>JAHUUD020000070.1:0-402500 GCA_020010945.3 Muscidifurax raptorellus
CCTCCCTCCCTCCCTCCCTCCCTCCCTCCCTCCCTCCCTCCCTCCCTCCCTCCCTCCCTCCCTCCCTCTCTCCCTCTCTCTCTCTCTATCTCTCTCTCTCTCTCTCTCTACTACCTCTCTTTTTTTTTTCTTCTTGATGACGAACGCGTTGAAGATAGCAGTTCGTGGCTTCGGCGGTCCTCCCGCCAAATCGTCCTCGTTGTTGTTTCTTTCCTCGTAATCGGAGATACGGCTGGGCCTCTCCACCCTCGGCCTCGTTGTCCTCCTGCTCGTCCTGAAGATGATCTGGATCCTCGCTCTCCCTCTATTTCCCTGGCCCTTTTTTTCTTACGCACTGCTGTCTGGTAACGTCTTACTGCCTCGGGAGCTGGCGAGCGACTCTTTCTGTGGCGCGCTGCGCCACAGTCGTGTGTCCTACTTCCCCTACTTTACGGGACGATACGAGCCGTGAGCTGATTAGCGGCCCGCGATACAAGATCACACTTGATTGGTTCTCTTCTCCGTTCGCGACGTCGCGTTTTCTCGATTTCGCAGAACGTCGGCCTCTTCTCGCTCGGCCCGGGAATTCGTCGAACTCTCGTGTTTCTGTGACAACAGCGCGGCTTTTCGCGAGCCGATCGGTGCTTGTTGTCACAGGTCAGGGAATCTGTCGCGCCGAAGCTGTTTTTCGGCGCGGCTGCGACGCCACACATAGCATCGTTATGGACCACTAAATGGACCGTGTCGTCCATAGGACCCGCGAAGTTGTTTCAAGGGGGGGGGGGAGGATGTTATATGACAACTTCCCCGTGATTATGTTCGAGAAATTATTTCGAATATAACTTCGGGAAAGTTCCACACATAAAAAGCTGCCGCGAGACTCAAGACCACAGAAGTATCAGGTAGCCAAGAATCTCGCTGACCCAAACAGTTTCCCGTCCGCTGCTTGAGACCGCGCATGCAAAGCCACGCTGCAGTTCCGACGCTTGTATAAGTTGCTGGGCCCCGTAAGGCCTAATAAGTGCAGCAAGTATCGATGCAGTAACGTAGGAAAGGGAAAGTAAAGCTTACAGAGGCGTGGGAGGTCCGGAAACACTTCCGAGCGTCCCCAAACCACGCTACTCCTCCACTCCAACTCGAGCCAAGCTGCAGGGTGGACGGATATATTTGGTTGATTTTTTTTAATGTAATTATTATTAAATTGTTACACCGTGGTCTGATAATTGTTACTGATATTGAGTTTCGCGAATAAAACTTACAAGATAAGAAGGTCCAGATATTTGGTTTATTAAATAGAATAAATCCCATAGATAAAAGCTAGATCCAATCGAAATATAGCGAGATGAGCAACCGCGAAGAGAGAGAGAGAGAGAGAGAGAGAGAAAGCAATCATTTTGCAAATCTAGATTTAAATACATAAAGGTAAGCGATTTAAATTATACATGTGTGTGTCAGATCAAAGAAAGTGAGAGAGAGTGATTGAAGTCGATAACCAGGACTGAGTTGACGAGTGAAGTCTCTCCCATAACTGTAGAGTTGCTTGCGCGAGGTTACCTCGAATTAAAATAAAGATAAACATTGCTAAGTGACTCCGCGTCACCTAACAAGAATGGAGGTCCCACCGAGATCTCGTGCGTGGTTGTCGGTCTAATTGATTTGTCTCTCGTAGCACGCTAGTACATTGTAGAAGTGAAATTGACTAAAAAGAAAAGGAACACATATTAAATATTAAACAAAATATAATAAAAATATAAATATTGCGTGCGCGAGATTAACTCGAATTAAAATAAAGATTTCTGTTAAGGGACTTAAGGGATTTCTGTTAAGGACTTTCTGTTAAGTTAAGCACCAAAATATGTGTTTCGTACTTGGATGGCTGTATTAAATAAATTTTTCACTGCGTACATATGACTGCATGCAAGGCATTTATATATAACATTTTTTTATTTATCCGGAGAGTTGGAGGAATGCCTAAACCTCCACTTTTTAATGGTTCGCGAAAATTTATCTGGAATTTAATTATTAATTACAGACCAGACATTTATAATTAAATTTTAATTAAAACGTTTCATTATAAATTATTGTATTATTCAAATTAAAAAATCAATTAAACTACTTGTAACCCTGCACAAAAGAAAGGGATGCTCTTTCGCGGGAATGCAAACTTGCGAAAAAACTACTCAGACATACGATCAACGGGACTAAGCGACAGTCTTGGAGACGACTAGAGGACGAAGTAGTCAGATCCCTTTTTCTATATCACCAGGAGAGAACGGACGACGTGGACGAGGACACCGCAATAGAATGCCCATTTTTCACGGTGGCGGAGCTTGAGTGTGCTGGAGCCAAGTTCAAGCATCGGAAAACCCCAGGGCCTGACGGTGTACCTCGCGAGCTGCTGCAGTTCATCGTTACTGAAGAGTCCGATGCGTTGCTTCAGCTTTACAAGGGTTGCCTGATGGCGGGAGTGTTTGGTAGGCCGTGGAAGAGCGCGCGGCTGATCCGTATTCCCAAGTGGAAGGGGGATCAGGCCTCGTTATCCTTTTATAGGTCTCTGAGTCTCCTGAATACGCCGGCAAAGTTATACGAACTATTGCTGCGACCGCGACTGTTACAAGCGCTGGAAGCTGCCGGAGACCTCTCGGGCAGACAGCACGGTTTTAGACGAGGCCGCTCAATAATCGGAATAATAACGGACGTATTACAGATTGTAGACAAGGTAAATGACATATGCCATGGAGCTAGATCATTGGTCCTCTTGGTAACATTAGACATACGGAACGCTTTCAACTGCGAAGTGGGCGGATATTCTGGAGGTGTTGGAGACAACCTTCCGGGTGCTTGCCTATCTAGTATGGACCAGATGACGACCAGATACGAAGACAAGTATCTAGGAGTGACTCTAGACACGAAACTGACTTTCTAGTTATATATATATATATATATATAACGCGGCGACGAAAGTAGCAAAAACAATAAAGACCTTGAGTAGGCTCATGGCCAACACGCGAGGACCAAGATCAAGTATACGGCGATTACTCATGTGCGTCACCCATTCGTTCATGCTATACGGAGCCGAAGTATAGGAGGACGCGCTGAAGATAAAAAAACAGACAAACGTTATGACGAGCATTCAACGAATCGGAGCGCTGAGAATCGCGTGCGCGTACCGGACCGTATCCAAAAAAGCGATTTTCGTGATAGCGGGCGTAATCCCGATCGATCTTCTTGCCCATCAGCGGAAACACTTGTATGCACCGCTGGGACAGAGAAACTAATATGGACGATGGACGCACAGACTGATACCGGAGTTGGGACCTTGGAAGGACAAGAAGCACGGCGAGGTAGACTTCTACCTTACCCAATTCTTGTCTGGACACGAGTACTTTCGAAAGTATCTTAACAGGATGATCAGAGTGACAACACCAGAATGTACGTACTATGGGCAAGCTTGGAACGACGCGGGCACACGTTCTTCGTGTGCCACTATTAGACTGAGCAGCGACAGAGACTGGAGACTGAACTGAGAACGACCATTACACCAGACAACGTGACGGCACTAATGAAAATAACTACATACGCTTGGACAAACATCGCATCATACGTTCGTAGTATACGGCGAAGTAAGAAAGTGGATGGATATCTGGATAACTGAGTGACAGAGAGAGGAAATAACATTGTAGTAGTATTGAATGACCGGAAGTAAGGAATGAATGTTCAAAAGAAGCGCAAAAGACAGCGGACCAGTTCGAAGTAATGTTATAAACGGTACCGGGCTGGTGTCGAGCGTACAGGGAGATATGTGTTTAGTGGGTCGGGGTGGATGCCGCCACCAAGCCCCACACATGGTGCCCTCGCAAAAGAGTACCAGTCACTCCGTTACTCAAATTCACAGGTTTCTACGAAAAAAAAGAACTGCAAAATGGCATCGAAGTAGTATTTTCTAATTTTTATCATCAGTAAAGCGAAGTGTTTGTCAATTTCTCTTCACAAATCTTAGAATTGTATCAGCTTGTGACTGAACTGAAAGCAGCCAGACTTTACGAAGACTTTGTTGATTGTCACATAACTACCACATTCAACCTATCAAATGAACGCTGATACATTGTAAATTGTTTATTTAGTCAATTAGAATGGTAAGGTCTTTATGTTTTTGAGGACAATTCAGCGGTACTGCAATTATAAAATATTTTACTCTCACAATAGTTCGAATTTTATAAATAAATTAATTGATAAGGTTGAATAAAATTTTTTGCGCGGAAAGTTCTGGTTTAAGATCGGCTCACTACTGACTGAAAAATAATGTATTTCCTTAGTACAGAAGGTTACATTTAGCTTAAGATTCTTCTATTATATTTAGATGCATATGTCGTCGTTAGTCAGGCCCATTTGATATTTCACTTCTTATGCTAGATGAACCCTAGTAGTAAGACGGAAATGAACCGAAAATAAGCAAAAAGTATTAAAAAGTTACCGGAAGTAATCAGAAATTAACCAGAGCTCAAAAGTTGTTTGTAATAACCTTTCGATTTTTTATTTCTCCCAAAGTACCTTTTCTCAGAGTTGGGCTGCACAGAACATTGACAATTAGTGGATCAAAATTGGAACTATAAATATAAAAATTAATTTTTACAGATAAAATTATTTAAGGAATTTAAAGAAACTATAAAATGAGAAGTATTTCTGCATTTATAGTGTTCAAATTAAAAATACTACTAAACTTGTGCATAAATATAAATACTAAGATTGATTTTAATATAATATGCTTACAAGACATCATCAATTGGTACGTCTAGATTATACACTTTTAATTCATAAATGATAACACATCAAAATAACTACTCAAATCCCTACCTGAATTTGTTATTTAATTGGAGAGTCTTATTTCCATATGAACCTATAATAATTTGAACTATAATGATTGAATATATGAAAAAAAATCCCTTTTAGGTACCGCGAACACAGTCACTGCCTACTAGAAAAGAGAGCCGGATACAAAGTCACTTTAACTATTAAATATATTATTTAACTTGACATTTGTCTATAAGAAGAAAGAAGAACCTTAGTATACAGGTATGTCTGTTTGTCTATGTATGTAAGTGAAGCTCCGTGAGAATGTACACCTGTCAATACTAGTTATTGACACTAAAACGTCTATTACCGTATTATAGCACATATCATTTATTGCGTGGTCCATCCGATAGTCCATTTGTTTAAAGCTACCGCTCACACATATATGAATAATATCTCACATTTTCAGATCCAATTCTCATCTTTTCTCATGACGCGTTAGTGAGTGAGAGTATATCTGTAAAATATGTATGTGTAAGATATATATCGCCCTGAGACTGACTCTTCTGTCCGCTACGCAGCGTTGCGTTGCCCCCGCAACCTGCAAGGGGACAGGGCCGAGTTTCCCTCTAATTGCGAGTCCCCTCTATAGGCCTTCCCACGTTTTCGCTATCCGCGCCGACGTGTGCGTCTCACCGCCCGTTATAATATATATATATATATATATATAGTTATCCTCATGATACACTCCGCGACTCGTATGCCGCCCGCTCGCCGCGGTCGACGGATAAGGTCGTCACGATCTTCCACCTATTGCGCGTACGATCCCGCAAAAATGACACGAGAAAACTCTCTCGTCGGTGGATTCACCCGTGTATATCGCGCAATTGCCACCGCACCTACACCCGTCAGCGTGGAGACCGACGACTTGCCGATGCGGTTGACCACCCGCTTCACCTCTCCAAAAACACCTACCGGCTAAGACGATCGGCGCGTTCGTCACGGCGTGCTCTCGCGGGCTCGCGAATGCACAGAACTACATCCTAATACCTAATGGTAATCCCGACTACCGCTCGCGCGCCGACTCTATAGCATTCCGCTTGCCGACAATCTTACCTCGACCGTGACACGCACACACACACGCAACCCTGGGACCTGCTGTTCCCTATACGTATTACCACGCTAATTCTATAAAATACTTCCGAGCTTTATTCTTTTATTAATTGAGTTATGTTCTAATACTAAGTAGCCTAAAATACTAACCTACTCGATACCATATCCAATCGCTAGAGTGAACTTACGGTAGCTGCCTAATATTAACGAGAGCGTAGACGAGAGCTGGGGACACTCGATAACTGGGAGACAATAGCTTGTAAGATGAGACGCTAGCTGAGGGAGACCGATAGCTTATTTAAAGGAAACGATAAGTAATTAGGGGCAACAATAGCTGATCACCGGGCGAGAGCAAACACAAGCGAAAGCGAAGGGAAGGAAAACTACGAACACGGTAGCGAACAATAGCCAAGAACAAAAGCACGGTAACTGTCACGTAGTCGCGAGACATCGCGCACATATCCCTAGCCATCTTCTTTTTCCGTGATTCACGACATATGCGTCGCGAAAAAAACGTGCTCGGGATGGCCGTAAACACTCGCGCTCTCGTGCCTGCTCGTGGCTGACTCGCTCTGCCGCCTGAGTCGGCCGCTGTGTTATTGACGTGGCGTCGCTCGTACGCTTTGTAACGCGCAGTCGAACCGCCACGTTACACATTGTATTACAATATTCACCCTCCTTGTCATGTTGCAAAAGAAAATAATCGCACCTGGAATAGACATGACGTAAAAAGGTGTTAAAAACAAGCTTGCTCTGAGATAGGTGGTTCTCGAAACGAGTCCCAAGATAGGCCGTTCTTGAAGATGGTCGCCAGACAGGCCGTTTTCGATACAGGTCGTGAAATAGACTTAAAATAGGCTTGTAACTTTGAATCCAAGCAACCCACAAAAAAGAGTTGAATGGAAAAGCTGTAGATATTTTAAAAACATAACATTTTACTATGGTAAAATACTTCTTAAATACTTTAATCCAAAGTGTAGTCGAAAAAAAAATCGAATAATGCAGTTTTGCACTATAAAAATTGTAGGTATGCATTTTATATGAAATAGTGCAACGTGCTGCCTCCCAGAATCACGCACCCAACTCTTGCGTCTCTAATGAGTTAGATTTGTTTTTTTGTCGAAGAATTCGATGCGATCGCATCAGCATGGGAGAGCTGGGAAAAAGAGGGCAAAATAGAACAAAGAAATTAAGAGAAACAATGCTATAGTTTGCCCAGCCCCTCCATACAACATGGTGGCTAAACAAGCCTCCAACGCGCTACTCGGCCTCGCAGGAACTACTCTCCGGCTTATATCTCGTTGGCTAGGCGCTCTCCCTCTCTCCCTCTCTCCCTCTCTTCCTCTCTTCCTCTCTTCCTCTCTCCCTCTCCCCCTCTCTCCCTCTTTCCCTCTCCCCATCCCTGCCCCCCCATCTCTCTCTCTTTCCACACACTGCTTGCATTTTCTCTCGTGTACCCGGAAGTGAAAATCTCGCGATGTCTTCTCTCTTTCTCTCTCTCATACACTCAACTCTCCGACGGCACGCGTGCTAGCATCGGAGATTTCGCGTAAGTGCAGTGAAACACTTACTTCACGAGAGGAGGGGGGCGTGTGCCCCAGATTCGCTCCTCTCCCACGAAGCTCAGAAAGGTATTCTCTCTCTCCTTCTGACGCCTGGGCTGGCGGGAACACAGAAGCTCTCTTTTCCGCAGATCCTGGCTGGCCCCGATCGTCGCACTATCAAAAATTCTGGGGATTGAAGGTGTTGCAATGTAGAATAAGGAAAAAATATTATATAGAAAATGAAAGGGTTGACATTGGTACAATGATAGGAAAAAATATTACATAGAAAAATAAAAAATTATTACATAGAATACGAACTAAAAGTTGTAAGAGATACATGTCAACAAACATTGACATGAAAAAGAATCGTTTCAGACTACATTTTAATAATCTATATAGCCCTCCGTTCCTCAAAATATAGGAACAAGACCTCTAATCATTTATTTTTTGAGAACCGTTGAATCCTAATTCGATTTTCATTTGATCCCATCTAGAAAAGTTCAAGGTTATTTAAAGGTTAAATTTATTTTTCACGCAAAAACAAATGGATTTTTGGCAATAAATTCTAAAAGAGCGCACATTTTACGTTCAGCTGTAGGAAATGTCCCTTAGCTTGACATATTATCAAATGGACCATGAATTTGAATTAACTTACTTAAATAGCCTAGACCTGTAATAATAAAATAAGAAAAAAATACTAAAATTAAAGTTGATCACCTAAAATTTCTCCGTTCCTCCGTTTCCCCTTTTTCGGATACTCTATTTTATACTACACAATTTTTTTATAATTAGGGTGCCTATTTTATGTTTTTTACATCTGGTGCACTACCCCATAAATGGTGTCCCGTCAACCTGAGGGTCATCCTGGCACCTAGACATCCGTACACATCGTCTACAGGGACAATCCACGTTTTCACGATAGATCGATGCTACATCTGGTGCTTATCCTCGTAGATGGTGTCCCGTCGACCTAGGGGTCATCTTAACACCTCGACATCGTCTACAGGGACAGTTTGTGTTTTCTTGGTAGATCGATATTGCGTATTATCCTGAAAAAATTAATTAATAATTAGCATTGCCTTTCCAGAGTTAGCCAATGTATTTACGTTGTTGCCCGACTGTCACGACGAGGACGTGCTGGTAAAGAATATTTTTGACAGTCATATAGCGCGACATTATAAAAATTTTGCTGCCGATTTGCCAGCGCTACATTGTAAAAATGTTTTACCTAATTGACTTGGTTTGCATTTCAACAATAACATTCATGGTTTTTCTAGCTAAATTTTCATAAGTCACCCTGCAAAATTTTAGCTCCCCAGTTACAATAGACTTCAAATGAGAGCCAGTTCTTTCACTTTCACTCTGCGATACAATATTTTTTCTGATTTTTGTTGGCTCTAATTTAAAGTCTATTTTGGCTAGATTGCTGAAATTTTGCATGGTGATTATGTAATATTAAAAATGAATAAAATTATTTATTTTCTTACATTAATACACAAACATATACAAAAAAACTCGGACATATTAACATATATGACTCTCTCTGATCCAATAACAAACCTGTATACCTGTATACCAAAAGCTATTATAGTAGCAAGATTTTTAATGTAATGACTTTGCAAATTTCCGGTGTTCGTTGTGCCATGGCCTTGCAACACTGTCTACCCTCACTCCAAAGTCACTAAAAATATTTTGCTGCATAGTTTTCTTTCTATTGATTATCTTCAATACCGTTTCGTTTACTGGCTAACTTTAAAGCAATTTCTAAAATCTCAATATTATTTTCAACAGAAGCAGCAATCTGATAAGCTCGTCTATATTTCGTAGATAGAGATCAATCTGAAGAAGATATTACTTTTCTGCCACCATTAACACCTCTACACGTTTTGTTTAGGACGACCGCGACCACTTGCCTCATTATTTTTTTTCTTTTTTGTCCACCCATCCAGTTTTTGAAATTTGTGAAGTATTATTAAGCATGCATGGTAACTTGTAATAGTGAAAATTTATTTAATCAATGAGCGAAATATATCGCAATTTATTCTCAAAATTACATTTTTTGCGTACAAAATAAATGTGATTTTAAAATGACCTTGAACTTGATGTAATCAAATGAAACCCGGATTCGGTGATTCAAAAAACATTTAGATATAATAATTGGTTTTTATACATAGTTTTTTCCATATTTGTCCTTTAAATAACCTTCAATTTTTTGTTATATGTTAAATAGATACCGAATTTGGATTCAGCGACTCAAAAACGTTTAGATGTAATAATAGTTTTTGTACAGGATTTTTTCCATATTTGCCCTTTAAATGACCTTGAATTTGTTGTGGTGAATCAAATAGATTCCGAATTCGAATTCAGAAGTCCTCAATACATATAAATATAGAGGTCTACTTCTTATCTTTTCGTGAAAGTAGAGCTGTATAGAATATTAAAATGTACTTTGAGAAGTTTATTTTTTAGTGTTTATGTTTCTACATGTAACCTAACTTTGTACCTTAAGGTTCGCCTTGTACGTATTTTTTCCTTATTCTATATTGCAAACCCTTCAATTCCCCAAAAAATTGTTGCTCTAGCTCTTCTTAGAGAAGCGCAATTTGATTGTGAAAATTTTGTCCCCAGAATTTCCTATAGAATCTCTCTCTTTCTTTATCTCTCCTAGGCGGTTGCCTTGAAGGCCGTTGGCGATGCGCTCGCCAATGGACCAAGGATGTTGTCTAGGTGGTGGTGGTGACACAAGAAGTCAACGTCAATGCACCATACACTATGGAATAATTAAATTTTTTTTTTTTCATGCCTGCGCGAAAAGTACGCATTATCTCACGTGCTTGTGTGAGGGAAATTAATATATAACTGGAGAAAAATTTGACAACCTATATCTCGTGTTTGGCAATTTGCACGAGATATAGATAGTCCAAATTTTTTCCTTTGTAGATGTGTAATATACTATTTTTAAATATATTTTTCAATATTTTTAATATATTCTATACAAATTTTTTAAATATAATAATATAACGGGGTAATATTTGTGGGGAATAATCGTAGACAGTGCAGTTGCGTAGGCTTTAGCTGTGTGCAATGCGACTGTTGTGACACTGCTGCTTCCTCGTTGTGATTGAAACAATGTTTCGTACCTCAAGTTCGTGCAAGGTTCGTAGAACCCTGCGAAGGCCTTATTGCAGCGGCTAACGCAGATGAGTCCACGTCTATCGTAAAGCAACACGCGTACCATCAAAGATGTGAATATTTTGTAAAATGAAAGCCTCTCAACAACATAGCGAATTAGAGAAATAAAAATCATATAATGTTAATCCAAATCAAAAATACACGAGCACAAACCCGATCGTGCGATTCATAGGTGGTCGGCGTAAATAGAGAATAGAAGAGAGCTCATGCGATAGAGAGATAGATAGAGATAGAGAGCCGGTATTTACGTAGCAGCCCGCAGACGATGTCGCTTGTAATTCTCGGCGAAGTCATTTTAGGTTCTCGATCCCCGTGGATTTCACGGGTGCCGTCTGGACAAGCGCACTCGTACGCACACACTTAGATAGTCCACTATGACAAACACACAATCAGCTTAACAATAATTACACGAGTAACATACAGTATAGAGGGTTCGATGGTCTCGCGGTCCGGGCTAATCGAAGTTTAGAATGTATCTCTCTTATTACCGGTACATGTCGCACGGTATTCCTCAGTGAACGTTAAATAAAAATTACTTGAACGTGTCGGGTTTTCCTATTCTATTAAAGTAGAGCATAAAAGCAACATTTGAAGCCAATTTCAAAAATATGTTTCCCGAGTTCTTAAAAAATAAAATGTGCAATTAATTGATTTTTTTTATAGTCCTAGAATAAACAATATATAAATAATATATAAATATACACATTATATAATCATTATATAATAATACACATTTATTTCGCAAAATCAAGAAATTACGTATGATATGATATACAGGGAGAGTCATTTTAATCTATGGATGGGAATTGTTCCAAAAGTAAGCGAGATACAAATAAATGTTTCAGCCAAAAGTTTTTCAGTATGGAGGGGGACATCGACCTGTCAAGGTCACTTTGACCTTGAAGGGCGTTTTCAAGGTTATTGCTCGAAAAAACCGTTTTTTCAAATGGGACCACCTATTTTTATTGCGGATTCGAAAAGAGCGAACAATTTTAGGTAAAAAATGATTTACACAAAAATTTTATTTTGACCTTCACAAGGTCAAATTAAGGTCAAATATGTAAAATCGCGAAATTTAGCTCATTTTCGAAGGAAAAAGCTCGTTTTGACACCGGATTTACGAGGAGCCGGAAACTGTATGTCAAAATTAATATCATTGACTATTTTATTCTGACCTTGACAAGGTCGAATCAACGTTAAACATTAAAAATAGTCTTAAAAGCTGTTTATTTAGATGTGTTGTTAAACAAATTGCAAACCGTAATGGAACCAATGTTAATATCTTCTTGACATTGAAATTGAGGTTTCAAGATCATTCGAATGTCAAAGTTGTTAATTTGAATAGAAATAAATTCTCTTTTCTTCACTTACTTTTAGCATTACCCAGAAACAACGGCGTGGACGTAGTAAGTTCTGTTTCCTTCGGGGTGCTGGATTAGCGTGAGTCTCCTTGCCCCTCACGATGGGGTGCTGTATTAGCGTGAGTCCCCTTGCCTCTCACGATTAATGTAACTTACTACTTAACCACGGATTAAATGCTCGAAGTTACCTCCGTTTGCTTCAAGACACATACGTAAACGTCTTTCAAACTGTCCACAGTTCTTAGCAAAGTTGCTCTAGAGATGGCCGCGCAAGCTCGTCTGATTCGGTCAATCATGTCATCTTTATTGGTTGGCCTTTGAGCAAAAACAACATTTTTTAAGAATCCCCACAAGAAAAAGTCTGGCGATGTCATGTCAGGCGAGCTAGCGGGCCATTGAACTGGACCTCCTCGTCCAATCCACCTACCAGTATAGCGTTCATTTAAAAATTGTCGTACAATTCTAGCAAAATGTGGCGCAGCGCCGTCTTGTTGAAACCACATTCTCAATCTAGTTTCTAAATCGACATTTTCCAAAAGACCTGGTAAGTGATCTCTTAGCAATTCTAAATATGTGAATCTATCAACGTTTCTATCAAAAAAGTAGGGTCCAATAAAATAACCGTTAACTATCCCGCACCATACCATCAAACTCCACCGATTTTGATGGTCTACAGCTCTGTGCCAGTGGGGATTTACATCCGACCAGTAATGACAGTTGTGTCGATTTAACTGTCCGTTGCTTTCAAATATAGCTTCATCAGAAAAAAGCACATATCGGAAAAAGTGAGGATCATTATGTACCATCTGTAAAGCCCACTGGCAAAAATGAACACGAGCTATCAAGTGCTGTGCTCTTAAAGCTTGCGTTAGAGTGATATGATAGGCATGGTAATGAACAGCTCTCAAAATTCTTGAAACTGTTTTTTGAGGTATGCCGATTTACTTTTCTATCTGACGAGTACTTACATGTGGGTCAATATGAATGACTGCTAGAATAGTGACGACTCTTGGATCATTTTCGTCATATTCATGACGTCGACGTTGACGACTAAGATGTCCATTTCGTGCTCTTTTGGTCAAATTACGAATTGTCAAATCCGTAGGATGTCGTCTGTCCGGAAAACGTTCAGCATAAAGCCTGGATGCAGCAATGTAATTGATATGGTACTCCCCCAAAACCAATATCATATCGACAATTTCATTAGGAGAATAATCAGCCATTATGAAAAGTTGTATGAAAATGTTGTAAAATAAATACTTATTGTGATGTAAGGATGTGACATAAAATATTTTTAATTTTTTTGATCTCAAATGAGCTTAGGCCATCAATGTTTTATATGAACAGTTGATAGCTTCTAAATAACTAATAATAATATTTGTACACTTTTGCTATCGTTACAAATTCTTTTTATAAATGTTACTTTTATTTTCCTAATTTTTAAAAACAATTTTCAAACGCATTTGACAATTATTTTGCTCATAATAAAAATGATTAAAGATTATTATTATTTATTGAAAAGCTATCAATGGTTCATAAAATATCCATTGCTTACGTTAGTATTAAGGCCAAAGTGAAGGTCAAAATAAAATTTTTGTGTAAATCATCTTTTACCTAAAATTGTTCGCTCTTTTCGAATCCGCAATAAAAAATAGGGGGTCGCATTAAAAAAAACGGGTTTTTCGAGCATGTAACGGGGCGTTTATGCCGATGCGGCGGCTCCAACGCTGCGCCGGAGGCTCGACTCCGGCGAGAAGATTCTCTTCCTCCCGTTCAACGGAGAGATACTCTCCTTGATGCGACGGCGATTACCTGCGCCGTCGCTCGTGCAGCCTATCGCTGCCGTGCCGCCGTGGCACTCTGCTCGACTAGTCAGTTCCTGCAAATCGCGAAACACGCGATTTACCCGCGTAGGCTGTCGGGGTACTCGGGAATATGAGGACGTTAGGAGCAAACGAAATGTAAACACTTAGATACAAGCGAATGTTTGTTTATTCAAGTTCGAATTACACGAGCTAACAACCGTTATATACGCTGTATACGCGCGACGCGAGAAGGCAGATTACGCACGCCGACAATAACTCGCTCGCGGCGAGTTCGATCGCAATAATAATTGAATCGCGACAAAAGATGATTGTACTTACAATCTCGCAAAGCGCCGCTCCTGCGTGGTGCGGCGCGCGTAAAATGGCGGGAGCGTCCTCCCTCAGGTACACTGAGTGGTCTGCGAGTCGGTGGCGTACCGACTGGTTCGTCGCTGGCTCGCTGGATTACTCCGCTCGCGTACTCGCCTTCGCTCGCTGCTCCACGGATACACTCGCGCACGGTGGAGGCATAGTAGGTCGCGTTCGCGCGGTATCAAAAGGTCGATGATCTCGAGCACGTGTTGCTACACTCGCGGCCGGAACCTATCTCTCTGTCTGCCGATCGCGCTCGCGACGCGAGGTGTCCGAGCGCCGCGCGCAGTGCCTGCGTGCCGAGCCGCGGCGACCCTGCGCATGACATGCGCGCGCGATTCAGATCGCTGGATCGCTTACAACCCCCCCCTAGAATCGGCTAATCGTCCCGATGTCGATTCTATACGCGGCGTCGACGCGTATCGTCCGTGGGGATGGGTGTAGGCTTCGGGTCTCGTATTGAATACGCGTAGGTATTCTCCTTTATCTTCTTATTAACCTTAAACGGGGTTCGTTTTCGGCGTATTCTTTGAGCCTTTCGGGCGACCGCGTTTTCTTTTTTCGGGGCACGCCTGCGCGGACGTCGGCGCATTGCCCGCTGCCCTTGTACGCCTAACCGTGTACACCGCTTTGCGTGGGCGTCCTCGCTTCTTCGCGGGTTTGGGGTCGGGAGGGATTACGCGGCTCGCGTTACGCGTGTCTACGCCGGCGTCTATCGTCGACGCATGCTGTCCGCTGACAGCGTCTCGCTCGCGTGGAGTAGCGTCGCGTACTACTCCGTCGTCGCTCGCATCCCTCGGTGGTTGAGCGCTGTCGTCTTCTTCTTCGCCTTCTTCACCTTCCTGACGCGACGTGTGGAAGGGCTTCAGTTGCGTGGCGGCGACCAGGTCCACTTCTTGTCCCAGTTCGTCGACTAAGCGGTAGGTGTTGGTCCCTCGCTCCTCTATAATCTTATATGGGCCAACATACGGCGGCGCTAGCTTTGCAGATCGTTGCTCAGCGCCGGAGGATAACACGTGATTCCTCTTCATCACGAGGTCTCCTACCCTATACGACGCAGGCCTATGGCGCTTGTCGTAGCGCAGCGCTTGGGCCTTCTGCGCCTCCCTACTGCTTTCGTACGCTCCGTCACGCAGGCGTTGCAGGTCGGCCATTCGATCCTGCCAGTCGTTCAGCGCCTGCTCTTGTAGCGCCTCATCGGCGGCGAGCTCTTGCTCGCGTCGCGCCGCGAGGGGCGGCCTTGGCTGATTTCCATACATCAGCAAGGCTGGACTTCGACCCGTGGACGCGTGTGGCACGGTGTTGTATCCAAACACGATCTCGTTCAGCTTATCGTCCCATTCCGTGTGCTTCTCCTCGATAAGCGAACGGATCATCACCGTGAGCGTACGGTTCACCCTCTCGACGGGGTTGGCCTGAGGGTGATACGGCGGCGTGACTTCGTGCCGTACACCGCGCCTCGCGAGGTATTCGTCAACGGCCTGGTTCTTGAACTCAGTCCCGTTGTCGGAGAGGAATACCTCTGGCGCGCCGTAGCGCAAGAATATGCGTTCCTGCAGGTACTTGAGGATCGTCTTGGCGTTCGCTTTCTTGATAGCGACACACTCTATCCATCGAGTGAAGAGATCCTCGAATACTAGGATGTATTCGTTGCCATGCATGCTCTTGGGCTTCGGACCCATGATGTCGGCGGCGACGACTTGCCACGGGCGCGTGATGATGCGCCGTCCCATCAGTCCAGTCGGAGGGCGTTGTTCGACTTTGCACTGCTGACAGACGAAGCATTGTCGAACGTACCTCTCAACGTCGGCGTACATTCCGGGCCAATAATATAACGCAGCGACGCGGGCGTAGGTCTTTTCGCGCCCTAAATGACCGGCTGTGGATGCGTCGTGACACTCCTGCAGGATTCCCTCTTTCTTTTCGCGAGGAACTACTAGCTTCCAGGCGTCGTCATGCTGCATCGCCGGCGGCAGTTCCTCGTCTGGGCGATAATAGTACAGATTACCCCCAACGTACTTAAATGAGGGATGGTTGGCGGGGTTCTTCTGTACCTCACGGACCTTCTTCAGGTACCACTCGTCGCTAGTGCCCTTTGTCCACCCCAGGGCACTGACTGGCGCTTCCTCGTCCTCGTACATTCGAGAAAGCGCGTCAGGAACGGCGTTTAGCGCGCCTTTCCGGTGTTCGACGGTGTACTGGTGGCCTTGCATTTCCAACGCCCATCTTGCTAGGCGACCGGTCGGATTATGCAAGTTGCAAAGCCACCGCAGGCTACTGTGGTCCGTGACTACTTTAAACTCGTAGCCTTCGATGTACGGACGGAACTTCCGTATCGCCCAGATAACAGCTAAGCACTCGCGTTCGGTGACACTATAATTACGTTCAGCCTGCGTCATCGTGCGGCTGGCGAACTCGAGCACGCGTTCCTCGCCGTTCACTATTTGATAAAGAACGGCGCCGAGCCCTGTGTCACTGGAGTCAGTCTGTAGCACGAACTGCGCCTCGCGATCCGGGCGATGGAGGACAGGCGCTGACGCCATAAGCGCCTTGACCTGCTCAAAGGCCAACCGCTGCTCCTCCTTCCACTCATATCTGCAACCCTTCTTGGTCAGTTGGTGGAGTGGCTCGGCGATCGTGGCGAATTCTTGGAGGAATTTACGATACCACGACGCCATGCCCAGAAATCGCCGTAGCTGTTTTAAATTCTTCGGCGCTGGATACGCCATAATGGGCGCTATCTTCGCCGGGTCTGGCCTAAATCCGTCATGATTAACCAGGACGCCGAGATATTTCACTTCTTCGCTGCAGAAGACGATTTTCTCCCGGTTAATCGTCAACCCTGCCTCGTCGATGCGCGCCAGCACGCGGCCCAAGTACTCGACGTGCTCTTCAAACGTCTCCGTTGCGACGATAACATCGTCTAGGTAGGACTAGGCGTAGGGTTGCAGTTCAGGGCCGATGACTTCGTCAATCATGTGCTGGAACGCAGCGCCTGCGTATGCCAACCCGAATGGCATACGCTTGAATTGAAACAGTCCGAGCCCCGGCACCGTGAACGCTGTCAGCAGCCTGGCTTCAGGCTTCAGCGGGATTTGGTGATAGGCGCTGCTGAGATCTAGCGTAGAGATATACCTCGCCTTCCGGAGTTTGCGAAGGATATCGTCCATGTTGGGCAGTGGATACGCGTCTGATCTCGACAGCGCGTTGACTCGTCGGAAGTCGACGCAAAAGCGGTATTGGCCGTTCGCTTTGCGCACCATCACCACTGGGCTTGACCAGCCACTGTGTGAGTACTCGATCACACCGGCCTCGAGTAACTCACGCACCTGTCGGTGCATCTCCTCTTCTATTTTCAGGGAAACCGGAAAATACTTCTGCTTGATCGGCCTCGCGGATCCTACATCGATCCCGTGCTCGATCAAGTGGGTGCAGCCGATCTTCTTGTTGGATTTCGGGATCATTTGATCGAGGAGTTGCCGAATGCGCGCGTGTTCTGCCTCGCCGACACGCGCTAATCCAACTGCGGCTATATCCAAGAATCCCGAAGCGCTGATCGATGCGACTTGTAAAGGGACTATCTTGCGCTCCTTCTTGAGATATAGCAAGTTCTCGTTAGGGTCGTGGATCGCGTTGAACAACCGACCGAAGTTCGTGCCCACGAGGCACTCGTTCAACGCGTCGGGCATAATAGCCACGGTGACTTCGCGTCGCACTCCCGCGACGTCGACCGGGAGATCCACGTACCCGACGATCGGCGACGTCTGGCCGTTGGCGCACTGAGCCTTTCGCCCGTTGCACGGCCGCATCGAGCGGCCACAAGCGCTGGCAATCTGGAGCCCCAGTGAACCCATCACTGTCAGTGCCGCGCCCGGGTCGTAGAGTGCTCGCACTCTAAATCCCCCGATGCCTAATTGCACCCACCACCGCGACTCGTCGTCATTAGGCGGTGTCTCTGGAGGCTTTGGAGGCGTCTCTAAAATGGCGATCATCTGATCGAAGTCATTGGGTGAGGTCGCGCGCGGTATAGGGTCTTCGCGCGCCGCTTCTAGAGGGGTAGCGACCTCACCTACGCCCCGGTCCTCCCGTTTCCCTGACCGTTACGGCAATTAGCAGCGAAATGCCCTAACTGCTGGCAATTAAAGCACTGCGCCTCCGGATACCCGACCAGAGGGTTGCTTGTTCTCGGCTGTTGCTGCTGCTGCGGCGGCTGATACTGCTGCCGCTGCTGTCGTGGGTATCGCTGCTGTTGTGGCGGACGCTGTTGTTGCTGTTGCAGCTGCTGTTGCTGCTGTGGCGGCTGATTACCTCCATTCTGCTGGGGGTAGCCGCGATTCTGGCTCCGCCGCGTCCGCCGCGCCGTCCCCGGAAAGCATGGCCGCCTCCTCGGTTCGACTCTTGACCTTGCTGGCCGTCCCCTTGGCGTCCTCCTCCATTCTGTGCGGGGTTGCTTTTCTTCCCCGCGCCGAAGTCTTTCGTGACGTTGGCCAGTTTGCTGTCGATCAGCTTCCCTATCGCAGCAAGGGATAGGGGTTCTTCGGCTGGCGCCGTCTCCACTGCGGCGATCTTCGCTGCTGGCGCCGAACTCTTCCCCTTATACGCCAGTTCGGGGAGCATGGAGGATGCGGGCGCTGGGGGCGCCCGATACGAGGCTTCGCACTCGATGGCGGCCTCGATACCTGCGGCGGCGTCAAGGAGTTCCTCGACCGTTTTAAACTCCGGCCGCTTAAGAACTCGCTTGATCGACGGGAGCATGTTATGATATAACATGTCCAACTGCTGGCTTATGTCGAGCCGAGGAGTCATACGCCACAGGATCCCCTGCAGGCTGTTAATGTACTCCCGCACCGGCTCGTCTGGGCCTTGTGTACGGGCGTGGGCCTCCGCCTGGAGCCGCTGCTGGTAACCCTGCGTCTTGCCATACCAGCGTTTCAAGCACTCCTTGAAATCGGCCCAGCTGTTCCAGTCGCCTTGGTCTGTAAGGCGATTCTGCAGCCATTCATAGGCGTTTCCCTCGAGCACTTCTTGTAGCGCGGCTAACATCTCATCGTCGGTGAGGTTATCGAGCCTGCGCCGGCCTTCCATCCTCTGGATGAAGTGCTCGACACTTACGGAGCCATCGCCCTTGAATTTTATGCCCCATTTATTTACCGTACTGCCGACGGACCGATTGGCCCGACGGTTCATCGAACCATCGCTGGCGCTCACGCCACTGGGCTCGAGGTTGCGAGGGCCGCTACCCCCCCCCCCCCAGCGCCGGCGTATGGTGGAAACGATTGCACCGTGTGATTGGGCATTACTTGTTCACTACGGCGTGCGTTCGAGGCGACATCCTCTGCGAAGCTACTGTGCGTCAGCTGCTGGATGTCGATGTGGTCCTGGAAATTTACCTGCGTCTCTCGTCGCGGATTGACGCTTCTCCCCAGGTCCATTCTGGTGCTCGACGCCATCGTTTTTGGCCATTGGTGAAGGGGCATTTCGATCTTCTGCGTGAGTGCTCTGATCGCCTCAGAGTTCTCCTTCCCCTGCGCTCTCAGCTCCGCGACGTACGTCGGCTGAGGCGCTTGCATTGCCGTGTTCGCTTGGCATTGTGGCGCAGTAATCCATCCTTGCGCCATCATTCCTGGATTCGCAAGTGGTGCGTTGAATCCCGGGAACTCGGCTCTCCCCGTCAGTCCGCTCCACGACGTCTGTATTGGCGCTGAATGCGACGCCGTCGCGTGCGTGCCGAATACAGTGTTTGCCTGTCCTGCAAACTGCGCCTGTGCAGGCGGTGGCTCATACCGTATCGTCGGTATGCTCTGCTGCCTGAATGTGGAGGAGGCTGGGGCGCGAGAGTGGCTTCTCTGCCCTGTCGCATTTTGCGGCGCTCTCGCGTGCGCCGTGCTAGGCGTTGCGCCTCCTTGCTGGATGCCGAGTGTGTTGCCGAATTGCCACGTCGGCTGCATTGCCGGCGTTGTCGTTACCGTCGTGGTTGTCGTGGTCGTCGTTGAGGTTACTGGCAATATAACGGCTTCGCCGTTGTCGGTGAGTGGCATTTGCACCTCTAACTGTGCCTCTACCTGCGCTTCTACCTGCGCCTCTACCTGCGCCTCTACTTCATATTCGACGGCCGAGGCGTCGTGTTGCTGTCGCATGTCCATTGTGGCCTGCAGCAGCAGCTTCAATGGGTGAGGCGCTGACGTGTCGTAGTCCGGATCCGCCAGCGTTCGTGACGACACGTTTTCTGCCGTCATATCAAGGTAGGACGTCCTGCGTCCTTCTCGCTTTATCCTCACTGCCATTGGGTCTTCTCCGACGCTTTGCTCGAAGTCTGCTTCGGAGTATTCTCCGAAGAGCCATTTCTGCAGTCGGTAGATCTTTTCTAAGCGCCTACCGTCTCTGCGCAGCTCCAGGTGTTCTAGCGCCTCCTGGAGTTCTTCTCCGTCAATCCCTACACACCAATCCTCGACGGCTTTCTCTAATTCGGGCTTCATCGCGGTATATATGCCTCGCGAGTGGTCTCAGTACAATCCGTTTGCGGGCAGCAGCAGTATCCTCTCACACGCCGAGATAGCTGAAGTTCGCGTATCCGTGCTTCAACGTAAGCTTGCGGATGCGCGAGCTTTTCGCACTCACACTTCACTCCTATCGGCGGATCGACTTGCGGTGCGTCTTTAGACGTGAAAGGGTGGGTCGCGCCGGCGCGAGTGTCTTTTCCGGCGATTGCTGGAGCGAAAATCACCGTGTACCGAAAATCATGGTTCGCGTTCTCTCACACACTCGCGCTCACACACGTCGCTCTTCTTCTTCTGCTGGAAATACTGCTCTCGGTCTCGAGACCGTATGTGCACGCACTGCGTGCTGCTGCCCTCGCTGCGCTGTACTTAATTTCTACGCGCGCGTTGACAGCTGTGCGAAAGTTTAAGTTTACTATCCTCGTCAGACGCCTACTAAGTCCCAACTTGGATGTGACGAGGGTAAGTCTCTCCCGGTCAACCCGACACAGAAAAAAAAACGATTTTCTTGTCTCGGAGAGCGTGTCTACTATTGCTGTCAGCGCGCAATGCAGCCGCTCCGAGACAATCCGAATTAACTTCGGACGGCACGATCCGCGCCGCTACTCTCCGGCAGGGGTACGCGGCGCTAACCGCACCGTCAACTTTCGCACTGCTCGTCCGAATGTACAATATTTTTCTTCAGTGTAAACAGTGAGACCGCTGTTTACACTCGTCGCCGCTGCCTTCTCGCTCCTTCGAGCTTTCGCTGCTCGCGCTGCTACGTCCTAAATCGTCGCGATCCGCGGTGTTTATTTCGACGGCGCGCGCTCAACCGACTCTTGTGTATTCAGGACGTCGGTTCGTGTCCTTTGGTTGCGCCTCTTGCGGCGATTCTAAATTTCTTCTTTAAAAAATTTTAGGCGCAATCCTCCCGAAATTACACCAGGATATTGGGCGCCAGTTGTAACGGGGCGTTTATGCCGATGCGACGGCTCCAACGCTGCGCCGGCGGCTCGACTCCGGCGAGAAGATTCTCTTCCTCCCGTTCAACGGAGAGATACTCTCCTTGATGCGACGGCGATTACCTGCGCCGTCGCTCGTGCAGCCTACCGCTGCCGTGCCGCCGTGGCACTCTGCTAGACTAGTCAGTTCCTGCAAATCGCGAAACACGCGATTTACCCGCGTAGGTTGTCGGGGTACTCGGGAATATGAGGACGTTAGGAGCAAACGAAATGTAAACACTTAGATACAAGCGAATGTTTGTTTATTCAAGTTCGAATTACACGAGCTAACAACCGTTATATACGCTGTATACGCGCGACGCGAGAAGGCAGATGACGCACGCCGACAATAACTCGCTCGCGGCGAGTTCGATCGCAATAATAATTGAATCGCGACAAAAGATGATTGTACTTACAATCTCGCAAAGCGCCGCTCCTGCGTGGTGCGGCGCGCGTAAAATGGCGGGAGCGTCCTCCCTCAGGTACACTGAGTGGTCTGCGAGTCGGTGGCGTACCGACTGGTTCGTCGCTGGCTCGCTGGATTACTCCGCTCGCGTACTCGCCTTCGCTCGCTGCTCCACGGATACACTCGCGCACGGTGGAGGCACAGTAGGTCGCGTTCGCGCGGTATCAAAAGGTCGATGATCTCGAGCACGTGTTGCTACACTCGCGGCCGGAAGCTATCTCTCTGTCTGCCGATCGCGCTCGCGACGCGAGGTGTCCGAGCGCCGCGAGGTGTCCGAGCGCCGCGCGCAGTGCCTGCGTGCCGAACCGCGGCGACCCTGCGCATGACATGCGCGCGCGATTCAGATCGCTGGATCGCTTACAAGCAATAACTTTGAAAACGACCTTCAAGGTCAAAGTGATCTTGGCAGGTCGATGTCCCCCACCATACTGAAAAACTTTTGGCTGAAACATTTATTTGTATCTCGCTTACTTTTGGAACAATTCCCATCCATAGATTAAAATGACTCTCCATGTATATATATATATATATCTTCCTATAACATATAGTTGTAAGCGTGATTCTAACTTGAAATCCCCTCCATCCCTTCTCTTAATAACGTTAAATTGTTTCAAAATCTACGTTATTTTTTTCATAATTTGCCCCATTTATTTTTAAGTCCAATTTATGAGGTAAAAGACCTCTGATTTCATTTAACATTTCAATTGGATAATTTAGATGAATATTGTCGTCTGTTTGATCTACACCCTTATATGTTGCGTAATCTATGCTATAATATGTCCATGAATCACCATATAACATTTTTAATACTTTATCATTAATGATTTTAATATCTTCATTATGAGGAACTAGAATTACAGAATTTATAGAAATGTTTTGGTATTTTGAATATAAAGTTGAGGTATTTTGAAAGGATTAATTTTACCTTTTCCTAAATCTAATAATAATGATGAGAATTCTTTATCATTAGAACGAATATTTTTTTAATTTTAAAACTCTAAAAAGAGGCCATAATTTGGAATATTTAATTGTTTCCTTAACAATAGAATTTCTATAACCATGTTTCATAACTGGAAGAATTTATCTAAAATCACCTCCTAATACAATTTGTTTTCCTCCAAAAGGTATTTTATTACAGCATACATCTTGCAAGGTTTGATCTATAATTTCTAAAGCTTTCTTCGGAATCGTAGATGCTTCATCCCAAATAATTAAATCAGCCAACCTTAATTTTTTTTATCTGATTCTAATTTTAAAAAAGCATTATCAGCTGAAACTGATATATATATATATATATATATATATATATATATATATATATATATATATATAGATATATATATATATATATATATATATGTACATATATATTGTAATGGGCGGCGAGACGCGCACGTCGGCGCGGGTAACGGAAGCGTGGGAAGGCCAATAGGGTACTCGCAATTAGAGGGAAATTCGAGTGAGTTAGCTTTTGTCCGCACTCGAAGTAGCAACAGCACCATCGAGAGCAGCAACAGCAACCAGGAGAGGCAGATTTTAAGATCTCAGGAAACATAATTTCGAAATGGGCTTAAAAGGTTGCATTATGATCTACTTTAATAAAATAGAAAGACCCGAGATGTTCAAGTAATTTTTATTTAACGTTTACTGAGCAGCACCGCGGTCGCAAAGCTCTCCCTATCTTTTTCGCCATAACTGCTATCTCACTCTCAGTTTCTCTGCAGCCGTTGACATCTCTAACAATGCTATGTACATTTAAATAAGAATGTAATGACTTCATGAATCCTTAGGAATTTGTATATAATAATATAATATAATTTTAATTCAAGTACTTTAATAAGATAAATCGTTTTATATAATTAATTTATTATGGTTTTTAATAATAGTTATAATAATCTGACTGAAATAAAATCGCATGTTAAAATTATTAATGTACACTTCGAAATAGACGCTGTTGAAAATCCGTGTAATACACAATTTTGTTTGCTGATTTCTTTAAAGTAAACAGACAATCATATCAGCGAGATACGTAAGCTTTAATTGATTGTCTAACACTCGCGCACAGCATGAGCACCGATTAATCAAGCGAGTGCGAACTAACAAGCTCCTAGCTGTATGCCTTACATTGCGAAGCTTTGCCATCATTTCTTCTTAAGTTGGATACTCATTTCTATTAAAATTTATAGTTTAAATGAATTATTTTTTTAAATTTGCTAGTGTATGAAGGGAAACAGAACCTAAAATTAAATTACACAGTGACCATTTACATCGATGAAACTCTTTTCGTACCATTTTTGAGGTAATGTAATGTAATCACCGATTCCATTACGCATCCAAATCACTACAATTGCTATACATATCACATCTATACACACACACGCACACACTTACTCACTAGCACGTCATCGCGGCACGCAAGAAGTGGATCTGAAAATCGGGAGAGAGATTCACTCATACGTGCAAGCGGCACCTTCACACAAATGGGCTATATTCCAACGAACCACGCAGTAAATCCAAAAGGGATATTTTAGATTCAATGGTAACTTCACAAGAACCGCGTGTTCGTATTTTTAAACGGAGAGCCATGAATTAAGAAGCACGATAACGAAGAAACACGTGTGCGATCTCCAGTAAAAAGAGAGACCGCGGGAGAGTTCTAAAAGAGACAAATTCTTAAGTGGTAGTCATAAACTATGATGTTTATGACTTGACCTGCTACGATTCCCTTAAAATTGAGAGAGGAAAATACAAAATAGTGAATATGTTTATGACTTGACCTACTACGATTCCCTTAAAATTGAGAGAGGAAAATACAAAATAGTGAAGTGACCTAATATGAGAATCGCTAGCCCGAGAAAAACGAGGGGATATGCAAGTATATAAAGATCGGGAGCAAAGGGCAAGCAGCGTCAGTAATATCCGAAATCTCTCGCAGAACGTTACTCTGCTCGTCGCCAGACCATTCGTAAAACAAGTATCACGCATTACTCGCTACTCGTACGTTTAAAACTAGAGAGTATACCGGACTTAGTCGCTCAGTCGAGTAAGTGCATCCATCGGCATTTTTCCGAATATCATCCCCTGCTGAAAAGAAGAAGCAACAGAGGCAGTGGACTCCCTGCGATCTACACTACGCACACCAAAGGAACGAGCCGTCACACCTAAGTGCATCTAGCCACCGCTGTAACCTGAACCACCGAGCCTAGGCTGGAAGGCGCCGAGGATTGACAGTTGCAGACACTCAAGAACCTCTTCACACATATATACAAACAGCCACGCACACTTACACATTAAGGTACTTTCCTCTTTTCATAAAAATAAACGTGTGTCGATTTAAAAGAAATAATGTATAGTTTAAACTGCCTTCGTATCCGGCTCCCTTCCCCGGTAGGCGATGACCGCGTCCGCGGTAGCCAAAAGGGACTTCCTATCATTCACTCTTTTAATCATTGAAATTATTATAACTTTCACGTATCGCCAAGTTCGATTATCAATTCAGGTAGGAATTCATGTAATTGTTTTAATGTATTAGATTTTGTAATTGAAATTTGTAATCTAAACGTAACAGTAAGCCACAATTTTGATCGCTTTTTTCTAAAATGAATCAAAAAGTTATTTTCTCGTACGAGCATTAGCGAGCGAGGTGTTATATGCTAGTATTGTAATATATACAAATGTTAAACATTTTGATCACTTAGAATGCTATGCATGATACGAATTCTTCAAATGATAATATAGTATTATCAATTCAGTTTTTCTTACGAATAAGTGAATTTTACCAAATTAGCAAAAAGTATGGGTTGCGGTGTCATTATAATCTGACGTTGGATACAACATTCACTTATTGTTAGTTGCTGAACAACTACTTTCGTAATTAATAATTGTCATTTTATAGATATAAATGTTACAATCGTGTGAAAGCATGTAACACAAATGATGTGCTGCAATATCTAAAATGTATAATTACCAAAATGCCATGATGAAAATCAAAATGACAATGATGATTTGTATAAGTTTATTATTACATAGAAGATCTTTATTCTTCCTAGATTTCTTTGATTTACTTTTCATAGAAATTTTTGCATCAATAGATAAGTATTTATTTTTTGATAAATTAGATACTGGACTAATGGAACTTTTAAGACTGCAGAGCCTGTTTAATTTAGCCAACCATTTGTTC
This sequence comes from Muscidifurax raptorellus, assembly GCA_020010945.3. Lineage (NCBI taxonomy): Eukaryota > Metazoa > Arthropoda > Insecta > Hymenoptera > Pteromalidae > Muscidifurax > Muscidifurax raptorellus. The sequence goes on from JAHUUD020000070.1 coordinate 26,284, forward strand.
ATTTTTTCTAATTGCTCTATTTTGGTCTCTAAATTATCTGTCACCTGTTTAATAATAATATACAAATGACTTAATAAATGTACAGGTTATAATTAGTTACTTGTTTAATAGTAGGACATACCTTGCATAGTTCTTTCACGGCACCGATATTTTCCATGAAAATTCTTTCTTTGTTAACGACTAAGAAATTTTCAATTATCTGTCCATTAGACATGACCATGTCACCGGCGGGTAGCACAGCCTCTGGCAGAATTTGCTGAACTTCCTGCGCGATCACACCCGTATCTTCTTGCATTTCGATACCGAGGCCGAAGTGTTGAGCGAATTCGGGGGCATATCGATAACGTACCACACGTAACTGCTGTATGTTCTTTAGCTGTTCTCGTGTGTCAAGCTCGTGTATGTTTTGCTTAGCCCTCCCATCGCTTGGTTGGACTATGTGGCCAGTCACCTTGACGTAAACAAAAAATGCAATTATTAATATATTCTTAATATATTAAGTATATTAAATTAAAAGAAAGTTTAAGATATTCTGCTAAATTGTCTAGTAATGTGTGAACTGACTAGACTAGTATACTTTCTTCTTATAATGTCTATAACAAAATCTATACCCGCAGTGGAAATGAATGTGCAAAAAATTCATAGTCTGATATAATTTGATACACTTTCATACAGTTTCGGAAGTGGAATCTAGTACAATATATGCATAATATGGAATAATTGTGCACAGCACTTGTAATACATTTTGCCATAGTCTGGCACGATTTAGAGGATCTGAGACCCATCCTTTATCAAATGAGTCGATTGAACAAGTGTGCGGTAAAATATTACTCGAAACTAAATAAATACAATGAATTACGAAAAACCAAGTCTTGCTGTAAACGTCTTAATGTCACTCTGTATCGGAACTCTGTTTTCAATAATAACTAGTAATTGTATTAAAAAAGTGTGTGAGACTAAAGATACTTATACTGATTACTCATTTGAACTCGCGCATATTCTGCGTTCCTGAACGAGCTACGAGAGTCTACAGTTTCAATCTACGTCTGCATAAATCTGTTAATGTTATGTAAGCGATTATGTAATTAATCGCTTATCAAACCCGCGAGGACGAGAATCGCTTACTTAACGACTTCTCGATTACATTGTCATTTGTGACGTTAGAATTGGGGACCCAACTCCGGGGTCTACTAAGGCAACATAACAAATTTACCAAACCCTTTTTTTCTCCTCTCTACTACTCCTTCTCTACCACAGACTCTATTCTAAACTCAAATCAAAATGTTCGAAGACGCACTAGGCACAAGGAACAGAACAGCGAAAACCCTGCAAATCATAGTAAAATAAATTAACAAGATAGAGAATACATTCGCACCGGCTGACCATCAACCGACAGTCACAGAAGCAATCATATTATTACAACGGTTCCAAGTCTCAAGCGAAACGCCGCCAGACCGAGAAATTGACGTAAAAACATTATGCGAAGAACTATTGGAAAACACGATCGAGGGCGCGATATCAGACGTATGTCAAGGCGAGTTAATGATAGACACAATAATGGCACTACTTTTCAGAGGTATACGTTTCAAGGAAATTATCGCTGCAGTAGCAAAACCGGAAACCCTTAGAAAATCCATCGAACAAATACCAGTGCTACTAAACCCGAACCCGGAAATGACTAAAGAGGAAAGTAGATACGACGCAGCAACAATAAACAAATGCAGTATACCGCGTTATAAATTATTAAGCAACAACCACCCACAGAGCATACCCCTCGGCCCGGCGGCGGGCATAACAGAAACGCCTAAAAGATGCTCCATAGCTATAAATACACTCGGAAATAACCTTAGAAATAACAGCGATATTTGCAAAAACTGCACAATTACACCCTTACACAACTTGTCAATTCAAGACGCAATAAACTCTATACCTACGTCTTATGGCTCCAATATACCGGTATCACGATTCGCAATTTCTTGCCTTGTAGCAAGTCTACCTGTACCACATTACAACGAACCCGCAGTAGCTAAATTCATTAAAACTCGGATACAAGGAAAAGCACAAAAATGTGCATACCAAGAAACCTTTCAGACCGTATTCGAAGTCATTGCGTACTTTAACAGTCATTTCGGAACCGCAAACTTATACCACCAACTACCAGGCGGGATAGCAGTCTTAAAACAACGCAAAAACGAACACGTCATCACCTTCTCCACCAGAGTCAAAGCAGTAGCACTAGAAAGAATAAATAGATTCAGAAAAAGATTAAAACAGAAATAGAATTAGACTCAATCTGATTTTTTGTATGCGAATTACTCATCAGAATAAAAGCGCGCATGCACACTCGCGGAAGCAACTATGCGAACCATAGACATAGAGCAAGACTTCGAATGGCAAAACGACGACGAACTAAAAATTTCGATCAATGAAAACAAAAATGCACAGATAAACATAATACAAGGAGAACAACCAGAAATTTGCTAAATCTCACAGCATTAAAATTCTGGTTCCACAACAATGAAGGGAACAGCATCGCGCTAATGTCATCACCAGCAAGAGCGGCATGGGTCATGCTCGAATGAGAAAAGCCTGACCGCATACCTGGGCGCAGTTGTAACTCTCCCAGTTCACGGAATACATCCGAAAGAAAAAATCAATACTTCAGCCTTTTTAACTCTCTTAATACGCTACACCCGCAACAACCCAACACCGCCAATTATATTTGTCGCTACTGCAAACAGCCTAACCGTTCGAAAGACCAAAGCGGAAAAGGAGGCAAACAGGGAAAACCATCAGATTTAGCGTAGCTATTAGAAAAACAAGCGCTCCTTCAATTAATAAAAGAAACCGGGCTGCTGAATATGAACAGCCAAATCGCCCGAAATCATAATAGTCATACAGAAAATACTACAGCTGTCTGGAATAAGTGGCTCTAGCTTCAATACTCGGGGCAAGATAGAAGCCCAATGTCGCGACCTAACACTGCCGCTACATATGATCCTGAATAATTTTCAAATTGAAGAAGATGGACTGCTAGGAAACGAAGCCTTCAATCTATTTGCCGAGGAGATAAGCTATGCAACTAAGTAATTCAAAATCCGGAACCACACACTTTCTCTATGCAAATCAATAACACAGAGTGAAAAAACGGATGGGAATTTCTTGCGCCGAATCCCATAATTAAGAAAAATCTGAATTGGAAAACATGGAAAACGAAGTATCAATAAAAAAAAATTAGAAATTTAAAAAATTTTAAATATCGGTTTATTTTGGGAAATGATGCGAAATCCTGATATTAAAATCTGTCAGTCCAAAAAAATCAGAATATCTAAAAAATTATTTTGCCTTTTAGAAATATCAAGAAAAGGAAAGGAAAAAAGGAATTTATCAGACAGTAGGACCAAAAATTAATCCATACCAAAAAGGCATGGAATCAGCGGCGCCAAAATGGCCAGATGGCAAAGCGACCACGCCCGGACTATTTATCCAGGAAACAAAAGACGACAGGATTAGTTACATCAAAGGCAAATAATTTCATAACGTTAGCCATCCAGGAAGAAACAGGCTAGCAAGCAGCAGCGAATGAACAAGTAAAAGCTGTTAGTCACGTTGGTAATAAAAACGCGGCTCAATTAAATTTAGATATAATACACAAAATGACTAATTACGAACACTACTGAAAGCCTAATATCACCGCACCCAAACAATCCAAGATGTAGAATCACGTACATCATAGCAGTTCAAAAATCAACGAAGACAGCCCAAAAGCAATAAAAATAAAAGCCCTTCTACGATTCGATCATCTCACTCCCAAACAGCGGGCTAACATAGAAAGGCTAATAGAACGTTACGCGGGCAGATTTTATCCACCGCGTTGCTTATAGTCACATAAAAAATGCTAAGTGTAGATAAGGAGAGCTTCAGGTCAGAGGGTGATAATTCTTATATAATGATTTATGAGAAAAAACAATTATATATGCGGCATTCCACGTCAACACGTGTCCAAATTGTTTAAATCTCGGCCAAAATTATTTCTTCTCGTTCAGTATACGCCCAAAATAGTGTAATCTAATTTCAGACCTTAAGGTACCTCAAAATTTTTTAGGCATGATAGAAGGATTTTAGGCATACATATATACATACGATTTGTTTGCAAATTTTCTCTTGAATACTGTAAAATTTTTTTTCAAAACCCAATTAACTTATTTCTGATTTATTGACAAAGGGAGAGGGAATTCCCTATCTCGAGTTCGCGCGCAACACTTTCTCTTCCTATCTCGCGTATCCACACGTTTTGGGCGCCAGTTGTAACGGGGTGGTTTTTAGGCGGCTATCTGCCTATGTACCCCGTACAAATGCAAAGTCCTCCTGCACTTTACTTTTGCGAGATGCTGTACTCGCTCGTGTGGTCGCTTACCTGCGACGATGTCCCGGTGCTCAGTATGCAGTACACTCCTGTGTAGTGCCCGCGGAGGCGGCGGTATTCGGCGGTAAAGATAGGAAGAGGGATCGGGACGACGATTGAATGAACACACTACCGATTCTAATAAAAAGGCGTTTATTCACTTAAACAATCCGGCGTCCGTATTGCGCGTATTCGCGTCGCGAGAAGGCCACAAAATATCCCGGAACAACGACTGGGGCCAAATGCCTCGCCAGTCGATCGCGTATAAATAAAAAGGAAAATGAGATCCTACTTTAGCTTATAACGACGATCCTCGTTGTACTTTGGCCAGGGAGTCCTCTGCTCGACCTTGCCGTCTTCCTGGGCTGTGGTAGGTTTGGGTTGCTGCCGTTGCTGCTGTTGCTGCTCAAGATGCTGCTGTTGCTTCTAGGACTGCTGTTGCTGCTAGGGCTGCTGTGCTGTGGTTGCTGCTAGGGCTGCTGCTGTCTTTGCTGCTGCTGTAGCTACCACTTTTGGCGCGCGTCGTCAGTACTAGTCGCGAGTGCGGTCAAAAGTTAACTGTCTCGAATTTTCCTCGAATTGCGAGATCTCTACCGGCCTTCCCGCGCTTTGGCTCCCCGCGCCGACGTGCGCGTCTCGCCGCCCGTTACAACCCCCCCCTAGAACCAAAATATCGCCCCGAATTTGGTTCTACCATATGTAGAGGGATAGGGTGGCGCCAAATAATAAGCTCCTCATCTGTAACAATAAAAAATAAAAATTTATTCATAAAAGGGGGCGCCCTGGGCGCCGCCCTAATGAGGATAGTTGGGACACCGTGAAGCTCGGTTTACTTTTTCGTGGCCACAAACAACACAGCTTCGCTTGGTCGTCTGCACTCCCTGCGGACGAGCTGGCGACGGTGGAGCCGATCCTCGGCTACCAGACCTCTGGCGCCTCCTTCTGGACCTACTACGGGACCGGCTGGTTCAACGCCGCTTTGTCCCTCTGTGTGACTCCTCCCGTTGGTCCCTCGATGGTCCCCACGTCCCTGTGCGGGACCTGCTGCGCCGCACGACCGGCGTCGTTCGCCGGTTCACGGGAGAGACGTGCTCCCGATTCCCAGACCGGTCACGCCGAGTAGAGCCACCGCCTGCAGAGCGCGTAGGCTTCTCTGGTTGCGGTGTGCTCCCCGCACGCACATCGGTCCGGGGTCGCCTGCACGCCCCTGGCGGGACCCCTTGGCGAACTTCGCCTCTGGCCGCGTTCTTGTCGGCGAGCCTCTTCCACGCCCGGACCTTCTCTAAAGCCGCCTCGGCTTCCTTAAGGACCCGGGTTGCGCGGCTCTGCTTTTCCTGAGCACGCCGGCGTCGAGCTTCCTCGCGCGCTCGCGCGATTGCTCCGGGATGGGGCACTACCTTTGGGCCCACTCTTTGGCTCTCAGGTCTCTTGTGATGGCGCGACTGATGAACAGCCTTAAGCGCCGCCTTTTCCTCCTCGATAAGCCGCGTCTAGGCTTTCGAGCGCTGCTGGAAGGCCGCTCCATATTGGCGCACGGCGCTATCATAGCGCCTAAAGGCCTCCCGTGCCAGCCTGCGAGCCTCCAGGCTCACCTCTATCGCCTCCTCGATAGCTGGCCGTAGCTTGGCCCACTCCTTCTCCACCTCGCTTGAGGCAGTCTCCAGAGCTGGTGATGGTGGTGCTGGGTCGATGGGTTGGGCGGACTCCAACCGCGCCGAGATGGGCAGGCCTGCGAATCGCAGGCGGCGCGGCGGAGCCTCACCGTCTTCCTCCGGTTGTTGGTCGATGGTGGTACTCGGGGGCGTTGTCAGGAGCTCATCCTCCCGAGTCTCCTCTGCGCAGTCCCTTCTTAGTCGGTCCTCCTCCTCCGATAGGTGGTTTAGATCCATGAGGACCCCCTCGTCCGTAAGAGAGTCCGCCGGTAGGCGAGCCTCCTCGAACATCCTGCTGAGGAAACCGTCCCAATCTCCAGAATCCATCCTGAAACAGAAATACAGATTATTCTGCCTACCTAGCATGGTTGCGTGAGCCCTTAGGCCGACCAGGCTTTCTCTTAGCCGTGCCTGTGGCACTAGCCTCGTTCATCGGCTGTGCTGGCACCGATAGAGTCGCGTACTGGGCCTTCCGAGGCCTGCAGCGAGGCCTGGCTACTGGCCGCCCTGTAACTGGACCTCCCATCTGCTGCGTAGCGTTGCGTTGCCCGCGCAACCTACGAGGGGACGGGTCGAGTCTCCTACGTCGTCACCTTGACGCTCAGTGATACGTTGAGGGGGGCTCACACGTCGAGCACCGCTGTGCTGCAATCTAGCAGGACGCGATTCCGTATTATTGCTCTGTTCGTTACCAGAGTCTCTTTCGCTCGCACGCAACATCTGACGCATCGTATCTATTCTTACCACATCCATCGGATTTTCATATCATCCCTCCTTGATTGTCCTCCTCCGAGTGGATCTCTGATTTATGGACTCCTACCAGTCGACCTGCATCCACCCAGCTCTGGGTGTTGTCGTCCTCGTCCATCAGATGGTGGTATCGAAGCATTGCGATACTGAATGGCTACTTCTTTTGCCTTAGAAGTAGGGTCCGTCCCTGTCCTCTGTTGATAGTTCCTTCTTTAGCGTTACATCCCTTTCTCTCGGTCTCGCTAGGAACATTCCTTCCAGATTTAGCAACTTGACTTGACCGTGCTATTGGCGACCAGTCCATCCATTCAGGACAGTCTCTCATCCAATGAGTTACCTGACCACATGTCCAACATTCGAGTCTTTTATGCACTCGGTTAGGCAGCTGCACATCCTGATTTATCGCCTCGACGCAATCTCGCCTCAAGTGATCTTTCGAACCACATACCCAACACTTCTTATGCCGACAACGCGCCTTTAGCAGTATCCCCTTTCTTGGACTACTCTTTGGGCTAGGCCGCTCCCTCTGCGTATTGGGCCCTTGGCACTTCCGTCTGTCAGGCAACTTTTCCGCCTTTACCTGACAGGCTTGGCTTGTCTTGGCCTTGGTGGCCTTGCCACTCTTTCGCTCTAGCTTCTTTGTCTGCCGAGGACGGGGCTACTCAGACAGACATGTGCCTTCCTTAGGCTTCGCTTTACTCCGGCGTCTGTGACGTTTAAGCCCAGGTGTCGTTCTTCGCTTGCAGACTTCCTATTCTGCTGAGCGGTACCTGACACCTTTTTCCTCTTCTGCCTTCTTCTGGCCCTTGGCGAGCTCTGTGTGTTAGCGTCATTGCACTGACAACTACATTGGCCTGCCTTTTGACTCTCGAGACTGCTCAATTTCTGTCTCAGCTCTAGCAACTCCTGACACATACTCTGAACCTCTTCGAGTATCTGCGAGTGTGCGAGGAGACATGTTACCTCCTCACAAGGATTATAGCTTGACTTGCTGAGCATTGAGTCTGATTGTGACTCTGTATCTGACTCGTGCTCTAAGCTTTGAGCTGTTTCTGCGCCTACAGGCGTATGCGCTACCTTGGTCGTAGTCGAGGCCATAGCAGCGTTTTCATCTTCTGTTGCAGCTTTTGCATCTACAGCAAGTTGATGGGTACTCTCCTTCCCCAAAACGCTGTCTATCCTCGACGAAGGCGTTCTGCAGTCTCGTTCTGCTTGGTCCACTCCTGACATCTGGCTGTCATCTTCTGTGTCCTGCGTTATACTTGTAATATCGCAGACACTTCTTTCATCCGCCATTCGTGCTGCCACTACGTCGCTAAACTGCGGTAATACTGGTCGTAACAGCAATAACAGCCTTATGTACCTCTCATCTCGAGTGACATATCTACCCAGGTCGTTTGACGTAACGAAATCTTCTTCATTATAGTCACCTCCGAGCTTAGCTCTGATTTTCATAAGGGTAACCATTGGTGAATCCTTGGCATCCAATAACAGAGCGTCTGCTACAGTTATTAAGAATTCAACTGACAGCTTCCAGATAAATCCATTGACTTCCTGAGCTATCCTTTGTTGAGCTTCCTCACTGTAGGTAATCGCAGTTGTGCTTTTCGATATCAATTCTGCCAAAAATACTGTTTCATCTGGCAATTGATATAAGCTACAACTCTTTGCCTTTAAATCTTCGGCGGTTTTTGCCAACGGATCAGCTATCAACTTCTGTTGACTCCGCAGTTCTTCTGCCCTATTTGCTTGCGTCAACATTTTTACTCGCGTCTCTACGTCACGGTATTAACAATAGATTCGCGCAGCAGCAGCGGCTAACTAATCTGACAATTTATTTGCGTGTTTCTGTATATTTCCAATACACGAAAACCTCCGCTTGTCTACCTAGATTTAGCTAGTCTATCAAAAAAATAAAAATCTACGGCCTCTACTCTAATAGCTGTGGCGTGATTTTATTTCGTGGATTCTAAATGCGAGACGGCGTGCGTTGCACCGAATTTCTGATCTCGCCCTCCTTTGCTGTAGTATAATAATACGCGTTATGCTGCGTATACACAGGTAGGCTCTATCATCAGCCAGCTGTGCTATCCTATACGCACGCACACTCACACACGCTCGGGTACGCGTACTATATCGCTTCTACGGCGATACGGCGCTTGCACTATGCCTGCGCTACGTACTGTAGCAGACACACGCACTCGTAGCACTCGCACGTACTCTCCCACCGAGCGGCTCGCGCAACACTCTCCGCGCGCTGACAGACGCTCCCACCAAGCGGCTCGCGCACACACTCTCCGCGCGCTCACGTATACTCCCGCTACGCAGCGTACTCACACGCGCCAGCTGCTTCGTACTCGACGCTTGCACACTACTATAGCGCGCACGGATTTTCCTACTCTCGCGCGCTGCTACTTAGCCGACCAACGAACCGATATTTGTTTTGATCGGCTCGGCGTAAGTATAATGCTATATATCACGCCTAGGCCTTTTCGAACTCGCGGAAATTCAACCGTCTTTCGACGAAATTCGCTTACTTTTCGCCGGATCGGGAATTCCCTATCTCGAGTTCGCGCGCAACACTGTCTCTTCCTATCTCGCGTATCCACACGTTTTGGGCGCCAGTTGTAACGGGGTGGTTTTTAGGCGGCTATCTGCCTATGTACCCCGTACAAATGCAAAGTCCTCCTGCACTTTGCTTGTGCGAGATGCTGTACTCGCTCGTGTGGTCGCCTACCTGCGACGATGTCCCGGTGCTCAGTATGCACTACACTCCTGTGTAGTGCCCGCGGAGACGGCGGTATTCGGCGGTTTAGATAGGAAGAGGGATCGGGACGACGATTGAATGAACACACTACCGATTCTAATAAAAAGGCGTTTATTCAGTTAAACAATCCGGCGTCCGTATTGCGCGTATTCGCGTCGCGAGAAGGCCACAAAATATCCCGGAACAACGACTGGGGCCAAATGCCTCGCCAGTCGATCGCGTATAAATAAAAAGGAAAATGAGATCCTACTTTAGCTTATAACGACGATCCTCGTTGTACTTTGGCCAGGGAGTCCTCTGCTCGACCTTGCCGTCTTCCTGGGCTGTGGTAGGTTTGGGCTGCTGCCGTTGCTGCTGTTGCTGCTCAAGATGCTGCTGTTGTTTCTAGGACTGCTGTTGCTGCTAGGGCTGCTGTGCTGTGGTTGCTGCTAGGGCTGCTGCTGTCTTTGCTGCTGCTGTAGCTACCACTTTTGGCGCGCGTCGTCAGTACTAGTCGCGAGTGCGGTCAAAAGTTATCTGTCTCGAATTTTCCTCGAATTGCGAGATCTCTACCGGCCTTCCCGCGCTTTGGCTCCCCGCGCCGACGTGCGCGTCTCGCCGCCCGTTATAACGGGTTGCTACCCGTACCCACGCGGTAATCGAGGCAGGTTGAGCGAGCGACGACACAGGCAGCATTGGCTATAAGGATAGCATGCTTGCTTAGAGATCTCGGGGACGCCGGATCGATCCTCGGTCCCGGCGCTCCTTTTGTGTTTTTCGTCGCTCACTTAAGGTCCCACCCCGTTACAATATATATATATATATATATATTGTAACGGGGTGGTTTCTAGGCGGCTAACTACCTATGTACCCCGTACAAATGCAAAGTTCCCCTGCACTTTGCTTTTGCGAGATGCTGAAATCGCTCGTGTGGTCGCCTTCCTTGCGACGATGCTCCGTTGCTCAGTATGCACTACACTCCTGTGTAGTGCTCGCGGAAGAGGCGGTATTCGGCAGTTTGAATAGGAAGAGGGATAGGGACGACAATCAAGTGAACACACTACCGATTCTACTAAAAAGGCGTTTATTCAATAAGCAATCCGTCGTCCGTGTTGCGCGTATTAGCGTCGCGCGAAGGTCGCAAAATCTACCACCGGATCAACGACTGGGGCCAAAAAAACCTCGCCAGTCGATCGCGCATAAATAAATAGAAATTAATTCCTACTTTCTCTTATCGCGTTGATCAACGTCGTCCTCTGGCAAGGGAGTCTCCTGCTCGACCTCGCCGTGTTGCTGTTGCGGTGATGTATCAGGAGCAGTGGTTGCAGTGGTTGCTGCGGTTGCTGCTGTGCTGCAGTTGCTGCTGTTGCTGCCTCTCCTAGTTGCTGTTGCTGCTCTCGATGGTGCTGTTGCTACTTCAAGTGCGGACAAAAGCTAACTCACTCGAATTTCCCTCATTGCGAGTACCCTATTGGCCTTCCCGCGCTTCCGTTACCCGCGCCGACGTGTGCGTCTCGCCGCCCATTACAATATATATGTATATATATATCAGTTTCAGCTGATAATGCTTTTTTAAAATTAGAATCAGATAAAAAAAATTAAGGTTGGCTGATTTAATTATTTGGGATGAAGCATCTACGATTCCGAAGAAAGCTTTAGAAATTATAGATCAAACCTTGCAAGATGTATGCTGTAATAAAATACCTTTTGGAGGAAAACAAATTGTATTAGGAAGTGATTTTAGATAAATTCTTCCAGTAATGAAACATGGTTATAGAAATTCTATTGTTAAGGAAACAATTAAATATTTTCGAAATTATGGCCTCTTTTTAGAGTTTTAAAATTAAAAAAAATATTCGTTCTAATGATAAAGAATTCTTTCAAAAAATGGAATATAATGTAAAATTAATCCTTTCAAAATATCTCAACTTTATATTCAAAATACCAAAACATTTCTATAAATTCTGTAATTCTAGTTCCTCATAATGAAGATATTAAAATCATTAATGATAAAGTATTAAAAATGTTATATGGTGATTCATGGACATATTATAGCATAGATTACGCAACATATAAGGGTGTAGATCAAACAGACGACAATATTCATCTAAATTATCCAATTGAAATGATAAATGAAATCAGAGGTCTTTTACCTCATAAATTGGACTTAAAAATAAATGGGGCAAATTATGAAAAAATAAACGTAGATTTTGAAACAATTTAACGTTATTAAGAGAAGGGATGGAGGGGGTGGAGGGGATTTCAAGTTAGAATTACGCTTATAACTATATGTTATAGGAAGATATATATATATATATACAGGGAGAGTCATTTTAATCTATGGATGGGAATTGTTCCAAAAGTAAGCGAGATACAAATAAATGTTTCGGCCAAAAGTTTTTCAGTATGGAGGGGGACATCGACCTGCCAAGATCACTTTGACCTTGAAGGTCGTTTTCAAAGTTATTGCTCGAAAAACCCGTTTTTTCAAATGGGACCCCCTATTTTTTATTGCGGATCCGAAAAGAGCGAACAATTTTAGGTAAAAGATGATTTACACAAAAATTTTATTTTGACCTTCACAAGGTCAAATTAAGGTCAAATGTGGTAAATCGCGAAATTTAGCTCATTTTCGCAGGAAAAAGCTTGTTTTGACACCGGATTGATAAGAAACAGGAAACTGTTTGACAAAATTGATATTTTGGACCTTTTTATTATGACCTTGACAAGGTCTAACTAAGGTCAAATGTCAAAAACTGCAAGAATAAACTCATTTTCGAGGAATGCATTTAGATAAGCATAATTGATGTTTTATGAAATTAAAAATTCATTTCTGAATTAAGTAGTTGTATTTTCTCATTACTGGGTACGTAAAGAAAACTATTCTGCAAAAAAAAAAAATCGAAAAATCGAAAATTTTTGGTAAAAAATCGCAGTGCTGTGCCTTAATACTAACGTAGGCAATGGATATTTTATGAACCATTGATAGCTTTTCAATAAATAATAATAATCTTTAATCATTTTTATTAGGAGCAGAATAGTTGTCAAATGCGTTTGAAAATTGTTTTTAAAAATTAGGAAAATAAAAGCAACATTTATAAAAAGAATTTGTAACGATAGCAAAAGTGTACAAATATTATTATTAGTTATTTAGAAGCTATCAACTGTTCATATAAAACATTGATGACCTAAACTCATTTGAGATCAAAAAAATTAAAAATATTTTATGTCACATCCTTACATCACAATAAGTATTTATTTTACAACATTTTCATACAACTTTTCATAATGGCTGATTATTCTCCTAATGAAATTTTCGATATGATATTGGTTTTGGGGGAGTGCCATATCAAGTACATTGCTGCATCCAGGCTTTATGCTGAACGTTTTCCGGATAGACGACATCCTACGGATTTGACAATTCGTAATTTGACCAAAAGAAGACGAAATGGACATGTTAGTCGTCAACGACTACGTCATGAATATGACGAAAATGATCCAAGAGTTGTCACTATTCTAGCAGTCATTCATATTGACCCACATGTAAGTACTCGTCAGATAGAAAAGTAAATCGGCATACCTCAAAAAAAAGTTTCAAGAATTTTGAGAGCTGTTCATTACCATGCCTATCATATCACTCTAACGCAAGCTTTAAGAGCACAGCACTTGATAGCTCGTGTTCATTTTTGCCAGTGGGCTTTACAGATGGAACATAATGATCCTCACTTTTTCCGATATGTGCTTTTTTCTGATGAAGCTATATTTGAAAGCGACGCACAGTTAAATCGACACAACTGTCATTACTGGTCGGATGTGAATCCCCACTGGCACAGAGCTGTAGACCATCAAAATCGATGGAGTTTGATGGTATGGTGCGGGATAGTTAACGGTTATCTTATTGGACCCTACTTTTTTGATAGAAACGTTGATAGATTCATATATTTAGAATTGCTAAGAGATCACTTACAAGGTCTTTTGGAAAATGTCGATTTAGAAACTAGATTGAGAATGTGGTTTCAACAAGACGGCGCTGCGCCACATTTTGCTAGAATTGTACGACAATTTTTAAATGAACGCTATGCTGGTAGGTGGATTGGACGAGGAGGTCCAGTTCAATGGCCCGCTAGCTTGCCAGACATGACATCGCCAGACTTTTTCTTGTGGGGATTCTTAAAAAATGTTTTTGCTCAAAGGCCAACCAATAAAGATGACATGATTGACCTAATCAGACGAGCTTGCGCGGCCATCCCTAGAGCAACTTTGCTAAGAACTGTGGACAGTTTTGAAAGACGTTTACGTATGTGTCTTGAAGCAAACGGAGGTAACTTCGAGCATTTAATCCGTGGTTAAGTAGTAAGTTACATTAATCGTAAAAGGCAAGGGGACTCACGCTAATACAGCACCCCATCGTGAGAGGCAAGGGGACTCACGCTAATCCAGCACCCCGAAGGAAACAGAACTTACTACGTCCACGCCGTTGTTTCTGGGTAATGCTAAAAGTAAGTGAAGAAAAGAGAATTTATTTCTATTCAAATTAACAACTTTGACATTCGAATGATCTTGAAACCTCAATTTCAATCTCAAGAAGATATTAACATTGGTTCCTTTACGGTTTGAAATTTGTTTAACAACACATCTAAAAAAAACAGCTTTTAAGACTATTTTTAATGTTTAACGTTGATTCGACTTTGTCAAGGTCAGAATAAAATAGTCAATGATATTAATTTTGACATACAGTTTCCGGCTCCTCGTGAATCCGGTGACAAGACTAGCCTTTTTCCTCGAAAATTAGTTTATTCTTGCAGTTTTTGACATTTGACCTTAGTTAGACCTTGTCAAGGTCATAATAAAAAGGTCCAAAATATCAATTTTGTCAAACAGTTTCCTGTTTCTTATCAATCCGGTGTCAAAACAAGCTTTTTCCTGCGAAAATGAGCTAAATTTTGCGATTTTACACATTTGATCTTAATTTGACCTTGTGAAGGTCAAAATAAAATTTTTGTGTAAATCATTTTTTACCTAAAATTGTTCGCTCTTTTCGAATCCGCAATAAAAATAGGGGGTCTCATTTGAAAAAACGGTTTTTTCGAGCAATAACCTTGAAATCGTCCTTCAAAGTCAAAGTGACCTTGACAGGTCGATGTCCCCCTCCATACTGAAAAACTTTTGGCTGAAACATTTATTTGTATCTCGCTTACTTTTGGAACAATTCCCATCCATAGATTAAAATGACTCTCCCTGTATATATATATTGTAACGAGGTGGTTTCTAGGCGGCTAACTGGGGCCAAATGCCTCGTCAGTCGATCGCGCATAAATAAAATAGAAATTAACTCCTACTTTCTCGTATCGCATCGATCCTCGTCGTACTCTGGCCAGGGACTCTCCTGCTCGACCTTGCCGTGTTGCTGTTGCGGTGATCTACCAGTGGAAGTGGTTACTGCGGCTGCTGCTGTGCTGCAGTTGCTGCTGTTGCTGCCTCCCCTGGTTGCTGTGGCTGCTCTCGATGGTGCTGTGGCTTTCGATGCTGCTGTTGCTGCTTCCTTGCTGCTGTTGCTGCTGCTCTACACTTTAAACCTTTTGAGGGCATATTCTCAACTTATCGCGAGTGCGGACAAAATCTAACTGACTCGAATTTCCCTCTAATTGCGAGTCCTCTACTGGCCTTCCCGCGCTTCAGCTACCCGCGCCGACGTGCGCGTCTCGCCGCCCATTACAATATTTATATATATATTAAAAAGGGGTGAAGCTTTCGACAGCAATCGCGCAGACGTTAGCTGTGTGCAATGCAACTGCTGTCGTGGAAATCACCTCGAAATAATCAAGACAAGGTCTCGTTTCCTCGGGATATCCTCGAGGCACGTAGTTAACCGGTCAAGGTCGGGTTTCGCTAGCTGCAGTTTACATGCACAGGTATCGTGACGCGATACACGTGCCCGCGGAGGCGGGCTTTAGAGGAAACGGGAAGCGGATCCGCAGAAATGACTCCGAACTCAATTGTTACACTTGGGAAAGAAACAAATATATTGCCGTATTCAAAATGTGATACACGAGCACACACGCGGATGTGGAGAGAGCTAGTGAGAGAGAGATAATCAGAGAGCTGACACTTACAGTAAGTAATTCTCGCTCGTTCTCGGAAAGGCTCGAGCCCAAGACGTCTCCTTCGCAGGCAAGTCGGCGTAGTCGCTGGCCAGATGGCGTAAACGCGGTGTCTAACCGGTGTCGCACCAGCAGGCCTCATAAGCAGCCGTGAGACTGTGCTTAACTCACTAATCACACGCGATCGGGTCGACAGAAGTAATTCCCGGTTAAGGATTACGCGACGTAGCGAAAGTTTTATACCTGGCCGATTAGCTAGCCCGAACGGATCTGTCGCACGCGTTTGAAGTGTCGCGCGCGAAGCTCTCCCTCTTTCCCCCCACTCACCGTCACGGTATGCTCTCTCTCTCTCTCTCGCTGCTATGCCGTTGCTCACCTGTAACATGTAACTTGTTTACATTAAATAATATAATAATTGTATGCGGGGAAAGTTATGAAAAGTTAACAACGTTCCTCGTCATAATATATATATATATTGTAACGGAGTGAGACTGTCTTCCAGAGGAGCCAAAACATGAGAGGAGACGCCGGGACCGAGAATCGATCCGGCGCTCCGGAGATCTCTAGGTGCACGCTCTTTCTCCTTGAGCCTGTGCCGCCCTATTCCGTTACTCTCGTTCCTGTATAGCGAGGACTTGTACCTCGTTACAATATATATATATATATATATATATATATACACATAAATGTGCAAATCCTATCTTTTGAAGATTATATTCCGTACGCTTCAGTCTTTTGAGGATTATATCGTCTTTTGAGGATGCATCCTCAAAAGACAACCTATCTTTTGAGGATTTTCTCTGAGTCTATTAACCAAGAGTTACTTCGGCTAACCAGATAACTCACTTGGGTTATCCAAGCGGTTAGCATAATGACATTATAAACATCCTAATTTGGTACTGGGTTAGTTTGGTTATTTTTTAGCACTCTCGAACTCTGAATGAAGAGAGAATATGTCCTCAAAATGCGGGATTACTATATTTATATATGTGAGGCATTTCGCGTCAGAAAGGCCACCCAGGTTGGCCAAAAATTGTAGCATTCAAAAAAATCGTTCGACGGCTTAAAATGTTCATACAAACGTATATTTTCAAAATCAGGTGGACCTTTTTCGAAATTTATGATGGTTGGCCCAATATGGCCCCTAGAAGTAGCACCATCTGGAAAAACTTTTAAAACTTTGTCTTTGCTAATCTTTATTTTGGTTAAAATCGGCTTGTCAGTACAAACTCGGAGGTTTCCGGTGTCGCTGAACAAGAATGCATCCTCAGATTTTCGGAATCCAAGATGGCGGACCCGGTATGTGTCACATGACGGGCCAATTTACTCGAATCTGGCAAAAACTACTAAAAACCGTTTGTTCGTGGATATTCAGGGGTTTCGTAGTTGCTCAAATAAATGCCTGCGTTAAATCAACAAAATTCTCAATGTTGGAATTCTTTCTAAGACATTTGTATTTATAGAAGTCTCTGATAGATCAAATGCCTCTCATTAATTAGATCTGCACTCAAAAAAATCTGCTATGAGAAGTTTCTGGCCAATATATATCCAGCGTTCACATACAAATTTACATAAAATATTATCGTAAGAAATAAAAAAATTTTACATAATAATCATTATGTAAAAATACTAAAAAATGTTGGGTAAAATATTGCATAACGTTTTACAATTGCAATAATACCTACATGTGAAATGTTATATGTTTATTTTGCATTTATTCGAGCGACAACGAAAACCCCCGAGTACTTACGAACATGCGGTTCCTAGTAATTTTGGCGAGTAAATTTTCTGATCACGTGATCCATACCAGGTCCGCCATCTTGGACTTTGAAAATCTAAGTGTGGATTCTTGTTCAGCGATCCCGATAATCCCCGAGTATTCATTGATGAGCCTATTGTGGTCGTTTTGGACAGATTCGAGTAAATTGGCCCGTCACGTGACATATACCGGGTTTGCTATCTTGGATTTAAAAATCTGAGGGTGGATTCTGGTTCAGCGACAATGAAAACTCCTGAATGTACAGTGTCAAGCCAATTTTGACCAAAATAAAGATTTGCAGAAACAAAGTGTTAAAAGCATATTCGATCAACTATCATAAATTTTGAAAAGGGCCCACCTGATTTCGAAAAGATACGTTTATATGAACATTTTAAGCCGTCAAACAATTTTTTGGAATTCTACAAATTTTGGCTAACCTGTGTGGCCTTTCTGACACGTAATTCCTTATATATATTTCACAGACACAGTTGGCCAACCGTTCGACGACGGAACCAAGAAAATCGCCAAAATAAATAAATTACCACACCCGGGTAGTTTAAGAGTCGGGATAGCGAAAGCATTTTGAGTAGACAACGTAACACACACTATATCACCCTTCAAACATTAGCAACAAGAAAGCTTAACAAATATAGCAAACACAATAAAAATACTAATGCAAAACTTAAACCAAGTCATATCAGTCAAGGAAATAAAAACCGTAAGTCTAACCAAATCCAAAGAGATGGAAAATTTCAAATTTATTGATACATTATACATCATAGTTGTGTAGAGCGGACCACGGACCCATAGAGCGGACAAACTGTGCGGCAACCTCTATCCGAACGAGACAGCATAATCGGAGAAATACCCAACTCAGCAATCGAAGGCAGCGAAGGTGTAAATAAAATTTAAAAACTGAAATTCAGGAGTACATACAGAGACGCCAAGATTGTCAATTAAAGAAGCTACTCCGAGAAAAAACTAAGCAAAAGATGATAATCACCGATTTACCGCCGTTGCCGTTTATCGAGCTAGCTCTTGACGTACTTGGGCAGTAGTATATGTGCAAAGATAGAAAAAAGATGGCTGCCATGAAGAGAAGGGGGTTTGACATCGATGTACGTATACAGAAAAAATGACTGCCGTTGAGGTGTAGTGTCAGTGCAGTTTAGGAAAGGTGGCTGTCATTGAGGTGTTGGGGTGGTGAAGGATGGAAAGAGCCTGTACAGATATATAAACTCTCCCTCCCCTTCAGTAGCTGACGCCGTATATGTAAAGTGGATGTATGAATATGGAAAATTCCCCTTTGTTGAATGGCAGGCTGTGTACTAGTAAGGGAGATTTCTGTACTTAGATCTATGCGTCTATAGGTGCGTTTGTGTGTATACATAGCTAAGCACTGGTGGGATTTTTAGGTGCGTCTAGGTAATAATTAATTAGATAAACAATTGAATACATATTTACATAAATTTATTGATAAAATAATTGAAATCGAGTAACAAAATTAACATATTTATTTATTTTCAGGTTTAAATTTTGTTGTGAAACCACGAAGTGCGTTATAAAAACGCTCTACAATTTTATCGTTCCTCCTACAATCTGTTGTGAATAATTTACAAAATGTCTCTAGAAAATAACCTTGTTTTATATAATCTAAAATCATTAAACAAAAATGGCCGCATACTTTAGAGTTTAGGCTTGAATGTTGTGTAGTGTTCCATTTATAAAAAGTAGTATTTCGTCATACCGCTCTTATGTCGTATAAAAAAATGGGTAGTGCTCCATAACTATTGAAAAAGATTTCATGACCTAGTCTGTCTATATATGAAGCTACCTAATGAGATCCTGGTTGTGTGTGTATATCTGTATTAAATACGCACCTCATCGGTCTCGTCAATGTCCGAGGAATCCCGTCTGCAGGGAACACATCCGTTGAAGGTATTCTTAATAAACATAGAGCATCCCGTATTTGATTCCTGTTCATCTTGTATAAAGGGTCTTATATATAGGGACATCTAATGCATACCTTGGTGTTGGAGGTCTTAAATATTTAATATTTTTCTTTTGTTGTTTTGAATAATCCAAAGCACTAGATGTTACGACATGTACAGTTGTTGAAGCACAGTTAGGGATTGCTCGATCGGGGCGTGTGAGGAAAACGAACGGTGGGTCTGAATAATTGTAGCGTGCATCCAGAGCAGTTGAAAGAGCAATGTTCTTATATATTTACAATTTCATTCTGTAGGCGTTATTTAAAGCGCAATTGTGAACGCCTCGTTGTAGTGAACCGTGATAGCAACAAAAAATATCTCGCTTAGGTAAATGATATGTAGATAGACAGTTGTAATTTTCAAAATTTTTGTCGTGTCGTGTAGTTATGCTTTGTATAAGATGTGTCACTTCTGCCTCACGTACAAAAATTTTTCTCGCTGTTTTCGCTAATTCTCGAAGATTTGCGTGTAGTTGACGGTAGGGTATATCTCCTTCGAACCACTCGATACCATGGACGTTGCTGGTAATCCAATTATTGTGTACTTCTATTTTAATAGGTAAGTCTGAGCATGAATGAGGTGTAGTTGCGATCTAGTGTATGACGTGTTCTTTATTTAGAAACTACAGCAACATCTTTGATCATGAAAGTTTCAGCATTGTCGTGAAAATCCAAAACGGCCACTATATAATCCATAATTTTGTGTTATAGTAAATGCGAAGAGAACTGAGTACAAAACATTTCTAACTACTGTTCATACAAGAGAGCTGTAATTTATACCCAACACCACGAGATGAAATGACTTTTATTATCGGTAATCACCATAGCTTACCCAGTGAAAAATGTCAATTCGTAATCATTATATAATGTAAGTGTTATTATAGAATACTTTCGAATCGTAATTATAAACGAATAATTCCCGTTTTTACTAAATTCCAGTATGTATACAGTTTGATGATAAATCAGACGTAAGGTCAAACTCATATAAACAATAACCATCAGTGTTCGGGTGAACCTCGCACAGAGAGAGCGAGAGCGACGAAGTCGGGTCGACAGCTGATCGATTTGATTCGAATGCTGGAAAGTTTCAGAAACGCGCAGAAACAGCCCTCTTAGTCAAATAGGGTTCGCTCTCTCCCCACCTGTTGTCGCGCCGCACGGCTGTGCAGTTGAAACCGGAGCTCAAAGCAGCACGATTGTCTTACTGTCGAGTCGACGCGAATTATGTAACTAAAATCATGTACAGTTATAAGAATCCTAGTCGGTCAGTAAATTCGTTTTTCGTTCTCTTTATTTAAGTCACTTTAAACTCACACTTGTATAGACATACTTTACGAGAATATAATCTCGCCCTTTTCACTGTTGAAAGCAGCATACTGAAGTTTTATTGAAACCCATCGTTTTCCCGCCAAACATCCACAAAGCCGGTCGATCCTTGCAATAAAAATGAGCATGTTTGTAATGTATTTATTTCAATCAGGATATATTTCTGTTGTTAAATTATTATCATCGTTTGAAAAATGAATACCGGTACCACTAAATAATATATGATAAGCATCTACATATCTGTATGAGTAGTATATGGGCTGGTATGGAGAGACTGGGCGTGGCCTAGAGTGATGTCACCAGTCCCGTGGCTGGTGCCAGTTGTTTATGTAAACAGAAGCCCATGTTTATATCAACAATAGCTGATAAGGTTAATAAACATGATTTACGACCGCTACTGCCATAAACAGTCAGTCATCGATGGGTGCCTTTTGTTTCTTTATAAATAATTATAAATAATTTTTAAACAAAAGCTATATCACGCATACGATGCCAGCGCTCCCCCCTTTCACCCAAGCAGATCCGAGCGCGACTCTCTCTCTCTCTCACTCTCTCTCTCTCTCTCTCTCTCTCTCTCTCTCTCTCTCTCTCTCTCTCTCTCTCCCTCTCTCCCTCTCTCCCTCCCTCTCTCCCTCTCTCCCTCTCTCCCTCTCTCCCTCTGTCCCTCTCTCCCACTCTCCCTCTCTCCCTCTTTCCCTCTCTCCCTCCCTCCCTCTCTCCCTCTCTCCCTCTCTCCCTCTCTCCCTCTCTCCCTCTCTCCCACTCTCCCTCTCTCCCTCTCTCCCTCTCTCCCTCTCTCCCTCTCTCTCTCTCTCTCCCTCTCTCCCTCTCTCCCTCTCTCTCTCTCTCCCTCTCTCCCTCTCTCTCTCTCTCTCTCTCTCTCTCTCTCTTTCTCACTCTCTCTCTTTGTCTTAAGAACGCGAGACCGTTGGTAACGCTATACTAGGACTGGATTATTCGTATACACTTAAGCTCCAGCGTCGTGGTCTTATCAGAAAAAAATCGGAGACGCGAATCAGCTTGAGGAAGTATCGTGTGATCATGGACTAAGACTTTGTTTTATTATCGCCAACTGATTAGATTTCAAAACTAAGCAGAGAACAAATCATCGGATCTCCGCTAGACACTTCAGAACAAGTGTAAAGTGTTTATACAGAGATTACATGTGTCCGGTAAGAGAGATTGAAAAGGGTCAGCCATAGAGTCATAAAAAACTGTTTGACCCGTGTCACCGGATCTAGCGGTGGCAATACCCATTCTCTGAGACGTTCGCTATCCACCTAAGGATTATGACTGCGATGTGCCTAAAGCGCAAACAACGAGTACGGTATTGGATTTATTTCTTTCGATCATAGGTGGCAGCCTAGATTTCTCAGCTATGGCTGTAATATGCGCTGTTTTAAAACAAATCCCTCTCTTTAACGTTTTTTTTTCTTCTCTGCGATCGTCTTATTCGATGAAACCACTCCTAAGAAAGGCATGATATTTTCATATCAATCCTGAGCCGTCTATAAAACTCCTCCGTACGCTAGCGCAGTCATCAGTCTCTCGAAATGCGTGTCATTGAGAGAGCCAGCTTATCACGTGTCGCAGAAATGTCCAGTGCTACAAACGAAGTTCGCGATGCGATCCTGCGCGTAGCCAACGCGCTCAAAACTCGCCACCTACCTGAGCAGAGAAAGTGTACCCGCGAGTGGTATGTGCGCGTTCGTCGGATGTACGATGAGTGGCTGCGACGCGATCTGCGCTGCTTGTTGGCGCATTGCGCGTACCGCTTGATAGGCGATTTTTATCATAGATACTTTAAACATTCTAGTGCTGTGATAAAAATCGTCGGCAATTTCTTGGTGGAACGCGGTGCACGCGATGTGTACCGTCTGAGGCATATTATAGAGGAACATGGTAAGTGTTTACAATGTTCCCAACAATCAGTTTTTTTTGTTAAACATAATAGTACTTTAATCTTGTTCTTCTTGTAGCTGGAATTATCTACAGGAGGACGTTGACGAGAGCGACAGCGACACAACGCTGTTTGTTGTGTCGCCAACTCCATCACCACAGCGAGCCACATCAGCTGAGGAGGAGGTGGAGTAGGAGGAGGAGGGGGAAGACGATGAGGAGGAGCAGGAGGAGCAGAAAAAGGAGCGAGGTGGAGGACAGCAATCACGGCGGTGATCGGCCTGGCGTCTCCGAGCAGGCTGTTTACAGAGCGGGTGCTCTGGCACCGCTGAAAGGTAGCGAGCAAACCATAGATGATTCTGCTCTCGTGATGAGACCGCTGAGGAAGTTGCGATGAAACCGTATGCACGCTTCGATCAATACAGCTCGTTCGACCGTCGTATTAATGAAAGAAAGAGAAATTTTTAACATATAAAATTTTTGGAAAAATCATTATTACTAAGTTATCGGACGTCGTTTGAACGAAAGCGTGGAGCCCTGTCCGAGTACAGATCCAGAAAATGACGCGGCTATGATTTTGCAAGCAGCTGCGCAACGAATCGTGAATAACGGTCGTGCGCAGGAAGTACATTGGTTAAACAGCTTGCTTGAAAAATTAGCAGACGAGTTATTTTCTGTGACTGCTTTCTAGATGGCCAAGTTGTTCAGCGACATCATTCGATGCTACAACGGTCATGCGGAAGAATGAAGGCTCGTTTCTTTGCAGTCGACAACGATAATGTCAGCAGCAGCTGCGAGGAAAAAGGGACATCATCGCGGGAAATATAGACGGACTCTTCAACAGCGCTGAACCCTACATTGTCGATGCTGCAGGAGGTCGGGTTCTACGATGCGGGTCACCCGATCATCGATGACAGCACAGCGACCAGCATATCGCAGGTAGGCGGCGGCGGCGGTGACGGCGGCGATACCTCGAGCGAAGAGGCACCGTCGCCAGACAATAGTATTGTAAGCGGTTCTGCATCAGCTTTTGATTCGGATCTCGTACATCGTGAAGGTTGCGGTGTACGAGAGCTTCGTCAATTCCAGCATTATTTTACTGCTCGTGGTACAGCTTTAGTTGCTTACGAGAAAGACTCGATGGGTAGCGGTGAAGCACCATTTTTTGATGGACTCTGCGATGCCTGCACAACCGTAATATTTTTGCTCTACACCGAGCATCATTACGACGCGATCATCAATATTTTTGGAGCTGCGAAGGCAAAATTTTTCTGTCCTTTTTGCAATTGCCGTTACAGTAATATCGAGGATCACAACTGTAGGCAGCTGTATGCACGCTGCTTCGTCTCGCCACCCTGTAGCGAGATCGAAGCTTTGCAAAAATGCGCATCGTGCAATCGCAGTTTTTTCGGCGATGTTTGTTTTCGCAATCATTCGGTTGCGGGATCATACTAAGCGAAGTACAAGCGATTGTGCGATGTGCTGCAGATTTGTATTACCTGCTGTAAAAGCGTGAACCGGCTTCTCGGTAAGCACGAGTGCAGCAAAAATTGGTATCGACATTGCAAGTCGACACACGGTTATATTCAATACTATTTCATACATCCGATAAAAACTGATACTTTAGCGAAAAAATATCTTTATGTTGTCTACGATCTGGAAACGATGCAAGAAGCATCGTATCGACGGCGATGGAAGCATAAAGG
Source organism: Muscidifurax raptorellus (assembly GCA_020010945.3). NCBI lineage: Eukaryota > Metazoa > Arthropoda > Insecta > Hymenoptera > Pteromalidae > Muscidifurax > Muscidifurax raptorellus. The sequence goes on from JAHUUD020000070.1 coordinate 50,618, forward strand.
TGCACGTCCCGAATGTCTGCGTTGCACAGCAAGCCTGCACGGAGTGCATAAGTTCTGACGACATTTCAGAATGGTGTCCCTCGTCCGGTGTACGTGAGAATGTATTTATCGAACATCCCGTTGGTCAGCTGCTACAGCTTGTGATACGCGACAAAATGGACTTTGAAAATATAATATGCATCGCACACAACGCACGAGGGTACGGTGCTCAATTCATTTTATGAGGGCTTGTCGAACGTAAAATAAATTGCGCACCAAGCATCATACTAAATCGTCAGAAAATACTGTGTATACGGTATGATCGCACAAAGTTCATCGATAGACTCAGCTATTTTCAAATGAAGTTGGCCGCGTTGCCTGCTATATTTGATTTAGGCGAGACTACGGAAAAAGGCTGTTTACCGCACAGTTTTAACACCTCGGCTAACGCCGAATACCGTGGGCCCATACAGGATGCGCACTATTATTGGCCCGACACTATGTCGTCGAGCGAGCGCGAACAGTTCTTGCTGTGGCACAGCGAGATGCGTGCAGCGAACGCAGTATTTGAATTCAGCAAGGAAATCGTTGACTCCTGCCTTATGGATGTGACGATTCTGCGTCGCGTGTGTGTGGTTTTCAGAAAAATTTGTCTCGATTCGTCTCGGAGACACGGACTTGTTTGTAGTGGCTACTACAATCGCGTCCGCGTGCTCTCATCTCTATAGAAAAAGTTTCTTAAAGCCACAGACCATAGAAATAGTCCCCAGGCGGGTATCGACGTGCCGACAAGCACTCCCAAAAAGCCGTCAAGTGGCTACTGCAGCGCGAGCGGGAGATCGGTCGCCAAATCGTGCATGCAGGCAGAGCGCGCGAATATCGGCTTCCCGAGGGATTTTTGGTCGGCGGATTCATCCCGTAGGAAATCCCATTGTTGTTGAATACCAGGACTGCTATTCGCATGGATGTCCTGAATGTTTCAAAAAAAATCGAAACAAGCCGAACGCCTCGGTTCGTACTTACGCATTGCTCGAGAGTACACGCGTTAAAATCGCGCAGATCCAACAGCTCGGTTACGAGACGCGCGAGATTTGGGAGTGCGAGTTTGATAGGGTCAAGCGTGAAAATCCCGAAATTGCCAAGTACGTATCGGAGCATCCGTTCATCAGCAAAATAACGCTTAATCCTCGTGGCGCGTTCTTCGGCGGACGGACCGAAAATTTCGTCGCAGTTTACGATGCTAAGCCAGGCGAGCGTATTCTGTACATAGAAACTTGAAGTCTAAATCTAAAAACTAAAATGAGATCCAACAAGATATTGAGTTATCTTATTGGAATCTGTTTTAAAATTCCCGCAAAAGTGAAGTAACAGTATAATATAAAAATTCTCTTCAACTATATAATATAATTTTCTCTTATAAATCTTTTCAGTCTCTCCTTGATCGAGACTTTGCTAATCACTAGTTTTCAGATCATCTGTTAAAGTATTAAAAATATTTATAACTACAAAATAGCTGGTTTTTTTACTTATGTTTTTCTCAATAATTGGAAGCTGGATACTTTTGTTTCTAGTATTGCTTGTGCTATTCATATATTTATCTCTTAACGTAGCATAATGATAGATTATGGCCTCTACATGGAGTAATTGCTTTACGGTAAGTGGAGGGGATTGTTGGTGAAATTGATTTTTTTTTATAATCTTTAATAATTTTCTTTGTAAACCCTGTATTAAGTACAGACAATTACTATACGCTCCACTCTAAGCAATTATACCATAATTAATTAGACTTTGGAAAAAAGCATAATATATCATATTTAGAGTCTTTTTGTCCATTCAATACCAAATTTTTGCAAAAATAAAAATTAAATATTTTGTTTTCTTAACTATGTAGTTTACATGCTTATCCCATTTCATGTTATAATCAAAGATTAGGCCTAGATACTTATAATTTTCTACTCTCTTTAGTGTATTATTCCCTATATCGATATTTAGCGAGTGAGGAACGCTATCTCAGTAGCTGCCATACGTAACATAAACCGATTTATTAACATTTAATGATAGTTTACTTACAGTAAGCCACATTGCAACTTCACTAAGATATGTGTTTATTTTATCCTGTGTCGACGACCACGAGTCATCACTTGCAATGATGACAGTGTCGTCTGCATAGGAAACAATAGTACCATCTTGCATACCTCTCAGTAGATCATTTACGTATAAAATAAAAAATAAAGTTCCTAATATAGTCCCTTGTGGGACACCAATTGATATTTCTTTATATTCACTTTTCAAATTATGTATTTTGACGCATTGTTTTCTATCCGAGAGATAGCTGTTCATTACTTTTAAGGCACTGCCTCTCATTCCATATCTCTCTAGTTTATCTAGAAGCTTTCTGTGGTCCACCGTATCAAACGCTTTTGCCAAATCCAAGAAAGCAGTTATGATTGGCTTGGATTTATCAATTTTTTTATATACAATATCTGTAATATAATTCAACGCATCTGTTGTTCCTTTGTTTTTAACAAAACCAAATTGTTTTTCCGATATAACATTACATTCAGTCAGAAACAAATACAACCTATTATACATGATTTTCTTAAATATCTTTGCAATGCTCGATATTAGTGATATCGGTCTATAGTTCGATATACAGGACTTGTCACCAGCTTTATAGATGGGAACAATGTCAGCCTGTTTAAGCGCAGTTGGCCACGTAGCCTGTTGTATACAAATATTAAAAATATATTCCAAAGGTTCAGTTATGTAGTTTACCAATAATTTGATTGTTTTTGCATTGATATTATCAACGCCTCCAGATTTGTTTTTTAATGATTCTATAGTTTTTCGAATTTCAATACAGTTTGTAGGGTATATAAAAATTGATTTGCTATTTCTTTCTGGGAGCTTTTGTTGATCTATATCTAAATCTGGAATTTGATTACTCAAGTCCATACCTATTTTGGAAAAATAATCAATCATGGAGTTTGCTATGGCAGATTTGTCTTTAATTTTTTGGTTATTTATAACTAAATAGTCAGGGGACTTGTTTTGTTGCGCGTTTTTACCAAGCTTAGCATTAATAATGTTCCATAGCTGTCTTGGATTGCTACTAAATTTATTTTTTCGTAGTTTTTATATTCATCTTTCAATTTCAAATTAGTTGGATTCATTTTCCATGTTTTATACAAATTTTCTTTAGTTTTGCAAGAGATTTGGATTGCTTTAGTTATCCAATTTTTTCTTGGCATTGATTTATTACTTTTTTCTTTAATTTTATGGAATATGAGGCCATCTCAAGACAGTCATGTATCAATTGTATCAATTTGTTTAAGGCTACATTCGGATCCTGTATTGCAAAAACTATCTGCCAATCAATATTTCCAGCTATATTTTGTAATTTCCTATAATTAATGCATTTGTTATCTGTTTCGCTTGGCATCTGTAACTTAATCTGATCTATACTAATTAATAACGGATAATGATCATTGAAAGGAATATTTAGCTTAACAGATTCAACTTTAATATTTGTAGTTTTAGCGAAACGTTATCAATGCACGTTCCCTTCTTATTATCTAAGGAGGGCCGAGTAATTTATCTGAAATACGGTACATATTCACGCTCAAGTTAATTACAAATTCCTGACTAATTGTTTTGTCACTAGCCTCCACATTTACTACATTATTATCTAATATATCAATATTAAAATCACCAACAATACAATAATTTTTAATATTTCTATATTTTATCAAAAATTTTTTAACGCTATTAACAAATTCAGACTTTGATATGTGATGGCACCTGTAATGTAATCACCGATTCCATTACGCATCCAAAACCCTACTATTACTATACATATCATATCTACACACACACACACACACACACACACTTACTTTCTAGTACGTCAAGCGGCACATAAGAAGTGGATGTGCAAAATCTACTCATACGTACAAGCGGCACCTAAGAAGAAAAGAATGAGAAAGGGAAAGAGACTCACTTGTAAGAGCAAGCGACACATAAGAAGTGGATGTGCAAAATATACTCATACGTACAAGCGGCACCTAAGAAGAAAAGAACGAGAAAGAGAAAAAGACTCACTTGTAAGAGCAAGCGGCACATAAGAAGTGGATGTGCAAAATCTACTCATACGTACAAGCGGCACCTAAGAAGACAAGAACGAGAAAGAGAGAGAGATTCACTTATAAGAGCAAGCGGCACATAAGAAGTGTATGTGCAAAAACCAGGAGAGAGAAAAATCTACTCATACGTACGAGCGGCACCTTCACGAAAATAGGCTATATTCCAACGAACCAAGCAATAAATTCAAAGGGGTCAAAAGAGCGCTAGGAGATATTTTAGATTCAATGAGAGCTTCATAAGAGCCGCGTATTCGTATTTTTAAACACGAGAACAACGTAGCCGTTTCCACGTAATGCGACGACCAACCATCGCGGGAAGATAAGCATAACTATGAGAAAAAAACTAGCGAGGAGAGAAACCGAAGCGCAATATTCGACGATCTGGAAATCCATTGGAAACACGTGTACGATCTCCAGTAGGGAAAAAGAGACCGCGGAAGAGTTCTAAAAGAGACAAATTCTCAAGTGGTAGTCATAAACTATGATGTTTATGACTTGACCTGCCACGATCCTCTTCATGTTGAGAGAGGAAAATAGCAAGGTGACCCAATATGGAAATCCCTAGCCCGAGAAAAACAAGGGGTATGCGAGTATATAAAGCCCGGGAGCAAAGGGTAATCGTCGTCAGATCAGTCAGTAATCTCTCGCAGAACGTTAAATAAGAGTATCGGACTTAGTCGCTCAGTCGAGCGAGTGCATCCATCGGCATCTTTTCCGAATACCACCCCCTGCTGAAAAGAAGAAGCAACAGAGGCAGTTGACTCCCTACGATCTACACTACGCACATCAAAAGGACGAGCCGTCACCTCTAGTGCATCTAGCCACCGCTGTAACCTGAACCACCGAGCCTAGGCTGGAAGGCGCCAAGGATTGACAGCTGCAGACACTCAAGAATCTCTTCACACATATATATAAACAGCCACGCACACTCACACATTAAGGTACTTTTCTCTTTTAGAAATAAACGTGTGCCGATTTAAAAAGAAATAATGTATAGTTCAAGTGACTTCGTATCCGGCTCCCTTCCCCGGTAGGCAGTGACCGCGTCCGCGGTAGCCAAAAGGGATTTCCTATCATTCATTCATTTAATCATTTAAATTATTATAACTTTCACGTATCGTGAAGTTCGACTATTAATTCAGGTAGGAATTCATGTAAATGTATTAATGTGTTAGATTTTGGTAATTTAAATTTATAATCTGGACGTAACACACCTATACATAGCAGATATTACAACTGATTCTCCTGTCATAAGTTTTATGTCAGTACTCACAACGCTCAATCTGTCAACTACATCAATTTTATTATTGCTATATATATTGTTTTTTATATATATTAAGACGCTATCCGCCGTATTGATTTTACTCTCATTGTAACAAATTTTGTAGCCTTGTAGTTGATAGTATTGAGCAAATTGTAAATTCCAAGTTTCCATGCATACAATTATACACGGTTTTCTTTTTAAAGACTCTACAAAAACTTCCAGTTTTGCAAAATTAGCATTTAAGCTTCTAATGTTTACGCATAAAATAATGTTTTGTTTTCTACTTATCGTCTTATTGAGTTTTTTTACATCATCAACTTCAAATTCAAACTTGCTTATATCTTCAAGACTGACGTCTTGATCCATTGCTATTTCTTATTTCTCCGTAGTCTTCCTGCTATATTTGAATTTATCGATTGAAGCGACGTTGGAAAAATTCCTGAAGCTTTAACTACCATGTCTCTTTCAGATGTTTCTACTGTGCCGATATATTTTGGTATAAACTTATTTGTTTGGCACTCTCTTGTTTTATGCTCACCAGCACACTTTAGGCAAATATTACTATTTTTACACTTGGTGCCATTGTGACCAAATCTGCCACAATTAAAACATGGTTTAACATTAATATAATCATAAACTTTGCAGTTTTGATATCCTACAAAGAGTCTATTCTTATTTTCTCTGATGTTTTGGTATATCTCAGCAGTCACTTCCAATATCACAGACTGAAATTCAGTTTTACTGTTCTTATAGGAATTCAGAATCACAGATTTTTTTTAAAAGCACTAAAATTTCTTTCATTGATATCATGTTCAATTGTATTGTTGTCTATATTTTCAAAATTATTAATTCCTACTACCTTGACTTTAGAATTTTCAACTTCTTCTCTGTTTACATCACATACGTCTGCAAGTTTACCTTTTAATAGTTTATGTGCTTTGTTGACACTTTCCTCGTTTAGTAGGTTTATGACTATCTCATTTCCTTTTATGATAACTTTTTCGTTTGTATGGATTTGTCCTTTATCAGATAATGGGATACCACTTGACACTGCTTCAGCAAAAGTTTTGCTTCTGACCGACACTGCTTCATTCCTATTTTTGTCTAATAATTGCTTTAATAATTCTTTTTTTTCGTTCAATTCTGAATTCAGTTCCTTTAAAAGAGCATTTTCACGCTTCAACTTGACATCTATTAATTCACTATTATCTTCTGCTAGATCATTTTGAAAATCTTCCAGTAACTGCTTTCTCGTTTCGTTTTTTTCAAAATGCTTCACTTGAGCGATTACAATTCACGCATCGTTACTCAGCGATTTGCTGCGTAATTTTAAGGTTAGGTCTAGATCCTCATGTTCATGACAGATTCCCAGAACTGAACTCAATAGTATTGCTTTCTCATTTTTTACAAAATCACTCATATGATACACTTCTTCACAAATAATGCACAGTACTAACTTAACTTTTTGTTTAGGATGACATTTGTAAGTTTTTATTGTGTCACGAAGGAGCGAGCCTCCGCTCACCGCAGCCAATTTTTTGGGCTGGTAAAATATATGGGCTGGTAAAATGTAAGGTTTTACCGCCGAGAAAATTGTATCAGCCTCTTTTGCCGATAAAAGTGCACGGAAAGCTTCTCTTCGCACTGTGTCGAACATGCTGCGAAGAGTTGCGGCAGAGTGATCGTTGCCACCCGGATGCGAGTCAGCGAGAGTTCATCGGAACCTGGGTGGCGGATGAGCTGCGAAAAGCCATTGAATACGGCTATACTATAACTGAAATATTCATCATATGGCAGTATAGTATGACCGAGTACGATCCGCTCACAGGTGAAAGAGGACTTTTCGCTAGCTATATAGACACTTTCTTGCGATTAAAGCAGGAGGCGACGGGATTTCCAGCTTGGTGCTTTGACGTGGAATTGAAAGCGTGTTACGTTCGTGAGTATCGCAAAAATGAGAGAATATCAGTCGATCTGGAAAAAATCACGAAAAACCCTGGCCTGTTGCAAAGCTCTGTCTGAATTCGTTCTGGGGCAAGTTCGGACAGCGCGATAATTTAAAACAGACTGTGATCGTCAAGGAGCGCGAAGACCTCCTTAAACTTCTAACGACCGAGGATAAAGAGGTCTTGAGTCTCCTGCTGGTCAACGAGGAGGTAATGTACGCGAGCTGGCAGTACATCGACGATGCTGTGGAGTCCACTCCATATACGAACGTACTTATAGCAGCCTACACGACAACTCTGGCCCGCTCAAAACTATTTTCGTATTTGGAGAAGCTCGGCTAGCGAACGCTGTACTGCGACACTGATTCGTGCATATTCGTATGTGCAACGCACAAGAATACAGGCCCCCGTTGGGCTCGTTTCTCGGCGATATGACCAACGAGCTCGACGAAGGGACTTATATTATGAGCTTCCTCTCGGGTGGTCCGAAATTTTACGGCTACAGAACCGTGAATTCGAGAACTGGCGAGGTATCTGAAAAATGTAAAGTAAAGGGTATCTCGCTAAATTTCTCGAATTCTTTGAGAATAAATTATCCTAGCATTAAGAGCATAATTGAAAATTATTTTAAGCCTGATAAAGAGAATGAATGCATTAATCTTACGTTTATTTTATTAAAAGATTGCCAGATCACACTATCGTCACGCGAGAAGAAGTTAAATCGTGTAGCACATCTGCCGGAGATGTGCGGTGTTCCTTTCGACAGGGTTCTGCTCTACTATACCGAGTGGCAAGAGACGTACCGCAGTGAATTCAAAGTTGGCGGGAGTGCTGCTGTACCTATGGAGTTTCGAGAGGGACTTCCGCAGCGAAGCGATTACTCCGTGGATACGGGAAAGAAAAAATTACTGATTCTCGACGACTTGATGCGAGAATCATCAAACGATATAGTTCTGGATTTGTTCTCGCCTTCGTGCGTATAAATCGAAAAGGCAAATTATTTAGCGCGGCTGACACGCGGGAGAAAGAACGTATATACGAGTGGCTGAATAATCAAGACGCCTATACTCTTCACAGACCCGTTAAGCGTAAATTTACGGTCCAAGAGCACAACTATGGATACTGTTACGTACTCGTAGTGGTGGATATATCGATGGTGGCGAGAGCTGTGTCGGCGTGGGTGACCGAGAATGCGCTCCGCCTTAACGTGAGCAAGACAAAAACTGTGATATTTGGTTCGGAGTATAACATTAATAAAATACAAAGTCTAGAGCTGCCCGGCATTGAGGTTGAAAGTGACGTTTTCGTTCCATTTGTTTACGTTGTGACTAACCTTGGTGTTGTGATGGACTCGAGAATGACGTGGAAGCCGCAGGTTGATGCAGTTAGTCGTAAAGCAAATAGGGCTTTATATGGTCTCAGATCGTTCAGATCCTGCACAACTGAGGCGCTTCGTAAGCGGTTGCTAGTGCTCTTACAATCTCTCATCTGGATTATTGCTCTCCTGTTTACATGGATATCTCAGAAGAGCTTGAGTCTCGACTTCAGAGGCTGCAGAATTTTTGTATAAGGTATATCTGTGGTGTTAGGAAGGACGAGCATATTTCCCATACAGAAAGAAATTGGGATGGATAACGGTTCGAGAGAGTATTTTGCCGCGGTCATGCTGTACAAGGCTATAGTTATGAGGCAGCCTCCATATGTTGCTACTCTTTTTGAGAGAAACCGGTCTAGGACCTCGAGCAGGGACCCCAAAGAACTCGTAGTCCCGAATTCGCGTACTGAGGCTAGGATGAAGTCTTTCAGTTCCCAGGGTGCACGACTTTAGAATTCGCTACCGCTCGAAACGAGAAGTCTTCCGTTGCTTAGTAGTTTTAGGACAGCAATACGCCGTTACATGTACCGAGTTGACGATGAATAAAGGTTGCGCATTGTAAAGTTATATCGACGAAATGTATTGACTACGATATGACTATGATATGTACAAAATGTTTTGACTTGTGCAAAATAAATTTTTATTCTTTTCTATTCTATTCTATATATCGAGTAAACACGCGTAGCTGGAGCCTCTACGCGATAAAACTTCTGGGAATACTCGAGCGCAGCAACGGTCGCGTCCCTGTACTCTTATAATCCGACAAGGGTACGGAGTTTGTAAGCACGACGTTTCAGGCATTTTTGAAAAAAACGCGACATCAAATTTCGTACAGTTCGAACCCCCGATATCAAAGCGGCTGTTGTTGAAAGACTAAACCGTACTATACGCGAACGAATGTGGCGATACTTTTCGCACGATAACACCCAACGTTACATCGACGTGCTGCAGAAAATCATCGAGGCTTACAATCATACGCAACACAGCGGTACAAAGATGCACCCTCGTAACGTGAGCTTCTACAATGTTGCGAAAGCGCGAAAATTTAGCGAAAATAGCTTGTCTTCAATCGATTTACAAGAATCACGAAAAGATGGCGTCAGGTTTAATCAATAAATACAAGCCCGGATCTTACGTACGCATTATTCGCACAAAAAATACTTTCGAGAAGGGATACGAAAAAAATTTTAGCGAGAAAGTTTTCAAGATTAAGCGCATATCCAACAGGCAGCAATTACGAACGTTTATCCTGGAAGATTTGAACGGCGAGGAGATTGATGGCTTTTTCTATCTCGAGGAGGTCGCCCACGTTGGCACGAAATGCATATCGACCGCTGCTGAGCAATTCAAAATAGAACGCGTAATTCGTACAAAGGGTCGTGGCTCGAAGAAGCAACTACTGTCAAGTGGGCTGGCTATTCGGACAAATTCAACTCGTGGATCAAAGCCTCTGAAGCACAAAAAATTTAAAAATGGACCAGAACGATGTCTACCTAGTTCTGTCTAGCAACAGCATTATGATGTACTACAACGAAAACACCACAAGCTGCTTTACAACGCAGCTCTCGCGCGAGCTCAGACTCAGCGGAAATTGGTCCGTTGCGCTCGTCGAAATTCACGTGCCGAGCACTGTCATGCACAATCAAGAATCGGATGCCTTTTACACATTTAAACAGTCGGAAAAGGTAAAGCAGGAAATGCATTTCTTCCCGCACGGTATTTACGACAACAACGAGGAACTAGCCAACGAAATAAATAAATCAGCCGCCTTTCACGATCATCTGCGTCTCGAAGCTGCACCCTTTCAAATGGGCTACTACATGCTAAAGCGCAAGTGTGCCTGCAATGACCAGCATCAGACAACGTTTAACGAAAAAATTTTCCGTATTTTCTGTTTAGAAGATCCCGAGACTCGGCGAAAAAAAGGCACCTTTGTCACATCGTGAATGGGCAGTGTAATCGCTCTAGAAAACAGACCAGCATCGTGTCACGGACAAGCGCTAGGTTCTCCGATGGCACCTCCACAGGTAGCCGCTGTCGATGCTAAAACACCGTCAGCAAAGAACACCTCTGCCCAAGAGCTCGCGCCTCGAAAATGCAGCATAGGCATTTCCGCGCGCGCGATCGCTCTCCACTGACGAGTCGCGACGGTGGCGAGGCGAGCAGACCACCGGCGACCGACTAGACGGACGGAGCTCCTCTCTATTGCTAAATAAACGGTGTCACCTCCAACACAACTGTCGTCTTTCCTCACCTGCCTCTATGCTCTCTGGGAGCACCCCCATCTTTCCGTAACATTCTGGCATCCCAACGTGGGCCGCAGCAGCAACACAAGGCAGCAGCTGAATTCTCATCGATCTTAAATAAATCGAAAATCGATCGCGAAGACACAGTACCAGTCAACATAGAACTGAGGAAGAGCAGCATCACCAAGAAAGCACGGGCCGATAAAACACCGCTGGAAACCGGCAAGTGAAAAAGCACTACAAGAGACGTCCACGCAAATAAATCTGCAGTCGCCGAGGTTCACGACATCACATCAGAGATCAAACATATATATATATATATATATATATATATATATATATATATATATATATATATATATATATATATATATATATACCGAGGCCGATTCAACCGAATCCCCACTCGCAATCAGATATACGAGTAAAAAAAAATCCAGCGGCCACAAGCAAACGCCAGCGAGCTTTGCAGCTAACTCGAAGCCGACCCTCGGCCCACAAAGCTGACCCCAGCCAACTAAGCCCACCTGGGCCAACGCACAAAGCAGACAGCCGTCGGTGCGGACCAGCCACCGATGAGCTCCAGAGAAGCAGTAGCAGCCCTTGTACAGCAAAGCCGTCGGCACGGATCAGTCGCCGACGAGTAAGCAGCCATCTTTCCAAGCAGCACCAGCAGCAACCGTATCATCGAGCAACAGCGAGAGCAGCCAACATACGTACAGCAGCAGCGTTTACCGTCATCCTACTGTAAGTTTCTCATAAATTTTTGCGCAGCTTGGCCTCCGTGGTTAAATGTATTTACAAGATAAATTTATACGGCAAAAATCGCTTACCATAATAATTAATCAATGCAGCAAGGAGTGCACTCGGGCTCGGGGCGCGTCCCAAGAACAAACCCGTAGACGAAGACGGTAACCCGACACTGTCGCGCAAACAGATGCAACGCGCAAAGAAAGCTATCAAACTGCATAGAAAAATGTCAGCGCGTCTAGGCAGAGCAGTCGCAAGTACCCTATACGAAAAAGAGTCAGAGTCGAGTAGCTCGGGCAACGGTCGCAATCGCCAGAGAATGACTAGCAATTTGACTGAGGCGCAGAGACGGCTTCTAGAGGTAAATGCCACGCAACCGCGCTCACGCAAATTCCCCAAGCTCGAGGATGACGGAAGCCGCGAATTCATAAATATGCGGTTATTTAGGGGACCACCGGTCGTGTAAACCTCTAGCCAAGTCGAACTCAGACAGTTGGAGAGTAGACAAGGCGAGTTAAATTTAAACATAAAATCACCAAGTATAAATGCATGGGGAGCAATCAAAAGCGGAGAGGTGCCAGCAAAATATATCGAATCTGTGCGGTGTAAAGAACATAGTGTGACGCAGCAACGAGCTAATCGCGAGCGGCCCGAAACCGCAAGACTATATTATTCCCCCTGCAGCTAGCGCTAACACCCGGCAAGAGCAATATCTACTCCGCGAAAGCGCAGGTAGCATGGGACCCATACTAAACGAGTACCCGGGACCTATAAACGGAAACCTTGCAGGCGCGTAGGAGATACGCATGTCGCATGAACAGCTGCAATCATTAATAAAAAGCACGATCCGAGAGTATAGCGAAAACGAGAGAAGATCGTTACCGAATGATACTAGCACAAGCTACCAGCGATACAAGCGCGCGTAGCGAGCAAAGCTACATTCGGAAAATAAGTTCGCATCGCGAAATTACACCGAGGTACAAGAGACCACCCGTGAAAATGGGAAATCCACACGAAAGACGAAGCAAGAGTCCCCGCGAAAGAGCACGATTAAGCCGAAGTTGCAACGAGCTCCAACAAGAAGGTCACCAGAGAGCGGCGGAAAGCACGCCGAAAGACGTAAACAAGTGCGAGTTACCGACGCAGAGACCCGATCGTCGCAACAAAAATATAACGCGCCCGCGTAAACAAAATAGGTCCGAGGCAGCCGCAGCGGCGAATAGCGAAACCGACTCGGAGTCAGAAACAGATTACGAGCCAGGCACAGAGCCGAATATAACTTCAGGATGCGATCAGGCGAGCGAGAACGAGTATTACTGCTCAGACTCGTTCGCAAGATTTCAAAGAAATTGGAACAGTCTGCCCGACCGTTTGGTGAGCGGACTGGAATCGAGCATAGACGAGGAAGATCCTTCGGAACGCTTAAAATTGCGGCGGTCAACTAAGGGCGAGAAAACGAAGACCCGCGGACAAATGTAAAATGAGGGAAATGAAAGCCTGCGAAAAACACCCAAAAAAAGAATCGCGCGACAAGTTAAAAAAGAAAGCGACTCCGAAGACGCTTGGCGCGAGCACCGCGGCAGGAGGAACCATCGGTAACTGAGAGGCGGCGACAATAAGAGACGCGAAGACGACAAACACCCGCGCCGGCCCAGAGGACGCGAGGATAGCCCGCGACGCCACGAGTCTTCAGAATTAATCGATCAAAGCGGATCAAAATCCCAATCAGCGAGCGCCGGGATAAGACGCATGCGAAACGAGCGACGCGAGCAAACACCCCCTCAGCGTAAACTCTCCATGTACGACGTCGGCGACGATTCTCCACGAAAGAAGATGTCCTTTCATCAAGCGGCTAGCTTTATCCCGTATTTTGACGTCGACCCGGACACCTGAAACCTATTTTGCAATTCGGTCCGGGAAGTATCGCAAAGCCCGGCATATGAAAATTTCTTGCTAATGCAGATAGCAAATCACCTGAAAGGCCATCAGCTACTGTACAAGAACGGCACATTACAGCTCCGTCGATGCACTTCTGAATGATCTAACCCTGCACTTCGCGAAAATCGGTATCGCGCAGCAAATAAACGCAGAAATTCGGGCAAGCAGGCAAGGCGAAAGCGAAGCTGCGGGCGATTACAGCCTACGAGTCGGGAAACTGCACAATCGTCTAAGAACTATACTTATTTCGGTCCCGAAATTATCGAACGCCGACAAAGACGCGCGGATACGACAGGCAGATGAGGATGTCCTCGAACAACTTTTGCTCGGACTCAGGCCACTGCTGGACCACTTAGTTCGCAGCAAATTCCCGGAATCAATCGGAGTCGCGATAAAACGGCAATCGGCTAAGAGGTCAAACAAAGCGCGAGATCTGCTATTATAACCGAAAAAGCGCCCGCAAAACCAGCCGCGCAGGTACGCCGCGTGATCGCTGAGGAGCCAGACCCCGCAGAAAATCAAAATGTTGGCCAAAACGCCGAAAATTCAGTCGAACAGGTCAATAAGCTGAAAGCAAACCTTTCTGCGGTTATTGCGGCATACTGGGCCACTCGACAGACGAGTGCCGCACGTTGATAATACACGCAGTCGAGAAGAAAAACGAGAACCCGTATAGAAATAAAAACAACGGAAATACCCGTCGCGGTAATAACGATAACAACGGCAGCAACTATAACGGTTACCGCGGAAGGAACTTCAACCCGAACTACCGAAATAACCACAACAACAACAATAATGGCAATAATAATAATCAAGACAATAATCGAGACAACAGCCGCAATAACAACCACAACAATAATCACGATAATAACCGCGATGGCAACGATAGCCGCCAAAATAACTCGAACAACGCGAATACTTTAAACTAGAAACACGCCCGGTGTGCTCCTCAAGCGCCGAGTGTCTAGAAAAGCAGGAAAACTCCGAAGAAAATAAAATCGAAAAATCAGCAAGTATAAAATTCTTAACAGCCGGGAGACAACCGCTGATTGTAAACGTAGACTGCCCACAATTAAGAACGAGAGAGGGAAAATTTTTCGCAGACTCCGGAGCCGATATATCAGTCGTAAAAATCTGGGAATTGGCCCCAGGCTACCCCTACGACGCACAGAACCTCGTTCACCCTCGGGCAAGCAGTTATACAAGTGCAAGGATTGCAGTGCGACGTCCAAATCGTACCGAATGAATTTCCGATAAACGAAGCGGGAATCATCAGGTGGGACGTCATCAATACGCACAAAGGCTGCGTCGATGCAGCCAGCAAAAGCCTAAAACTCGGGGACAAAATTTTGCCGTTCGAGTCAGATATATGGCTCTATACCGCCAAGGGTTCAGATTTCCTCCAGCCCTAAAAGAACATATTCATGCGCGAGCTAGCAAAGCTCCGCGAGCAAGATATAGTCATGCCCACAAATTCAAATTATTCTTCCTCGCCCTGGATCATTCTGAAAAACTCAGACGCGCAGGGAAACAAAAAGTTCCGCCTAGTAACTGATTTTCGCGCATTAAACGAGGAAACGGAAGGAAGCTGCCTTTCACGAGTGACATACTCGAACATTTAGCCGGTGCTCAGTATATAACGGTGATGGACCTCAAACAGGGTTATCACCAAATCGATATGCACCCAGACTCAGCTCATTTAACCACCTTTTACGAACCCGACGGCATGCACGGTAATCAATTGCTGCAATTCGATCGCATGGCAATGGGCCTCAAGGAGGTCACAATTACATTTACGAGGGCCATGTCATTAGCGATGGCTGGTCTACAGGGCGAAGAGGTAGAAATCTATCTCGACGACCTTATGGTGTTCAGCGAAACCCTCGATGAGCACAAGCTCCGGTTGCGACGCATATTAAAAAGATTGCTCGATGCCAATCTAACGGTAGAGACGAGAAAATGTCAATTTTTAAAGAAAGAAGTGCACGTGCTCGGGCATATCGTAGGCGGCGGTTACATAAAAACGGATCCGGGAAAAATGCCAGCAATGGCAAAATATCCAGTGTTAACGGACCCGAAAAAGCTTAAACAAGCCCTTGGCATATTCAACTACTACCGCCGCTTCATTAAACTCCTACAAAAAGAGACAGAGTTTGTGTGGGGTAACGAGCATGAGACCGCATTTAACGCGCTACGGCAACTCATGTCAGCCGAGCCGGTATTAAAAGCGCCAGATTCAAATGAGCCATTCATAGTAACGACAGACGCAAGCGATTGGGCACTGGGCACGATTTTGAGTCAAAGTAAGCTGGGCTCAGACCAGCCGTGCGCATACGCGTCGCGCTGTTTAAAAGGAAGCGAATTGAAGTACCCGACGTATGACAAGGAGCCTCTTGCTATAGTTTTCACGAAAGAAGCGTTTCGGCCCTATCTGTTCGGGCGCAGATTCACGATCTGTACCGATCATGAAGAGCTAAAACACTTTCACGCGACGAAAAAGCCCGATTTGAGATTTAACAGGCTAAAAGCGGCGCTAACCGGGTACGATTTCAACATCATATATCGCCCGGGAAAGAAAAACGCGAACGCCGACGCGCTCTCGCGGAATCCAGTAATCGGCGAGGGCGAAATCGACTCAGAGTTACCGCGAGCAGCGCTGTACGAATTAACCGATAGACAACTCGAATAAGACCAAGACGAAGAAGCCAGTGCGCCACCGGGCAGAATTTCCCGGGCTCGTGCGATTAAAAAGAAAGACCGAGACAAACGTACGAAAGTTCGGCAATTGACATCAAGTTCGAACGAGTCGTCGGACGAACACGGCAAAGCAGCGAGAAAACGAAGCAAAAACGCACTGATCTACAGTGAAAATGAAACACTCGCGATTAGAAATGAATTTGGCGAGTTCTATTTAGGCCGCGTACTGCACGATATGTACCACGGTGACGAGGTACTCAAAATATAGTGGTTTACGGAAGTAGATAAGCATCCGAACGTATACGTAGTAACCTACTGCGACGCAGTAAGATTTGAAACCGTACTAACCAGCACCGTGCTAAAGAAACTCGCGAAAACTAAATTTCAGCTATGTAAATACGAACGCGCGCGAATAATGGAAATATTGAACGAATCAATGAAATTACGCCCGCATCCACCGATAATACAGGCCGGAGCCACGCACATCAGTAGCGAGGCAACGGAGTCCGACGCGTCCATGAAATCCATAAAATCGGTCATCTCCGACAGCAGCGACGATATCCAGCTACCACCTGGAGCGCGAAATTTTATCAAAAACGTAATGGGAGTAGGAGCCGCGTCAGGGGTTTCAAAACCCAGCCAAAGCAGGAAAACTCCGAAAAACTATGATCCAGCGAGCTCAACAAGCAATGAATCGGAGGACGCGATCCCTCCATTGGGAAAAGTCGCGTAGGGATTCGAGCCCGTACAAACATTTAGCTTCCCCGCAAAGGAAAACGAAGCAAGTAACGGTCGAAGGGCAAGCAGCAGTAGCGCCGCTAGCACTCAAAACACTCGCGAATTCACACAACTGTCTCAACTGAGCATGTCACCTGTAAACGGAGGGCAGGCATCAGCCGGGAAAAATAAAATCGTCGCGCCGCGAAACGCGAGCCCACCGTTCAAAAAAGCGCGGCCGAATGCGCAGAAATTAGACATGCTTAGAGGAAAGAACGGATCGGGTGCGCGAAAATTGACACTCGCGACAGGCCCGAAAACATGCCCACGCGCGCTAATTCAGCATGACGAGGACATGGACACCGAAACGAAGGCGCGCGTGTACTCGAATCCCGAAAACATCGGCCCAATCGAAGACTTCAGCGGAATTCCTAGGAATTACGATAGGAAACCGGAGCCGTCGGTCGAAAATTCGTTAATGAGTTCGGGTAATGTTCAAACTTACATACGCAAAAAACGATGCGCGGAACTACGATAAAACTACACCGCTCGGACGATATTCTCAATTCACCGCCAGGCAATTATCTGTTTTTCTCGCTTATCAAACTAGCCAAGCTCGACATACCCGCAACAGAGTTACGACAACAATTAAGTCTGTCGCCTATGCTAAAATTCTGCGGTGAACCGGCCGAAACCGAACGAATCCTGAAATCCGAAACGGAGTACGATACGGTGGACTGCGCGTTTTATTCGCTCACGCGTACGGGGTAAATATGTGTATACACTACGATCTGCCAGACCAAAGCCGCATCTTTTGCCATATAGTAGTAAACAGCGCCGACGCCTACCTACATCTTAATTTAACCGGCATGCACTTCACACCATGTATGCGCGTAGTAGTGCCGGAACCAGCAGCCAAAATATCGAAACGCCCTCGAGACCCGTCACCAGCAAGCGATAACAGTCGACATACTGACAAATCTCCCGGACTCGGTAGAAGGAGAACGCGGAAAAAAAAGCCCCGAATACCGCTTACGATGCGGAAAAGCGCACCGAAAATAAGCAAAATGCGGAGACAGAGAGGAATTTGTCGGGTACCAGGCGCAGCGCGGCAGAGTCACCCTCGCAACCGATGCTGTTAATACCCAGTTGATACCCTCCGTCAACCGGCGAGCATTTAGCGCCAGTAAATCCTGCAATAAACGAAACGAACTATACGACAAGCATCGCTCCGAGAAGCGTAGTATCGGAGAAAAACGAGAGCGATAGAGCGTCATCACAGCTAACATATGCATGCAAGCTAAGATATGCGACTTCACGGCAAGGCTAATGCACCGGCAGACGCACGCAGCGTCAGCAGCGATATCAGCCGCGCCGCAAACGACATAGCAGCTGCAGCAGTCAAGGCTACATTAGATAATGATAAATTAAAGCGCTACGTAGTAGCAAAAGCGAGACCACCTCGGGAAAAACCATCATGGGCCATCCCAGAAAGGCAAGAAGCCCCACCATTCGTGCACCTGCAATCGGTCAGGGAACATCCGTTCCGTTTGAATGAAAATTTAGTCTACCTAATCTCGGTCGATAAGTTCATATCAACCGAGATTCAAGAAGCCCTGATTGAGCGTAGCTATTTGAATGCAGAGAGTTTATCTAGCAAAACATTTAAGCTCGGCGAGATAAACGTGACAGAATGCATGGGCTTCTCGCTAATAGGGGTATATATAAAAAAGGCACATCGACGATCGCCTGCTAATAGCAGATCTCTAAAGCTGCGTGCGTTGAGAAGCGAATTACTAGCACGAGGTATTAATAGCATCGCGATAATTCGCGACCTCGCACTTCTGACTTTAGCCAAATGGTTAAAATTCATCGATTTATTCGACGCAATTCTTGCGAACAAACGCATAACAGCAATTTTATATAAAAATAACTTGCTAGTCCCTTCGGTAAGTGAACGTTTCAAAGTAATAAAAGAATACCATGAGAACAGTAAAATTGCGAACGATTTTTACTGGCGAAATATGCGCCCAGATGACAAGCGATTTGTCGCACGATGCGCAACTTGTCAAAGCAACAAATTAGTGCGGGTAAAAACGCGATTGCCAATGCTAATAAGTAACACACCGGCGCTATCTTTCGAACAAATCGCGTTATACTTTTACGGGCCCTTAAAACCAACGAAGCGCGGTTATAAATATATACTCTCCGTGGAAGATATGCTAACTAAATATACAATTTTAATTCCTACAAAAT
Source organism: Muscidifurax raptorellus (assembly GCA_020010945.3). Classification (NCBI taxonomy): domain Eukaryota; kingdom Metazoa; phylum Arthropoda; class Insecta; order Hymenoptera; family Pteromalidae; genus Muscidifurax; species Muscidifurax raptorellus. The sequence continues at coordinate 69,928 of JAHUUD020000070.1, forward strand.
TCGCAAGCGCAGACGAAGTGGCACGCCCACTAACGGAAAAAGTAATTTGTGTATTTGGGCCACTGGCAGCCATAGTCACCGACCAATGTACCCATTTCCAAAATAAAACGCTTGAATATCTCGCGAAAATTTTTGGCATTAATAAATTTTGCACAACGGCGTACCACCCACAAGCGAACGGATCGTTCGAACGCATGCACCACACGTTGACTGAATATCTGTGCAAATACGTCAAAAATAATAGCTGCTAGGACGACTGGACAGCCATCTGTCAATACGCATACAACTGCACCGAACACGAGAGCACGCGTTACACGCCGCACGAACTAGTATTCAGGACTAAACCTCGCACGCCTTCTAGCTTTCCCCGCGAAGCCGATTAAATCTCTTACAATTAATACATCGAAGAAATGACGACAAATCTAACCGCGTTACAAGCAACTGCAGCAATGAACTTAGTGCAGTCAAAATACCGATCGAAATATTATTATGACAGGAAAATTAATACTAAACATTTCCGCAAGGGCGAGACAGTATTTTTAATAAAAGAACCCAAAAAGGGAAAGTTTAGCGTCGACTACTCGGGACCATTCGAGATAATTAAAATCAACAGGAAAACAAATAACGTGAAGATACGAAACAACGAAAAAACCATAATGGCACTGGACGTGCAGCGCAAAGAGAAAAAAAACTCCCAATAAAAATAGTAGACCCCGCGCATAAGGCGCCCGGGAAGCCAGCTGCGCGCAAATTATTAAATAATTCACTATCGAAAATCAAAACTAAACCATCTCGATTTCTACTGGACGCTGGAATCACTGAGCCAGACGAACGCAAGTGACCTCTCTCAAGAGGAACCGGTTTAGTTTACTCACCACCTAAACAAGGATCTAAGCTTAATCACGGAAAAAATCGCCCCTCCCGCAACTTCGAGTACCGACTAGAAAATAATCCAGAAAACCGACATTCGTTCGTATTTCAAAGCCGGCGAAGAATTAAGCAAATGCGCCGCACGCTTCAGTCACGCATGCGGGCCGCGATGCGAGGCTGGTGACTTACGTGAACAAGTAAGCGAAGTCAAGCACCAGGCAGAGAGAGTGCTGGACTTAATCCTCGTGCACGGCGCAAACGAAGAACCGTATCGAGTGCGTCGAGCACTTTTACCCTTTATAGGAACTATCCATAAATGTTTATACGGTACGCTAAACGAGGACGACGAGATAGAGATTCAAACGGCGATTCGGGCGGTAACCAAAGACACGCGCCTCACTGCAGCCCTTTTAGCCAACCAGACACAAAAAATTGACAGAGCGCTGTCAGATATGGACAGTAGAACCACGAGGCTAGAAGCAGCTTCGAGTGTATTAACGAACATTACAGTCGCCTACGGGAACGAGATAGCAACCAATAAAGCGCTAACTGAATTCAAATTAGCACTATCTCAATTCAAATTAGATACGGAGGTGTTGACGGATGCAATCCTTTTCACTGCAAAAGGATTGGTCCATCCGAGAATTATGCCTCCGGATACGATAAGCCGCGCAGCCAAAACGGTAGTCAGCTCGGTAACTGGTGCGAGGTTCCCATTTCCCGGCGGAAATTTTTCAGCCCTATTGGTGATGAGGATCTCGAGGTTATCGATCCTGTACTCTCAAGGTTTTCTAGTGTATCAAGTTGCCATCCCACTCCTGGACCCGCAACGATTTTCCTTATATAAAGCCTCCCCAATACCAGCGATACAGCGCCTAGCGAACGGAAAAAACATTCGCAACCGTACAAATTAATATCTGTTCAATAATCACGGAATTAAACGAAAGCAACAACACGCTCGCAGAAATCGAGCAACGTAAAGAAACCGCATTTGAATTAAAAGTCTTAGGGAAATATACATCTTTTTCAGATACTCATCAACATCTCTCGTAATTCTTTCTATAATAATTATCACAATAATCCTCTGTATAAAGCGTCGATGCGCCAGTAGTCCAATTGATAGAGTAGTCAAACAACAAGAGACGCTGATGGCTCTTGAGCATGTACGTCACCGCTACAGCAGCCGTGATGCTGTTAATACGGCATAAAGACTAAGGGCGTCTAAGACAAGCCCTCCGAATACCGCGCTATCAAAAATAAAACAAACAAAAATAAAAATAAAATAAAAACAAACACCAAGCTACGTAAAAGTATGAGAGACAGAGTGCAATAATATACCTCGTAACCTCACATATTAACACACGCATTTTATACACTCACGCGCAAGGCGCGCACAAGCGCATGGTTAGACTATAGCATCTTTACATATAATTCTTATATACATTTTCAATTTCAGACGCAACATCTGCAAAGGAATTTAGGACAATTCCACATTACATTATATCAATTTTATATTTAATAACTATGTATTAGTGCAAACATTCTTTTATATCTATATGAAAACGGCGAATAGGTAAGCCAACAGGGCGCCAAAATTTATAATGGTTCAATTAAGACCAACTATCAATTTAAATATAAATAGAATATCAATATAAATCGAACTGTGTTTGAAAAGTAAGGGAAAAAATTATATAGTACTAAAATAAGTAAATAATGTAAAAGAGCTCCGTCTTAAGAATATGTGAAGCAGCAGCGGCTGCTAGGAATCAACACCCGCGCCATACAATATTTAAAACACACACATATACACACTGAAACGGCAGCACAACAAAGAGACCTCGCGCGCACCCAAACAACCGACGCTGGAGCGGCAACAAGGAGGGGCGCACCCAAACAACCGACGCTGGAGAACCAACGTAAACAACAACATATGGGACGGCGCCGACTATATAAGGCCAGCACGCACAGCACCAGAAGACTCAGATTTGTCGCGAATGCTATTCTGTTCAGCTCTCCGGACTAAACAGACTATCATTGTCAGGGGCTCTCACATACGTGTGTCTACGTGTGACGAGACACCCCATCCATTGTACTTAACGTTATTCTAATAAAATCTGCAATACATATATATTTCTATATACACTAATTCTTTCATTTAACTGAGTCATATCCCGGGGCATTCTACGTGGCGTCGAGCTATTGCATCTCCACACTACGCTAAGATACCCCCTACCTCCGAGTTGACGATCAGCGCTCACCTTCCATCAGTGCGGGTGATCGCGGATCCGAGGTTACCTCAAGTGCATCCTGCCCTAATCTATTTCACGCTCCGAGTCTCGATACGAACGCGATCTCGCGATTCTTCTGCGGATCTACCTGGTCCGTTTCAACACAGGTGTGTCACCTCCAACACAACTGTCGTCTTTCCTCACCTGCCTCTATGCTCTGTCAAGGATGAGCCGTAGGTTCTCCGTTGACGGGTTCGGGTGGCCCTACCACGAATCTCCGACGGTGGAAACGTTGCTGCCCGAGCGTTCTCACGCGCAAAGATGCAGACTGTGCATCTTTGCATGCGGGACCGGCGACACTCGCTCGAGACAGGTACAATAAAGTGGTGATTATTAAAAAAAAAGTGCTGTTTTTTTTCTCAAAAAACAGAAAGAAAATATAAGTGCATTAATAGTGCAAAAAAAAAAATAAAAGGGTGTGTGAGAACTGTTAACTCATGCTCGTGCCAGTTATTTTACACCGAGTGTCTACACAACCCCATTAGACTCGAGCGAGTATACTCTTTTTGGAAGTTTTTTTTCTCATCATCTGTACGTCGCCGAGGCTCCTGTCGCCAAGAAGGGGCTAAAGGAAATTTAACGAGACCATCGAACCAGCAGCTGTACACCATAGCAAGGTGCAATTCTCTCCCTTATCGGGACAATACACCAGATTGAGAGTCATCAGACGGGTTCGTCAGAGAAGCTGCCTAATCTAAAGACGAGACCGCCCAGCGCAACTTGCTGCTCACCAAAAAAAAGGGGAAAAACTCACATCATGCGCACTCAGACGCCGGCGCGGACCAGTCGTCTGCACGCGCGTCCGGTCGGAAAACATCATCCAGTCAGCCAGTAGCCAGCTGCAGCCATCATGCTGCCTTTCTTCAGCTTCGTCATCATCATGTAAGTTGTTCACAATATTATGTAGCTTGGCTTCGCGGTAAATGATATATTATATATATATATATATATATATATATATATATATATATATATATATATATATATATATATATATATATATATTCCCTTTTGTATTCGTTCCCCTGTTTGAATATTTTTGTTCGTCCTAAGGTGATATACAATGGCCCCCGCCGGATTTTTAAGCGCAGCACTTGGCTCGGAAACGAAACCCAGCAAAAGTTCACAGGTGGAAGCGACAGAGATCGACTTAAAAAAAAGGTTAAAGAACGCAAAAGCTATGTTCAGAGTTTCGCGGAAAATGTCACCGAAGTCGCGGAGAGCCGTAGCCACCGCGTTATATCGTCCATGTGGCAGCTCCAGCAGCGCTAAAAGCATCCGTCAGTCTACAGTTCGAGGAGAACCAGGTCGTCTCGTCAATCGCGACAACGAAGTGAACCAGCTGCTTTATAAGTCGCGATCCCCCGTAAAGCCGTATTCGACGGACGAAAGCGAAGTTTGCGAATCCGTACAGCGGACAGGCGATTCATTAGAAAATGATAACGCAGCCGCAACAATCCGGGACGCTGCAGCAATCCGCAAGGTGTACAGTCTAAGGGATAAATTCGGAAACTTAAATTTAGGTAATCACAGGGGCGCACCGAACGGGATAGCGAATGCGGCATCAGCGCCCAAAAGGTGAGAAATTAACGATCGGCTTCAGGGCGTAATGATAAATCCAGCGAATGGTAAAAACTTCGCCTCGAACAACACGGGTTTAATTTTAAACAATACGATCCCAGAACAGCGCGTACACGCAGCGTCTGGGTCTAAGCAGTATGCAAGACCCCCCAGTCAAGCCCTCGTGAATCGAAACCAAGCGTCCCCAATTCAACCTAAATAAGGAGCGTGCACCGACCTGGGTATCTTGCTCGACCGAATACAAGTGATGGTGGAGCAACTGATGGCCAGGCAAAGCAACAGTCGAAGGTCGTCTGTATGCAGCAGGTTCTCAGAAGCCAGTAGAACATCACGAAGATCGAGTAAAAACCTCAGCGCTCGGCCCCCGCAGCACAGTATTATTGTCGGGAGTAACATAGAATTTGACTCGGAATTAGAATCCGCTGTGTCCTGTCGCTCAAAAATTAGACCGTTTAGCCTCGCTGGAAGAAAACGAGTCACCTCTTCATCTAGCGAGTCCGGCGAATCTGATAGCGGTTCCAGCGCTTACAGCCATCGCAAGGAAAATTCGCGCGCGCACAGTGACAGCCCAAACCGTCGGCCTATTAAGTCGAGTGCCCGCGAGCACGCAATCGCTCCTCATAAATGCAAAAGTGGGAATCGTTCGAAGCGCGGGTCCCGTTCTAGCTCAGAGAGCGACTCCGACTACGCCGACTGCGAGCAAACAAAATATCAACGCCGCACGTACACGACTAAGGTTCGCAAATCTTGGGCCGACACAGTAGATAGGAAATCAAACTCGCGCGCTCAGCGCGGTCAAAACGAGGGCGACGGCGACCGTCGGCCGAATCACGATCGACGTACGGAGAGGGACGAACGGTATAAATTCAACCGGGAGTATAGCGGTAACAAGGCCAGCAGGCGAAGTAGACGCGAAGACCTCGATTACCGTAACTCACGCCGACAGCGCTGTAGTGACAGTGAGGAAAATAAACGTGACAAAAAGAGAAGCGGGGAAAATTCTTCAAAGAAGCGCAAAGAGGATCGCCACCGCGGTAAGGGAAAGAAGAACTCGAGGCGCGAACGCGACAGCGACAGCGAGACCGATCGCAGTCACAAACACCGGGACAATTCGAACCGTCGTCGCGGTAGTCGCCGAAAGAGTTACTCATCGGACGACGACGAGAGCGATACCAAACCGACTGGCAGGGTCACCGAAACTGCGGGCTTAAAGCGCATGACATTCCATCAGGCAGCGAGTTACATACCCTACTTCGAAGGGGATCCCGACTCGCTCCCAATTTTTTGCAATGCGGTCCGCAGGGTCCGAGACAGATTCGGCCCCGAAAACGAAGACTTTCTGCTAATATCGGAATCGCCCACCAGATCCAGGGCGAAATTCGCAACCTGCAACAGGGACTATTAGAGCCAGCCAGCGAATACGGCATGCGCGCCAAGAAATTATATAATAGGCTGAGAACAATAGTAGGCTCGGCCCCAGATATTTCCGAACGCGATAGGAAATACAGGCTGCAACAGGCAGACACCGAAGCTTTGGAGCAATTCTTGCTAGGCCTAAAGCAGCCACTGAACTTCCTAGTTCAGCTCAAGAAACCGAAAACGCTGAGCCAAGCTATGACGTACGCCGTAGAGTACGAGGGCAAGCAGGGGGGCAGACCGCCCGTCGACAGCTCAGTCGTCCCTACAGACTTGTCAGCCCAACTACGTCTAATGTGGGCGCAGGGAACGAATTCGAACCCGGTAAAACCCATCGAACAGCCGGATACTGAAAACATTCCGCAACGCAAGCAGCAAAATGAGGAGAAATATTGTTATTATTGCAAGGCGGCTTCACACGACACTGAAGAGTGCCGCACGCTGGTCGCCCACGCCAAACGGGAAAGAATCAAAAGGCCACCTTGAAAGCAGTATGGCAATGGTGGTCAAGGCCGGCCAAACAATAAAAACAACAACGTTATCGGCAAGAAACAGGAGCCATATGACAACAGCAAGGTCAGCAACATCAACGATCAGCATAAAGGAAGCAGCGAGCAGCAAGGGAACAAGAATTTAAACTAGAGCGACGTTCGCCACATTCCCCAAGCGGCGAGCGTTCGGAAAAACGTACCAGTGAAGTAGCAGTCCAAAATCAGCGTACTCAAGAGTTACCGGTATCGGAGGAAAAGTCAGAAAGCGCAGCAGACGAGAAGTTTAAATCGGTAAACATAAGATTTCTATTGGCTTCAAGACAACCCCCAGTCGTCGTCTTGAACAGCCAGCAGCTAAAAAATGGTCACGGAAAATTTTACGCAGACTCTGGAGCAGACATCTCCGTCGTAAAAATTGGGAAGTTAGCACCCAGCTACCCCATCGATACATCAAATCAAGGATAGCCCTGATGAAGAAACAGGTGCTCCGCCCGGAAAGATATTTCGGACGCGAGCCATCAAGGAGGATGGTTTAGATAAGAACTGGAAAGTGCGGGCGGCAACGAGTAGTTCTGCTAGTTCAAGTAAAAGTCTGCACGTTAAGAAAAAACGCGGAGGAAACAGTATTTCGTATAAAAAAGGCGAATACCTAGCTATCAGAAACGCTGACGACGGCTTTTACATCGGTCGCGCGATTGAAAACGTGTACGACGGTGACGATCTAGTGAACCTACGATGCCTAACGGAATTGGAGAATACGGAGTGACTTTATAAACGCGATTATTGCGGGAGAATCCATATAGAATGCATCCTGACTGTCGCCTCCGTTAAGTGCGTAGAGAAAAACAGATATCGCCTGGCCAAAGGAGAACAGGAGCGCATAGAGGGCATGCTAAAGAAGTCAATCGAGTATTGCGACGCAGCGAAAGTTGGCAAGCAAGTGGTAAACGAGAGTCTCATTGACGAGACATCGGCTTCCGATGTCCCCATGCAATCCGTGCGAACGTCGATCTCGGCATGCTCGAGGGGGTCAGTGGTACCTCCCGAGGTCGCTAAATATCTCGATTATGTCGAACCTGTTGGGCGCGTAACCCGCAGCACGAAGCAGAGCTCGAAAATTAGCAAGGCGTACACGCCCAGCAATTCGAGTGACGAGTCAGAAGAGACGATACTTCCGTCTGGAAAAACACGGGCTGACCTCGAGTCACTACAGGAGTTCAGAGTTCCCACGGGTAACGAAGCCATGAGTTTATCAACCATCAGCGTTCTTCAAGAGACAAGCGGAGGCACAAAAGCAAAATCCGATGCCGACGGGTATGCAAAATTCGACTCCGGCGCGCAGATTGTGTCGCCGGCGTGTCAGGTCTCTCCAGAAATAAGAACTCCGGAGAAGCAACGCGCCGCAGTCCCGATAGGCAATCCCGAAGCTCCCGTCAATTCGCCGTTGTGGCCGTGGTCTAACGATAGCGCCAGAAGAAAATTGGCGGTAACCATTGAAGGAAAGAGGCTTGATGGGAAAAATGCAGTCCAAATTCTTGTGCAAGGACAAGGTTCATCCACCGATGGAGCAAGAAGCCTGGATAAAGACAGAGCTTCATCTGAGCCTCGGCATTCTCCAGTTAGGAGGAGCAGTAATTCAGAAGAGACTGCGGACCACGAAAACTCTGGTCCCGCCGAAGACTTCGAAGGCATACCGCGGAATTATGAGAGGGAACACGACTCATCGGACGTTGACTCACACGCGAGCTCCGGTGACGTAGTCACGGGCACGTATATTCGCAAGAGCCACTGTGCAGAACCTCTCGTACGACTCTCACGCTTCAATGCTATCCCCAGCACGCCACCCGGCAATTGTTTGTTTTTCTCCCTGATCACACCGGCAAGGTTGGACATCTCAGCTTCCGATTTAAAGAAGATTCTCCTGCAGTCACCCATGCTGCACGCATGCGGAGAACCGAGCGAAACTGAGAAAATCCTACGCTCTGAGTCCGAATACGGGAATATTGATTGTGCTTTCATCTTTGCCCATACCTTTAACATGGATGTCTGCATACACTACGACTTACAGGCAAATCAGCGGATCTTCTGCCACATCGTAGTGGAGAACGCCGCTGAGGTTATCCATTTACACCTGGAAGGCCTGCACTACACACCGTACATACGTGTGAAGACGCTGAGAGACAAATTGCCGACTCAACGACGTGATCACTCGCCACACGGCAGTACCGATGCGGCAGGGCCGCAGTCACCGGTGTTGGGAAGGAAGAGACGTCCAGGGCCCAGAAGCAAACCAGTGTGTGGGCCAAACGAAAATCGAGATCCTGGAAAGAGTAAGAGATCAACCAAGAAGACAGAGCAGCAGGAGCCAGTGACTGATCCCGTGCTAGCCGATTCTGCACCAGAGGAGGACACGCGCAGTCAAGCTCACCTATCAGATTATGATCACAAACCTCCGAATAATCACGCATGGCAGATTTCAGTAAACGGCCCTGATCAGCCGACACTCCAGCCGGATACTTCGCCTGTGACCCCAGGTCGACAGCAGACTGAGGGGGTAGGTCCCGGTTCTGACAATCAGTCGCAGCCGTGTGCGGTGGACAACCCGAATGACGGCACCGGCGGCAGTAGCAACGGCAAAGCAATGGACAACAATGAAGGCATCGCCGTCGTGGTGGCAGATGCATTAAAAAATAATAAATTAAAGGAATGTGTTGTCGCGCAAGCGAGACCTCCACGCGAGAAGCCGCCGTGGGCGGTACCTGACGGACAAGATACACCCCCATTTGTGCACTTGAAATCGTACAACGCGCATCCTTATAGATTCAACGAAAATATCGTTTACTTGATATCCGCGGACAATCAGCTCGGCACAGAGTCGCTAAAAGCCCTCGTCGAGCGCGAATACTTGAATCCTCAGAATTTACCCGGTAAAGATGCTAGAGTCGGAGAAGTGAATGTCATGGAGGTAAAGGAGATAGTATTGCTAGGCGTGTAGATAAAGGCACACATAGACACGCGCCCATTGAGATCGGATATGCGCAAATGCCTGCGCGTGCTCAAGAGCGTCACATTGACAAGAAACATAAAAAGTTTCGGAATAGTCCGTGACCTCGAGATACTGACCGCCACAGAGTGGGACAGGTTCACCGAGTTGTTCGACAATGCGTTCGCAAACGAAGAAATAACAGCTGTTCTATACAAAGACAACCTGCGAGCACCATCAGCGTGTACACGCTATCAGGTCATCAAACAGTATCACGAAACGCCGATATGCGGGCACCATGGCACAGCAAAAACGTACAGTGAACTCGCCAAAGACTTCTACTGGAAAAATATACGCCAGGACGTCAAAGGATTCGTAGCTCGTTACGCAACGTGTACAAGTAACAAACTTATACGCATAAAGACACGGCTACCAATGCTAATAACCAACACCCCGGCCGTTCGATAAAATATCTCTGGATTTCTATGGGCCTTTGGAAACGACAACCAGTGGAAATAAGTATATATTGTCAATACAGGATATGCTTACTAAATATATAATAGTAACACCAACGAAACTCGCTAATGCAAGCGAGGTAGCGCGGGCTTTAACCGAAAAAGTGATATGCGTATTTGGCACCCCAGCCGCCATCTTAACGGATCAAGGAACTCACTTCCAGAATAGGTTACTTGAGAAAGTCGCAGAAACCTTTGGGATCGAGAAATTCTGTACAACTGCGTATCATCCCCAATCGAACGGGTCGATTGAGCGCATGCACCATACTCTAACAGAGTACTTGCGCAAGTACGTGAAGAAAATAGATCGCTGGGATAAATGGATAGCATTGTGCCAGCATGCATACAACTGCACTGTGCACGAGAGCACACGCTACTCTCCGCATGAGGTGCTTTTCGGATTCCAACCCCGCACCCCGTCGAATTTTCCACGCGTCGCGGACGAGTCAACGTACAATGACTACGTAGTTGAATTGACCTCGAACCTTGCATTGCTTCAAACAACCACGGGAATGAACCTGGTGCATTCTAAGTATCGTTCGAAACACTACTACGATAGGAAGTTAAATGTAAAGCACTTCCGAGAAGGCGAATTGGTTTTCTTGTTAAAAGAGACCAAAAAAGGTAAATTTGCCAACGAGTATCAAGGCCCATACGAGATCATTAAGGTCAATCGTGCAGTAAAAAACGTAGTAATTAAAAACGACCAGGTGATAAAAACAGTACACATCGATAACATCTACCGGCCAAGCGAACTTGCCGCCGATCTTGACAGCCCCGACGAAGAGTATAGGGAATAATCGTTTTTTTTTGCACGGCACCGGGCGTACGCGGCACCACAAAAAAACGCTATTTTTCGACTTAAATAAACCTAGTTGAAATATATTTTTATAACTCGTATAGTAAATAAATATTTAGGTAAATATCGATTACTTAACCGGAAGCGTGCCAACAAGCCAAGCTACGGTCCAAAACAAAAAAAGAAGAGAGCAAACGGTCCACCAAAACAACTAATGTTTTGTCTTTCAGACTGGGTGTTACCCGCCCTTTAGCGGGAGTGACAGCAGTGCTGAGAGGAACCGGGGCCAACCGATATATCTCCTCAAGGAAAATCTGGGGTTAATCACAGAAAAGATCGCCCCGATGGCGACTTCGAGCTCCGATTGGAAGATAATTCAAAAAACAGATCTTCGCCCTTATGTCGAAGCCAGTACGACGCTAGTCAACGCGGCATCGAACATAATGCAGGCATGCGGTGCCAGGTGCCAAGATCTTAACCTAACGGAACAAGCGACCGCGGTCACGTGACAGGCGGAACGCGTATTAGACTTATTACTCGTCAACGCAGCGGACGAAAAACCGCATCGCGAGCTCCGTTCAGTACTTCCATTCGTAGGCTCTATCCATAAGTTCCTCTACGGGACGTTGGACGATAATGACAAACTAGAGATTCAATCGACGATGAAGGTCATAGCTGACGACGCCCGACACACAGCGGCGCTATTGGCTGACCAAACGGAAATCGTCGAGCGCGAATTATCTAACTTAGACGAGAGAGTGAGTGGCTTGGAAGCTAGCTTAGAAATCTTAAAAGACAAAACCAAGATACAATTTTGTTTGCTGCAAAAGGAATGGTGCATCCACGCATCGTTCCCCCGGAAACAATCTGCAACACAGCAATAACAGTCGCGAACTCTGTGTCCAGCGCCAGATTCCCAATACCAGCTGAGGGATTTTCGGTCATCCCCACTATGAAAATTTCGAAGTTAACCGTCCTATTATCAGACAGGTTTCTGGTTTACCAAATAGCGATTCCTTTAATTGATATTCAAAGATACAATTTATTCAAAGCTTCACCCTTGCCAGCAATTCAAAAAGTCTTTGATATCCCAAATCTGGCGGCGTATATCTGACCTGAACACAATTACTTCGCGGTTAGTGAGTCGAATCGCTCGTATATGCCCTTACTACCGGAAGAAGTAGCCAATTTGCGAAAACTTGGCAACCTAATGATTGCAGTTAATCCGGAACCGGTGCGGGAGATAAGAAGCAACGCCGGGTGCGAAGTGAAAATTGCGTTAGGTAGAAAAGTTCCTACTCCCGCAACGTGCGATATTAGGTTTAGACAGCTGAGGGACACATTTTAGCTGAGGTTGCATAAGGCGAATTCGTGGATATTTTCCGCCGAATCCCCGGAGGATATTTTTATCCAGTGTCTCGGAGCCGAACAGACAACTGCAAAAATTAGTGGGGCGGGAATACTAGAATTGCGCCCGGGTTGCGCAGCACACACCGCAAACGCGCGCCTGACGGCCTCTCGCGCTTTTACAACTCACCTATACGAATCAAGATTTGAAACTGTAGAATTCAACATTCCCGAAATCGCCAAACTCTTGAACGATTCCAAAATCGCCGAGTCAGAGCTGAAAAATGCGATCGCCTCAGAATCAGCTAATAGCGTAAATAAAAAATTTGCACCGAATAAAATTAGAAAACCTGAAAGCAGGAGCGGGTTTGCATGAGATCGCCAACAAGGCACGCGAAATCGCGCATAGGAAAGCTACCGCCTTAGAACATGAAAATTTAGGAAACACAACTACAATTTTCGGCTGGTCTCTAACCTCTGCGATCATTTTCTTGGCAGCCATATTCACCATCGGCTGCATTATTTATCGACGGCGCGCGGGCGGAGCAATTGATCGCCTCGTAAAACAACAGGAATCTATTCTAATGATTGAGCAAATGCGCAAATTTGCCCAGGAAAGAAGGCGCGCTGAGGATAATCAGTAGCAGCTCATTGTTCAAACATCCCTGTTTTCTCTCTACGTATTAAATAAGCCAAGCCGCGTAGTAACGGAACAACGTTACAACGCGTATTAGCATTAAGAATATTTTACTTTTATCATACATGTAATTAGAAATAACTTTTGTAGACTTAAGTTGTATACTTCTACAAGCGCCATATCCAAATAATTTTGGACCACAATATAGATTAAATTGTAACTGCGTCTTACAGCAGCTTACCGACATAATTTTCCTTTTTCACGATAATATAAACTTAAGTGTAACTGCTTTTACAAGTGTCATATCAATATACTTTTACACTATAATACAAATGTTAATGCAACTACTTTATACGGGCATCATGCTCACAGTATTTTGTAATACAACAATAGTTAATAAGGATTGTAAAAACTGTCTCGAGTTTAGATGTAAGGCAGCGGCGGCTGTCAAGTAGGACACCCGGATATACAACATGCACAACTCACCGCACTCACGAACACACACACGTTTGGTTTAGAGATCCAATCTTTCGAGGCCCCGGCCTCTGGCATCCCGATTAAATAAAAAAAAAATTAAAAATTAAAATAATAAGTTGCTGCCCGAGTGTTCTCACGCGCAAAGATGCAGACTGTCAAAGACATCAAAGAAGCTACACTCATAGTTCGCAGAGTAAAAATTAGTTCTGGAGTTTTACTGGCTCATGCGCAAGCATTATCGAAAACCACGGCTAAACATCCCATAACGAGAGAGTGATTTATCGGCACATCGTGCCACGCATTGGAATCTCGTGCGCTCCGGTAGCATACGCATAGAAGTGAGATTTGAGACGGCTCTTTTCACTGCTATCAACTGTATCGTTTACGTAGAGTACGACAACATTCTGGAAATCGACTCTAATCGCCAAATCGTAACGGATTTTAGCGCTTGATGCAAATGCACACCCTATCGCAACGCCTCAAAAAAAAAATTTTTGATTCGCGCTTTATAAGGTGAGCGCGATGACAGTCTACAGTTAGTCTCCCTCTCGAAACAGCCAGCACCTAATGTACTCGAACAGCAACAGCATCCGTCATGATGACATCGTCATCATGACGGACTACGTAATCGATATTCAAGATTTTCGGGATATAAATAAAAAATTTATTCCCAAAGAAGTCGGAATTTTTATCTCTCCAGAGCCGTATAGTTGGTCATTGGATTATTCGCGCGCCGTGCAGTTTTACCGAATATACGTGCATAGCCAGGCAAAAGCCAAGTATTTGGAAAAAGTAGTGGCTCGAAGAATCATCAATTTAGAAGATTTTAGTGCACCTTCATTTGACAAACTCTCTGTGCAATTCCCTAATGTCTTGCTGTGCACCAACCACGGTATCAAGAAATTTGAGAACAAGAAAATTTTTGCGCACTGCGTCGAGCCTATCAAATCGGAAGGTGAATACACTCAATCGTTGACAGTCCTCATCGAAGCGATCCGTACGACATAAACAGCCAAGTAATGTACCAAGCTATATTAGATTACGATCATTTACAGATGGAGAGATATCATTATCCCGAATGATTTCACACTAGCGACGTTGTGGACGGAATTAAAAAAGAAGCTGACGAGAAAAAAGACGGCACGGTAGAAGAAGAGTACGTAAGTGCATCATCAACATTAATATGCGTCAAATAATCACAGCTATTAAAGGATTAAAAGCCAGTTCTATCAGCCAGGATTGCACTGTGTTGCCATCCTTATAGATGAAAATGGATACGGAATTTACTTTGACAGCTACGGAGTTGCACCCGTATCAAAGCATCATCTTGATCGACTCAGAAAAAACTGCACGCGATTCGATTGGAATAAAAAACAAGTGTAGAGCGTCGCCTCTAAAGTATGTGGCGAACACTGCATTATGTTTTTGTATCATATGTGTAGTGGCATTTCTCTATAAAAATATCTACGTTTTCTTTCATCAGACTTTGTCAAGAATGACGCATTAGCCGTTTAGTTTTATCAAAGGCTAAAAAGAATGCAAAATAAAACAAAGCGTCATCGCCATCATCGAGTCAACGCATTCCCACGCACAAATTCAACAAGATGGGGTTACTGTAATCATATCTGCACAGCCAAGATCGGATGTTTATTACCTGAGCAGTTTATACAAACGTACTAGCTGTGACGGTAGCATTAAACAAAATAACTTCTATCGATATCAAACGTGTCTCGTTTCACTATGGAATATAAATACTGTAACGGCCATTTCTAGAAAGAACTGCGACTCGTTGACGCTAGCACTTTGTCCTCCCGTTCTTTATAAAGGTGTTGTGGTGTAGTCACGGACCATCAGTCGTAAGAACACTCTCGTCAAGTAGACTTCGTGTGTAAAAAATCTTTGCAATGGATTCGCCAGCAGCAGCAGCATCAGCAGCACCAAATGCCGAGTCTTGTAAAAATAAGCCGATCACCTGCAACTTGTACTCGACGACGTACGCGCTCAACAAATCAAACTGCAAGCATGCAACCGTAGGCCTGGAGTATTACAGCGATTACTAGAGAGCAGTGTTAAAAATTTGTGCCAATGGATCGTCAGCCAAGTGTGTGACATTCAATACACACAGCTGGGAAGTGATCAAAGATCAGATGGAGGCTATGGATGCATATCTGAATGACCCCTTCACGTTCTATCAGGATTTTGGGAATCCTAGCAAGATCCCACGATGTCACGTTCACAAACAGCTTCGGAGCAAGGGCGATCGGTATCCAGGAGAGGCCAACACCAACATCACCACCTACAGCAGAAATGACAACTCACAACGGTCAGCAGTTCATCAGCAATGTTGGCGGTCATGACGATGAAACACAACAGCATCCACCTGCACAGCCTGCGTGCAAGAAGCAGAAAAAGTACCAGAGTCCGCCTAGTGTAATTATGCATCAACAAACGTTTGCTGGCTTAACACAGGTAAAAGAGCACATTGATTTGCGTTCTAAACAGCTCGAGGAGCTTTCGGGATTAGTTAATCGCGGCGTGGACTCAATTTTCGATTATATAAAAGACGCTTTGAAAAGAGAAGAGGCTGAACTGTGTTGTGAAATTCTGAAAAATGTAAACTTGTTCAAACAATATTACGCCCTTCATAAATATAAAATAGACGAAATTGTTAAAACAAAGTTAAATTTCCCCACTGCAAGCGTCGACGTTTTAGATGTTGTTTTAACAAAAATCTATGCGTTTGGCTTAGCCAGAATCGCAAAAGATGTGTACGACGTTATGTTTCCGCTATAACTTTTTTATTCATCTCTTATTGTTTCTAAGCTGTAAATATGCTTCATTGTTCTACGTACACACACATATAAATATATTGTATTCAATTTTTACTGATTCATTTAAAAAATATAAGTACTAATCCCATCAATAAACCCTAAAGCTGAAATTTAGATTAGGCTTTGCGGCACCGTGTAGTAGGAAATCATACAGGTGTGAAATGCTCAATTTTTCGCATTTCTATTTTCAATAAGAATAATTATAGATACTAAAAGAATATTATATGCAAGCATTAGAATGGCTATCCCACTGAGTCTAACGGATGAGAGAGAGCATCGATGACATTGAGCCGAAAAGGTCACCAGAATACAAGCCAACTCAGAAAAGCACATTATACATTTGAAATATTCTAAAAGATAGGAAGCGGGAAACGATAGGAACAGGAGAGACAAAATGATCGTATGCGGAATTAATATTATTAGAATAAAATGTTATATAACAAATATCCAAAACGAAATATGAACAATTATACGCGAGACATTATTATACGAACACAAATTTCGGTAAAACACTATTAAACAAGAGTAAGAATAACTAACTCAAATACGTTGTAAGATTATAATGCACGAAAGCTAAAACCAGACTGATATTTGAACATATTGAGCGTCGCTAGAAGCAGTTCAATAGCGAGTGTAAAGATACAGCGAGTGGAAAAGAATATATAAACATCACGAGGAATATCAAGAACAATTTAGGAGATACAGACGCTAGAAACGCAATGCTCCACCTATTACCGACGGGCCGCCCTACCTACGCATCGCGGGGCCCAAACCAACGACGGTCCCTCTTTCGATACATATTGCTGATTGCAAGAGAAGCAGCCTTATCAACAAACAGTAAGAGTTCATATTCAGGGCAAAGTAGATCACTACTTGAATGACTACAAGAAGCCCGGAGAAGCCATACGACGCAAAGAAGCTCGACCACCTGTACAAATATAGAGCCGAGTAGGACGAAATTATATCCGGTGGAGGGGACGTATGATAAGCTACAAGAAAAAGCCAATGACGAAAAATAGTAAGAAGAGGAAAAGGGAGCGATCATAGATAACTCCATATATGGAAAAGCTAACTCCTCCTATTGGGGATTTTCGTTGAGAATATTCTAGAACATTCGCGAGCTTGGACTATATAAGGGTCCGGACAAACGGCACGGCCCCACTTATTCGGACTTCACCTCTCAGTCACGGTTAGTCTCTTTCAGTTGCACTTAGAATCTTAACGGTACCGGACACTTGCACTATCACAATCTCAGCAGTTCAATCGGGACTTAGTTGCCGTCGGACAAAATTTAGTCTAATCGGGACTTAGCATCGGTGCACATAAAATTATTCGTTTCGAGACTTAGCTTCGAGACGGCAGCTTTGGCGAACGCGCGCGAGTATGGCACAGAAAGGGGAGAGAGGGAGAGAGAGAGAGAGGCGGGTCCGGTACAGCAGCGGCGGGAGCTACCGAGCCAGAGCTCACGGGCTACTTTAGTGTAAAAGGAGAGGGGGCTACGGGCTGGTATAGCGAGAGTCGCGCATGTGCGTTCGAGCTCAAGGCCGGTATGGAGTAGACAGCGAAAGAGAGAGAGAGAGAGAGTCGCGCTCGGGTCTGCTTGGGTAAGAGGGGTGAGGCCTGGCATCGTATGTGTGATATAGCTTTTGTTTAAGAATTATTTATAATTATTTATAAATAAACAAAAGGCACCCATCGACGACAGACTGTTTATGACAGTAGCGGTCGTAAATCATGTTTTTTAACCGTATCAGCCAATCTTGATATGAACATGGGCTTCTGTTTACATAAACAACTGGCGCCAGCTACAGGACTGGTGACGTCACTCTAAGCCACGCCCAGTCTCTCCATACCAGCCCATATACTACTTGTATGGATAGTTTGGTTGCATAGTTCTTCTTCTATAGCTCGGTACTTGCATTCCGTCTACACTTATTGCTAAATGATTGAGTTGAAATGTTGAAAATTGAATGGGTTCTTTTTTACTACCGCTAAAAGTTTTATTTGATACTAAACCTATTATTATACGTTTCGAAATCTGTCCAAGAATAATGTTGCCTAAAGTCTCGACAGTTATACGAGTGTGTAAGGTAAAGGATTTTACTTCAACACGGGATAATGGGTATTTAGCTATACCTTTAGATAGCGCTTTGTGTGTGCAAGTAAAATTCCGGGATTAAGTTTACCACGACGTACTCGTAATGAAGCATCTAGAATTTTCACTTTTACATTTTCAGTTTCATAGTTTATTAAACAGAAAGCGTCTTTGAAATGTATAAGACGTACTCTAACCTCCACTCCGTTAAGGAGAAATCTTTCCTTATTAAAAACGACGAATACATGCACCCTTTGATGAGAGTGTATCTGTCATTAAAATAATGTTCGGCTACTCTAAGAGAAAATAAAGGTACCCTACTACATGGTGCCGCAAAGCCTACTAAATTTCAGCTTTGGAGATTGAATAATGAACACAGTTATTAATTTTTAATATTTCGTTGTTTTGTAATAACTATAAGTATATTTTATTTAATAACATTATGAATAAAAATATAAAGAGCTAATAGGGTATTGCACATATACACATTGCAGTTTTTGATTAAAAACTGATAATTATGAAAGTCTTACAAAATATATATATACACACTAGGGTGGTCGTTAATTTTTTTTTCACCCGGGCCGGGCAAAAATAGCATCTATATACCTCAAAAACCATGCGCCTATAGGTTTTGAACCCATAGCATCGACTTTTCACGTGCCTTCAAGCACCCGAAGTTTCTTATGGGTTTTATATGTAAAAAAGGGTTAAAACGTATATCGTTTTGAAAACATGTGGACATTTTGGAATTTTTATTTCGGAAGTATATTTTTATGTATTCTGAGCCACCGAATCTAATGGTAGCTCAGAATACATGGGAAAAAAGTTATAAGCCAGAATCGTTGAAAAACTCGAAAAGTCCCAAAAAATCGTGTAAAAATTGACTTTTAACGTTTATAATCAGTGAAAAGTTAGCCATTTTCTTATCCATAACATACATTTTGATGTATTTTGAACTCATTAAACGAATGGTGCAATTGGTTTTTGTCGATTGAATCGAGAAAACAAGTTAAAATCATCAAAAAACTCGAAAATTTGAACTACTGAATAAAGAAAAACGATCTGTCATTGTGAGATTCTGAAGGGAAAAATTAAAAAACAGTACAAAAATGTTCTAATCGTATCTAATCTACCGTGCCAGGTAACGGACTGTGGCAGTTCACTAGAATGCCCTTCGAGCTTATCAGCGTTCCCATGTCACTGCAGAGGTTAGTTTGGCCCTATTTGGCCCAGAATTTACTCCGTATGTTTTTGAATACTTGGATGATATAGTGATCACCACCGAGACGTTTGAAGAACATAAACAATGGATTCAATGCGTATTAAAGAAGTTAGTCGCCGCGGGGTTAAACATCAATCCTAAGAATTCTAGAAAGAGACGGGTTGCGAACGGATCCCGTCAAGGTTGCTCCGGTATTAAACTGCCCGACTCTTCGAAACGTCAGAGAGCTACGCCGCATATTGGGAATGGTGGGGCGTACTAACGGCTGCCGAGAAAAACTATACCACTACGGAAAAAGGATGCTTAGCACTAGTATGAGTCATTAAGAAGTTAAAATTTAGTTGCTAAATTTATAGACGATGCTAGGGAGAAGCAAGGGAAGATTTATAATAAGGAGTGAAGAATGGCGACTTTTTCGGTAGGCGATTTAGTTAGTTTCGTGTTTAGAGGCAAATTAGCCTCTAAATACGAAGGTCCGTTCAAAGTCACCAAACAGAGATCCCCTACCATGTATATGTTAGAGCTAAGAGGGAGTAATGGGTGGAAAATTGCTTAAGTACATGTCTCTGACTTAGAGAGATATCTACAGCCGTTTTAATTTCTACCGGGTACACGCTCTCCATGGGTGTCCTTTCATGGGTACTGAATAGCATGGTCTACCTTAAGGAGACAGAACGATGACTACGAGAACAACACGAATTTCGCATCGGTAACGTGGATTTTTCGCAGGTGAGAGCTGAGCTATGTCACAGCATGCGATAAGCGATCCAGCCTGCACTTCGTAGAGTGCAAGTAAAGATAATATCTACTCACTATATTAATATTCGGCATGTATATACATAAGGCAAAATTACAGCATTTCATTAATATAAATGAAAAGATACTTTTTTTAGTTATTTTAATAAAGTTATTTTAATAAAGAATATTGTTTTCATAACCTAGTAGGTTATCCAGTTTTTTTCAATAATGTTCTCCTGATAACTGTAACTAATAATTTAATTCTTAATATCTAAAGGGAAGCGTTCTTCCGTACAAGTATTATCATATGAGAATTACCTTAATGTTACCATGTACAACAAATGCTTCGTCGGGTTTATCAGTGTTGATGCCAACTCTACCAACATAATATACGCTATCTGGTGCTGCGCCTGTTTGCCAAGTACTTTCAGAGATACCTGAGCTATTTTCCGATTCAAATTGCCCTGGATTACTTGCCTGCAAAAATATAACATTGGTAGAAAATGGCATATTGCTAGCTGTTACTTTAATATTATACCTATTTGGAAAGTAAAAATAAACATGTTTAAACAAATTTTCATAGTGAAACGCTTGGATTTATACGTCGAAATTTTTCACGGTAATGGCTATACTTGTAACGAATTTCTCACGATCCTTCTGGCGAGTTATATTCTGAAAGTGTTTTTAAAAAGGATAGACAACTGATTTCAACACGGTTTTTAGTCAAAGGTTAAACTTCGATAGTTTCATGACCGTGTACGTAATCCAGTTGATAACAGCAATGAAGGCCCCAACCCAGCTTATTGACTTCTTCATAAACAGACCTTTGGAGTTCTAAAGCTTTTTTTTCGGTTCATTGATTTAGCTTTATAAGATAAGTGTACACAAAACAATAATTATCAGTTTTTCAAGTATTAAGTCTCATTTTGGGAAAGGGAAAATTTACTGTTGCCATTTGCTTGCTTTCCTCTAGCCCCCCATGCCGCCGTCAACCTCTTCATCCCATTATCCCCCTCATAATACCCCCGCTCTCATTTTGCCCATCATTCACTTATCAAAATAAAACAAACGGAATACACGGAATACGTAGTCGTTTTTAAAAATCAGGGAAGCAACAATTATTTTACGAACGTTGATGTCTTTATTATTGTGTCGTATTATGAGAAATTAGACTGTAGAAATCGTTAACAGTTAATCAGTGCACGTTGTTACGTCCAGATTACAAATGTTCAATTACAAAATCTAACACATTAAAACAATTACATGAATTTCTACCTGAATTGATAATCGAACTTGGTGATACGTGGAAGTTATAATAATTTAAATGATTAAAAGAGTGAATGATAGGAAATCCCTTTTGGCTACCACGGACGCGGTCATTGCCTACCGGGGAAGGGAGCCGGATACGAAGTCACTTAAACTATACATTATTTCTTTTAAATCGACACACGTTTATTTTTATGAAAAGAGAAAAGTACCTTAATGTGTAAGTGTGCGTAACTGTTTGTATATATGTGTGAAGAGGTTCTTGAGTGTCTGCAGCTGTCAATCCTTGGCGCCTTCCAGCCTAGGCTCGGTGGTTCAGGTTACAGCGGTGGCTAGATGCACTTAGGTGTGACGGCTCGTCCTTTTGGTGTGCGTAGTGTAGATCGCAGGGAGTCCACTGCCTCTGTTGCTTCTTCTTTTCAGCAGGGGGTGATATTCGGAAAAATGCCGATGGATGCACTTGCTCGACTGAGCGACTAAGTCCGGTATGCTCTCTACTTTTAAACGTACGAGTAGCGTACGCAGAGATGCGTGATACTTGTTTTACGAATGGTCTGGCGACGAGCAGAGTAACGTTCTGCGAGAGATTTCGGATATTACTGACGCTGCTTGCCCTTTGCTCCCGGGCTTTATATACTTGCATATCCGCTTGTTTTTTTCGGGCTAGCGATTTCCATATAGGGTCACCTCACTATTTTGTATTTTCCTCTCTAAATTTTAAGGAAATCGTAGCAGGTCAAGTCATAAACATCATAGTTTATGACTACCACTTAAGAATTTGTCTCTTTGAGAACTCTCCCGCGGTCTCTCTTTCTACTGGAGATCGCACACGTGTTTCCTATGGTATTCCAGATCGTTGAATATTGCGCCTCGGTCTCTCTCTCTCTCCTCTCTAGTTTTTCTCATATTGGTACTCGTTATCGTGCTTTTTAATTCATGACTCTCCGTTTAAAAATACGAACACGCGGTTCTTGTGAAGTTATCATTGAATCTAAAATATCCCTTAACGTTCTTATGGCATTTTGGATTTACTGCGTGGTTCGTTGGAATATAGCCCATTTGTGTGAAGGTGCCGATTGCACGTATGAGTGAATCTCTCTCTCTCTCCCGATTTTCAGATCCACTTCTTGGGTGCCGCGATGACGTGCTAGTGAGTAAGTGTGTGCGTGTGTGTGTGTGCAGATGTGATATGTATAGCAATCGTAGTGTTTTAGATGCGTAATGGAATCGGTGATTACATTACAACGTTAAAAATTCCATGAAGAATAAAATGATTAAATACTAATGTCGATTAATAATACATACACACACATACACACTCACACACACAACGCTGTAGCTGCTCTATCAACCGGCGAAAATGAGAATGGCTATAGCGGTGCCGAGACAGGGTCCTGTCGTGGCCAGAAGGGTGGCCCCGCTACCCTTTTCCGGATGCATTTAGAGGACGACTTGCCTTGTGACACGTATGCAAGGACAGGATTTGCAAATAGAAAGTAGATGAGAGAAGGGTGAAGGAGAATTGAGAAAATGATAAGGACACCAATTCAAGAAAACTTAGGCACCTTAAATACCCCAATAGGTGTTGATGAAACTGGGATCCCTATCCAGACGGCACACAACAACAACAGTTTGGAAAATAGTGAGAAGGAAAGCTAGACAGTAAAAAATGGCTTCAAAGCACCGTTATGGGCGGATTAGTTGGTGGGCGTATTGTGCGGTCCAGCCGCATCTCTCTACCTCGATTTCGGCCACTTGTCTCGACGATGGCAAGAATAAAAGTATCTCGAATTCAAGCGCCCTTCCAGCGCGCCATTCATCGCGAAGCGCCGGACCCACTGGGCAGGGGACTCTGTCAGGCCTGTCACTAGTGGAACTCATCTTGCGGCACCAACTCCTGTTTCCTCTTTCTCCTAGGGAGTCCCCTCGGGACCTCCACATCTACTCCCCCAGCAGTGACGACGTCCGGCTGTAGGAGGAACGAGACTGATCGTTGACGCCTGTTGAGGGAATCGTTGTTGGGAGCAGTCGCCGCTGGTGTAAGAGCGGTGGTTAGCGTGGCTAATGATGATGCTGTGGCTCCAGCCGAGCCGGGTTGGCTGCCGACGGCTAAGAGCAGCGGGGTGAGCCGATGAACTGGTAGCGGAGGCGTCCCTTGCTGTGCCTGCGTGTCCGCGCGTTCGACGTAAGCCGGCTTGAGAGAAGCCGTGGAGAATGTCCTGGGACGGCCATCGACGTCTATGTCGTAGCTGTGGTCGTTCAGGCGTCTGAGAAATCGGTGCGGACCCGAGTATGGTGGCTGGAGAGTTTTTCAAACGGTCTCGACCCGCCTGAAAACATACGCGCAAGTGAGCAATTCCCCATGGAAGATAGGACTGACGGCGGATGCGTATCTGGAGCCGGGAACGGCTCAGAGTCGAAGCATTAAGCCTCGTAGTTCAGAGACGAAGACCGGGGCGTTGGCATCCGGATGGTTGGAGGTAACGAAGAAGTTGCCAGAAACCTTTAGCGTTGTCCCGTAGAGCATCTCTGCGGGGGAGGCCTGAAGATCTTCTTTAAAGACGGTGCGCAGACCAAGCAGTACAGTCGGCAGGGCTTGCGGCCACGGCGTCGGTGCGCAGCACATGAGAACGGCTTTGAGCGTGCGGTGGAACCGCTCCACCATTCCGTTGGCTTCCGGATGATATGACGTCGTGCGGACTCGGTTGGCTCCGACGAAAGTTGCTAGGGACTGGAAGAGCCTCGCCTCAAATTGCGCGCCCTGATCCGTGGTGATGGTGTGTTGCGTGCCGTTGAAGTAGATCCAGTGATCGAAGAACGTCCTGGCGATGGTTGCAGCCTGCTGGTCGGCGATGGGGATGGCGAGAAGCCATCGAGAGAAACGGTCTATCACCGTTAGCCAGTACTGGAGTCCGGCGTGGAGTGGTAGCTTCACGATGTCAAGATGCAGATGGTCGAAGCATGCGTTCGGAGCGATGAACTCGCCGAGCGCCGCTCGGTTATGCCGATGGATCTTGGAGAACTAGCATGGCAGGATCGAGTCTAGCGCGTGACGTCCTTGCGCATTCCCGGCCAGAAGTATTTCTAGCAGATGAGGTTGGTGGTGGCGCGGATGCTTACGTGTGCGGCAGGTTCGGGTGTCTGTTTGTTGTTGTGCGAGTGTATCCACGGCGGCCGTCAGCTGAGATGTGGTGCCCAAGGTAGATTACCTCCTTTTTGCCAAGGACACGCTTGCCGGGTTGATGAGGATGTTGGCCGCTCGCAGTGTACTGAATAGTTCGCGGAGGGGCTCTAGGTGCTCCTCGGGGGTTGAAGGCCTGAGAGTCGTACGGCGCGGGCGGATTTGGCGGCGGCGGGTGCCCACTTGGTGGTACCTCCTGATGGCCCGGGGGCGATGGCTGCGCCGGAAGTGGGCGCGGCGGTAGCACGTTCATATTTTGTGCTGTTGCTTCTTGTCGGACCGGACTGAGAAGCACTTGCCGTGCGATATCACGCGTGAGCGCTCTCGCGGAGCGCGGCGAGGCGCAAAAATCGCCGTTCGCTGCGCTCTGCGTGTCGCGGCGAGATGCCAAGAGATGGAGCCGCGTGTGTTGCAGGGACGGGCGGCGGAGCCGGCGATGCGGGGAGCGCGCGCGTAACCCACGGCTCACGACATTGCCTCGTCACGATGGCTGACGCAGGGCAGCCAACCGGGCTAAAATATAGCGCGTATCTGCGAAAATGTCGCAGATACGCGCGAGTATTGGTGCTCGCGGAAAAACCGTGATAAAAAGCGCGGGAATGACGCGCCCGAAAGCCTGTTTTCGGGTTGCTGAGGTGGGTCGGCGTGGTAATACCGTGCCGCACCTTGATTTTTCTTTTTTTTCGTCTTTTAGCTTTTTAAATTTTCGACTATAGCGGGAGCTGGACGGGCTGTGTCGATGGCGACGACGACGAAACGAAGGCTGAGCGTCCCAAGTGAGTCGCGGCAGCGAAGCGTGCTGAGAGCGCGAAGAAAAACTTCGCAGGGGACGTGGGGCTAGCCGACGCTCCAACCTCCGCAAAGACTAGACTTGATGTCAGCTAGGTAAAAGACATGATGACGGGTCAGCAAGATAAAATTAACTTTACTTTATTCTATAGTCTAAGCGTTTTCACAGTGATACAATAAACTCCGGTGTGCGGCCCAGCTGCATCTCATTGTAGCACCCATTGTAGCGAAGCGCCGGACCCACTGGAAGGGAGACTCCGTCAGGCCTGTGACTAATGGAACTCCTCTCGCAGCACCAACTCCTATTTCCTCTTTCTCCTAGGGAGTCCCCTTAGGACCTCCACACATACTCGTGACGCAGTGTATCGTCCGCTCTTACTATACGAGTAGATCGTGTCGCGTGTTCGCATCGTCTGCTATCGCACGATCTCTTTCTCAGTGCACTCTCTTATGCTTTATACCTCTCTCCGTCACGCACTCTCTCACTATGAGCTCTTGCTCTCTCTCTCTCTCTCTCTCACTATGAGCTCTTGCTCTCTCTCTCTCTCTCTCTCTCTCTCTCTCTCTCTCTCTCTCTCTCTCTCTCTCTCTCTCTCTCTCTCTCTCTCTCTCTCTCTCTCTCTCTCGGGCCACTGCCTGAGCTTCATGTTCCGGTGGTGAGCACTGAAACCGGCCTAAAAGCCTTTCAGGTCCAGGGTGCACGTTTCTGGAACTCCTTACCCTCTTCCATACGCCTTTTACCTTCTCTCGCATCCTTTAAGGAAGCAGTGCGCGGCTATATGCTCGGCCTTGAGCCCTAGCCGTCCCTCATGTGGGCGGATGACGCGGGTATTCGATAAAATTTATTTGTGATTATTTTGCCCCGGCCTTTCCGGCCTAGACCGGTGATATTCTCGACGAGAACGTTAAGTCAAATGTGATATGATGGGTCTACGACCAAATTTATTTATATTACAAATATCTCTAAAAAAAGAGTATATATTTATTTATTGTATTTTATTTATTTATTTTTTTACTGTAAAGTAAAATAAAGATCTATCTATCTATCTATCTATCTATCTCTCACAAGATTTTCTTTCTTTCTCTCGCTCTCCCTCACCCATACACATATGCACACTCATACAGATATACACAAAAACATAGCTGCTCTCTCTCACGTACACGGTCTCGCTCTCCTTCCCTATCTCTTAATTTAACACATACACATACACTCTAACACACACACACACATTACAAAACTTAAAAAACTTACAAAACTTACAATTACTCCTCTTCTATACTGGCTTCTATCTTGACTACGTTCATGTTGTTATTATTGTTGATGTTTTTGCTGCTACGTGATTTGACTCTGGCTCCCCCCCCCTGTCAGCGGGATCATTCGATAAAGCAGGAGAAAAAAGAACTCCTCACCTACTCATCAATCTCCGATTTAACCTGCTCCTGCACGGCCTTCTTCTCTTCCTGGTGCTGATACTGCTGCTGTATCCAGCTCATTGACAGCATATTTCATGGCCTCACTTTCCTGCTATTCAACCACTTCCACCTCCTCCTCCTCCTCCTCCTCCCTCTTTGTTATATGTTTACAGCCTATACTGCTGCACCCAAACTCCTCCTTGCTGTATGCTGTACAGCGATATGCTGTACATTCGGTACATAGTGTCCACCGCCTGCGTATCGTCAATCTTTGAAATCTTTGTCCGCATACGTCGCACTTATCTCCAACTGTTGGGATAAACTCCTCCACTGGGCCTGTGGTAGTTGGACAACTCTCTCTGCATCACAGTTAACACTTACACATACATGTATAAGTGCACGCTTAAATTTCTCGTGCTGCTCATACAACACATCGGATATATCGCGGTAGTGCTGAATCAGCAGCGATGCACGCTTCATTCTTGTATTGAGAAAAGAGCATCTCTCCATTAACTGTTTCATCTGCGCACTTTTCAGGATGATTTTATGTGGGGCGATGAGCAACTTCCCCATTTGTCCAATGTCAATCACCTTCTCGCCACCTGTAGAGGACCATCAGCTGCCTGTGATAACATTTTACAAGAATAGCTGATTCGTGGGGCTATTCAGAGTCGAAATATGTATGAATTTGAAAATCATCCGTGTATCGAAAGACGTCAGCAAATCATTGACTTTATGTCACTGTTACGTCGTACGACATATCCACTTCATTATAAAAATAAAACAAACAAAAGTGCAGAAGTTGCAACAAAATTAGAGAATAAATTGTAGTTATTTAACATAATATCACAATGTTTTGTATGAATACCTAAATAGTCAAGTTTAATTAAACAATATCAGGAGCTGATAATATTAATGAAATAAGGTGTGGTACATATGCCACGATTATACGCGGCTCACGTCAAATTCCAATAATCTACTTGTGTCGCAGTGAGTGACCTACAGAAACTGGATACATCAGCAAGACGCGGAAGTAATGCAAGGTATAAAGTAAGTCACGGAAAGAAGATACACAGAATTTAAAGAATAAATGGGCAGTAGTCAAATAAGAATATTTTGTTTTAATTTAATAATGAAAGATTCAAATTTAAAAAATTATCTGATGAGATTTCTTAAAGATCACTCGTTCAAGAAAAGTGCAAAAACAACACGGTCACCTCCAAAACAGCAAAGAACACCGGAAGAGGAAAATAAAACCGTCAAAAAAAAAACACAAAATACAGGCACAAAACCAAAAATACAGAGTGCGGTAAAAACTAATATTCAAAAAAAATCTGATGTGGAAGTAAAGCAAGGAACATATGAAAAAGATCGAAGAGTCAATATCAGAACAGAAGAAAGTATACAAAATAGCCCTAAAAATCAACAAAAGAATCTAAATATCGACGCCAGAGGACAAGAATATTGAGATAATACGAGCGACAGAAGCGGAAAAGAAAAATCCACGTTCGAAGCCAATTTATTATTTTTTTCAAGCGGGTAGTGTTTTAATCCTATATCAGATATTTGAATGTGGAAAAGATTGCCGATACACAGACTTTGAAGAAATTGCAGCAGAACAAAGCCTCGCAGCTAAATTTAATAAATAATAACGAACCTTTAACAAGTTTTTCATACAACACAAGTTTAGATGGAAATAAACCTTTAATAGACTTTGGGAAGTCAGTCAGCGAGGAAACTCTCAACGTACAAGAAATCGCCAATAACGAGCAGAGCAACAAACACAACATAAACAGCTAATTATAACACACCCGCAGGCTTACTCGCACAAGCCCCTGAATGCGCGCAACCCGACACACTGAAACGGTATCAAGGCAGGAGAGACCTCGCGCGCACCCAAAGAACAGATACTGGAACGGCAACAACGAGGAAGTATACAAGAAGCAACATAAACAAACTGCTGATATGCACAGTATATGGGACTGCGAGAACTATATAAGGCCAGCGCGCACCACAGCCAGTACTCAGATTTTCGCGAATTCTAATCCGCTCAGCTCTCCGGACTGGACGGATTATCATCTTACAGGTGCTCTTGCATAAATGAGTCTTATGCATGCCGAGAATACCCCAACCCGCTATATCTCACGCTTATTCTCGATATTTGAATAAAGTCATGATTCAATATATACATAACTTATTTAATTAACTGAGTCACTTCCCAGGGCATCCTATATGGTCCAGAGCTATTAAATATCTGCACCACGCTAGGACACCCTCTACCCCGGCATTGACGATCAGCGCTCACCTTCCCTCAGAGCAGGTGACCGACGATCTGATAAACATTTCAAGTGCATCCAGTCCTTCCCTCACCACGCTTCGAGTCTCGACATGAACGCGATCTCGTGATTCTTCTTCGGATCAACCTGGTCCGCTTCAACACCGTCACGACAGCGCACTGCGACAGTAGTTCCGCGCCCGGCCGCCAGGCGACGATGCCACCAGTTCGTGCTTCCCACAGTAGGAGTGCGGCCCGGAAAGGGATATAAAGACGCCGGCCTCGGCGCTAAGGCATCTCTCGATCTACCTCGAGATCTATTTCCCCCATCTCCCTCTCTCCAATCAGATCAGGCAACTTACGCAGTTACCAAGAAGACGCAAATAAATTTGATTTTTGTTGTAAATAATAATTAAATTTGTAATTATTTCGCTTCCCTCTCCTTATCGCATGCCGAGGCCTCTTACGAAGCCCTTCGGGTTAAATTGGAGTTCACTCGGCTCTCCCTCATTCAAGCCCACAGGGCAAGAGTTTTGGAACTAACAGAAGGCTCCTCAGAGCCCCTCGTCTTTCCCCCTTACAAGAACTGGGCGGTGAAGCCTTCACCAGGTTGGGCGGCCTTCCTTCGTCCAGACTCGCTCCAATATTTGACCTAGAGAGGTCCGAGCTGTGTCCGTTCTCCAGGCACATGCCGTTACATGCCGTTTATATCAAGTGGCGCCCAACGTGGGGCAGACTTCAGGCGTTCGCCGAGAGAACGCTCCCGCTCTCCTCCACTTTCGCCTACCCCAACAGACCCGCTTATATCAAATAATAACAGAACAGAAAGTAATAATCAAGAAAGACAAACAACTGCAAGCCAACCAGCAAAAAGCGGAGGAAATCTAATCCAAGGAGTAGAAAACAACGCAAGCATAGCCCCCCCCCCCCCCCAAAAAAAAAACCTCAATAAAATTTAATTTGAAGGATGTAGCAAATTACGTCCCAGAATACGACAGGCGAAATACGACAGCGGTGGAATACATAGAATTAAAACAAGTTAGAAATCTTATTAACATCGTAGACGAAGCAAATCTTACAAGCCTTTTAAAAATAACTAAAAATAATAAATAGATGAGTTAATAAACGCAGTTAGAACGTTATATCCAATTGATGACGATATTCACCAACTCATTTTTAAGATGCGTAGAATAATATAAGGAGAAGGTGAAACTGTGGTCCAATATACAGATAGATTACGTAAAATAGTACTAAAAATAAAACAACTGAAAAACGAGAAGGAGTAACAGCAGAGGATCTAATAAGATTTGACACAGAACTAAATACAGAGGCAGTGAAGAAATATGAAAAAGGTCTTAAATCAGAAATAAAATATGAATTAGAGGCAGAAAATACCGTAGAAGTCAGCTCAAAGGCAGCTATAGAAATTAAAACCGACTTAAAGAAAAGAGAAGAGATAAGCAGAGGCATCGTGACCAACGCATACGAAGATTACGAACGAAAAGTGGAGCAACCACAGAAAGTGCTGACATGCCAAATATGTAGAGACTTCCAACACGAGGCTCTTTTTTGTCTTGCAGCAACATGTGTATACTGTAAAGGAGCAGATAATTTTTCTAACAATTGCATGAATGTCAATAATAAAATCAAGTTAATCTGTAAATTTTTCAGGCAACCAGGGCATTCGATTCAACAAGAAACAAAATAACCATTATCAATATTGCCCAGAAATGGGACACGATGTGGGACAATGTGATTATTGTGATATTATGGGGCATACAGTACAGAATTATCCAGATGTCGTGGAAAAGCAGGTCACTATTCAGAATTGGTACAATTTGCGAAACAGTCGGACATGAAGAAGTAGAGTGTGAACAAGCAACAATTCTTGTTGCAGAATATAAAGCTAAATAACATTTTAAATGCTATATTTGTAAAGAAACATGTCACACAGCCAAATTTTGTAATAAAAAAACAAACAGCAAACACATCAAACCAGCGGTAATAACAGGGGGTTCAATGGAAATATTGCGAGTACTGTAAAATGGCAGGTCATGTAGTCAGCGAATGCAGGAAATTAATGGCTTTAGAAAATCGAGGAAAATCCAGACAATTATTTTGTCAGTACTGCAACAAGTCTGGACACAAAATAGATAGTTGTGCAAAGATTAACATGCTAGAAAGAGAGCAAGAAGAATTCTGTTCAATATGCAAAAATACAAATCATGGTGGGAACGCCTAAGAAGGAACGACAAGAATAAAGCGTTCCCACTACAAATAACTAGTAATAAAATGAGTAATACCATACGAGAAGAAAAAAATTTAGAAGAAATTACCACAAGTAAGGTAGAGAAAACATTACAGATATACGTATTGAAACTTGAAAATTTAATATAATATATAGAAGTAGAAGATCACCACTCGAAGAAAATAAATCGATTATTGATAGATAGTGTTCAAAACTAAACATTATTAAAAAACAATATAGCAATAAATCAAATAAATAATGATAATACAATATTAATATCAGGAATACCAGAGAACGCTATACATATTCTTCGGTCAATAAAATTACCAAGTAGTGATATATATTTTGATTCCCATGTAGCTCCGGAAACATTTACCATTCCATTAGACGAAATTATTGGAATAAATGCTTTATTCCGACAAAAATTAAGACTAAATAAAGGATATTTAGAAATAAATAATACAAAAATTGATATAAATCAACAATTCATATAAACCAAATAAATACTAGCATCGCAACTAAAGAAGGTGAAGAAAAGACCAGTACTCAAGAAACTAAAGTAGAAAACATTACAGTACAACAATATTTAGAAAAAGTTCTAGATATAGTAGGAAAAAATTAACATCATATAAATAACGGAATTTCAGAAAACACAAATGACTCAGAATGCTCAGATGACTCGCCAGATTTCTTGAAGGAAATTTCGTAAGGAGCACAGCCGAGTAACTGGAGTAACGTAAAACTTACAGAGTTTATTCATGATTCAAAGTCAAATATTCAACAGTTTATAGGAAACATTAATGGAACCCTTAAAAATATAGAAAAAGAAAAAAATGAGGAGTATTCTATACAATATTTCCCGACATTCGTAAAAATACTTAAGGATAATGTAGATTTTAAAGAAGATGAAAAATATCTACGTCATACAAATGAAATAAATTTTCTTACGTTTGATATCAAAGATATGCCAGATACATTCATAGGAATTTCAGGACTACCACTGCCAAAAGAGCAAGAAACTTTGCATTGTAGTTCTATATATATATAAGGTCACAAAGCGGAAGAAGTTTTGAGGAAGTGGAAAAATTAAGTAAAAACGAGAGAAAAAATTTACTATTAAATACAATAAATTTAAATCATTTATCTAGAAGAAAAAGGAAATTTATTGAAGATCTAATATTATGCAATGAAGATATATGCTGGCTAGATGGAGATAAATTAGGAACATGTAACGTCGAACAGCATGAGATAAATTTAATGGACAAAACTCCAGTTTATGTAAAATAATTCCCATCACCATATAAAAAATAAATTACCATATAAAAAAATTAATAATGAATTATTAATAAATGAATTGGTTAGATCTTCAACGAGTACATTTAACGCTCCAGCATGGGTTGTAGCAAAGAAAGGTTTAAATAAAGGCGGTAATAAGAAATGGAGACTAGTAATTGACTATCGGATGTTAAATGCTAAAACAATACCAGATCCGTAATTATTGCCGAATATAACAGAGATATTCAATTCTATGGGAAAAAACAAATACTTTACAACAATAGATATGGTGTCAGTCACCAAATAAAAATGAAAGAGTCAGATATACATAAAACAGCATTTAGCATAGGACGATCCACTAGGACGTTTTGAATTTAAAGTACTACCGTTTGGATTAATTAATTCTCCTAGAATTTTTCAAAGGGTACTAACAAAAGTACTAGAAGAATTATTAGAAAAAGAATTTTATTACGTTTATATAGATGATATAATTATAGTTACAAATACAATACAAGAGCATAACGAAAGATTTAAACTAATAGCACAAAAGTTCAGAGATGCTGGACTTACATTGGAAAGAATTAAATGTAAATTTTTCCAGAAAACGGTGAAATTTTTAGGTCACATTATTAACGAGCAAGGAGTAAAAACAGATGCAAAG
The DNA here is from genome assembly GCA_020010945.3 of Muscidifurax raptorellus. NCBI lineage: Eukaryota > Metazoa > Arthropoda > Insecta > Hymenoptera > Pteromalidae > Muscidifurax > Muscidifurax raptorellus. Next base: position 103,326 of record JAHUUD020000070.1, read on the forward strand.
AAAATTGAAGCTATAACAAAATTTCCAATTCCGTTTGTCAGGCTATTATAGACAATTTATAGACAATTTTCGGAGATAGCTAAATCAACTATACAATTACCACAAAAACAAACAAAATTTAAATAATGTTGAAAAGAACAAAATTGGGAGGATAACTCTTGATTTTCAAATTAAAACATCAACTAAAATATAAATATATTTGGCTACATTTCGTCCGGGGTGTGGACGTATGTGGGTATATAAAAGCCAATTGCAAAACTTAAGATAAAAAAGGAGATAGGTTAATAAATAGCAAAAGTATTACGTTTAATAAACATTTAAATGAAAATGAAATCGAAATTATTAATTTATATTCAAAAAATTATGTATACTATGCATTGAAACAGGTCAATCTGTAATCAGGGTTAAAGAAAATATATTTCAGTGCTTTGAACTTCTAAAAAATATTATGATACGTCAAAAATTAAAAACTTTTAGTATTTATAAAGATTTAAAAATAAATAATATTTACTGACTAGAGGTAGAAAAAATCTTGGTTAAAATTTTTCATAATTCTGATATTATTAAATTCTATTTAAACTATATAGAATACGTAGAATCAAAAGACAGAGACAAGATATTTGACCTAAATCATTCAAGTATGATAGAAGGACACTCAGGAGTGAATAGAACATTTAATCGTATAAGAAGTAAATATTTTTGGGAAAATTTAAAATCAGATATTGAACATAGGATCAAAAATTGTGAAGATTATCAAAGAAATAAACTAAAAGGTGTAAAAACAAGATAACCAATAGTAATAACAGATGTATCGTTGAAAACTTTTGAGAAAATAGCCATGGATATAGTAGGGCCACTAGATATAATTAAAAACCAAAATAAGTATATTCTTACTACGCAAGATCAATTATCAACATTTTTTATTGTAGTACCTTTACAGTGCGAATATCTGAAAAACATTTCTACGAAAAAGATTGTGTGGGATAGTTTGCTAGAATTGGCACAATTTAATTATAATACGAATGTACATAGCGCTCTTAGATTTACGCCTTATGAAATGATTTTCGCTTATCCGCAGAGATTACCTTCAAGCGAACCTTTAAAATCATCAGAACAAATTCCAACTTTCAATAATTATTTATCGAATCTATTTACAAATATGAAAGATATTGCTAGTCTGGCACGTGAAAATCTAATATTAGCAAAAGAAAAATCTAAAAAATATTATGATCGTTTTACAAATCTATTTAAATTTAACAAAGGTGATTAAGTCTGGCTCATAAAAATACCAAAACCAGGAAAATTGGAGAAAAATCAAAACCTGGGTCCTTTTGAAAATTTAGATGTCACCGAGAATAGCAATGTCATAATAAATAAAAATATTAAGCCAAATACAGCTCATGCAAATAAATTAATCTGTTTTAGGAAATTCTGAACCATGGTATTCAAAATAATTTTATTCATGGCAAGTTTTAAAATTAACGAAGCAATCATTGGCTATGATTGTGGCACAATAACATTCTCTTTACTGGACTAGGGGGAATATGACTTTCACAATAAACCCATGATTTCAATAAGCGTCAACATCAAACTGATACATGTCACAGAATTTCGAGAAGTTACAATAATTCAATGCAGAATACAAAATTCAGCTAACAGTATCAAGTTGCGGAATTTTCGGTCATCATATATCTATAGCAAATTGAGAACAATAATATATTTATGAGATAAGTCATAAACAATGCAAATTAATTCATAAACGGGAATTTTTAAATACGATACCATTCACACAATAGCCAATTTAAAAATAAATCTGACAACAACAAAAGGTATAGATTTTGCAGGAAGCGATGAAGGTAACTCGTGTTCCGGTGGGTCTTATGCCGATAGTTATGGATCATGGAATAAAGTATTTGTTCATGGTTTAATCAAAATAACGTTTATTCAAAATAGTGCTAAGGTTAGTTTGAATAACGATAAGTTAAAATTAAGTTCGGGAACAGTATGCAAGTTTTCGGAAAGACATTGTATTGTTATGGAAGGAGGATACAAATTTTGGGAGGTTTTACCGTAGAGGGAATGTTTTAGAAACTCTTACGATATTTTATTTAAGGGAATAGCTACAAAATATTTTAACGATGCAAATAATGAAAATTGTTTATACACTTAATTCTAACGAAATAACATTAGCTTTGGCTATCAAAGATAAAATGATGCGTTGTAATAGAGAATTTATATATATGTTATTCAATATTTGTATATGTAGAAAAACATTTAAGTAAAAAGCTCAATAATCTATATTTAAATGTAATAACAGATTTCCTATCAATTGTGAAAACAGTCAAAATACTACATTTAAAAGAATGCTATAACCAACTACCAGTTACTTTAGGAAATGAAACATGGTTCCTTACGCCGAGAACACATATTTTGCTAATAAAGTTCACTCCAACACCAATTAAAACAATATCGCCTTATAGTCTGAAACCAAACTCGAAGATCAGTTGGACTTTTGAATCTGTCGAGACTTTAGCAGCGAGCGGAGTGTATTCTTAAAAAGAATTGGATCAACTACAACAGCAACTAATGTTTCCAATGGAAAAAGCATCACTTCTAAATATGATTGTTAGAAGGATGGCAAGAGAAAAAACATCTGAAGATATTTTAACCCAAAATGCTCTAACACACCAAGTCGAAAGTACATGGCACATGCTCATTGGAAAACTGATTGCACGTGGTTCTTTTTCATCTCTATTCATCATGATTCTGATTAATTTACATATCGGAAAATTGATCATAAACACGATTATTAGAGGATATACATTACTATACATCTAACTGGAGCAATTTTTAGTTCAATAACATCCAATAACAGAATCCTACGAAAATAGAGAGAATGAATTTTATGAAGAAACAGAACTTCAAGAAATCAAATTTATCTCTCCTATATCTTTCCCAAAAATATTACCCCCACCTATTCCAGATCGACCACCAACTATTAAAAAAAGCAAAACTAACTAATGTTAATTTATACTAAGGCTAATTTGTAAAATTCTGCATAACTACATGTAAACTCAATCATTATCGACCGACTTTATAATTTTTCCTTATTGCAATTATCCTATTGCAATAACTTGGCCTCCCAGGTGTTACGTCATACAACGTATAACCACTATTAGAAATACTTCTTTAGAATGGAATAATTCCCAATATGCCAGTGTCACTTACAAGTTGAATTAATTGAAATGAAAAAATCCGGTCATTTCAATTAATATTGAAATGACCGGATTTTGGAAGAATGCGAAGGTTTAAATAAGCTTTGTACGACTTTCGTCGTCAATCACGAGCTCCGTACCGGACCGGTATGACAATCGGTAACAATTACTTTAAAAACTAAAAAGCCGCCTAGCCGCAATTACACATTTCTTATAAAGTCTAAATATACAGATTTTATAAATTACAAGTATTAATTCTTTTTAATTAAATGAGAATATTATTTTACATTGAAATAAGATTGATTATTTACTTTCATTTCTAAAATTATCTGAATAAATGATCGGTTTACCGGGAAAGGTATCTTGGGAGTTATATTCATTTACAACGTAAAAGTAAGGTTCACATTTATTCTACTAACTGTGAGAGTGTTAGGCGCAAATTAACAATTTTTTATAACCTCGCCACTACTTATGTCATTAAGTTCCTATCTATTCAATTTAAGATTGTCAGGACGTAACATCACGACCAATAGAACCCGAAAAAATGGGCCCCAAAAAATATCGTAACTAGCAATCTACAAAAATAAAGGACCCCGTAACACGCCTATGGGAAAAGTGGTTTCCGTCAATTTCGCTGCATTTTTTATATGTTGTGTACCCTTGCGTCCTGAACAAATGTCTCAATGGGCACGAAGCTCTAAAACCAATAGGTCCCAAGATAGGGCCGCTGAAGTCATAGCCATAGGGTACCAGTTCAAGTAGTATCTCTTATCAAAAGTAATGTCTTATCAATCTGTCTCTTTAGTCTTGGCATATATTGCTACAAATCTCTATTCTTCCTCGTCGACTATCAATTCTTCTTGATTTGGTCCATTATTATTTTGTCTATTGCCTGCGTCTAGAATGTATCTAAGAAGTACTGTACTGGGATACCTGATGTTCTGTTGATTGTGCGACATGCGCACAACAACCTAAAGTTCTTGCCCCCGCCTTACATGTACAATAGTATCCTAGTATAACTTGATTTTCACCTTCATCTTCCATTTGATCATTTTCAATGTCTTCTCGAAAACATACCTATAATTGGTAACGAGTAGCATTTCTAAATCGAGAGTATATTCGAATTCTTAAAAATCCTGGAACATCTCTATTTACATCAAGCTCAAAAACATCAGAACTTTCGTGTTCGAATTTGTCTTGAACATACGATGGAGCCAATTCAAGTTGATATGGACCAAGGGTCAAACGTCTACCGATCCGACTTTCTAGCTCTGAGACTCCCAACTTCGAATAACGTAAAGGATTAGAAAGAGGAGAGAGGTTCGCTTGTGTAGTGTATACATGAAACACAGCCGCGTGGAACAGCCGACAGTCGGCACACTAGCATTCGGAAAGTTTCGGAGTCCCCACTCTTCCATTTTCACGTCCATATATGCACGAAAATCGTTCAGTATCTACACTTCGAATTCGAAGCCTAATCATTCGTAATTAGATGGGACAGAGAACAATATTATTCGTGTTCCCGTAGTTTCGAAATATCGAATGCTGACATGTATCGTTCTATATCATTTTCTCACTTATTTTTTTCTCTCTGTCTCTCGCGTTCTCTCTCTCTCTCCCTCATGGCTAAGTACTAATAATTTGTTTGTTTACAGGAAAACTAGATGGAAACGATAGCTGGTCTCTCAGCAACTCACTGCCTGCCTGGGACAACCGAATTCGCCTTCAAGAAGTTACTAGCCGGGTATGAATATAGATAAGTAGTATGTGAGGGGATAGGGTAGCTTAGGTAGAAATGATAGCTAGGTAGGGTTTAGTATGTGAGGGCTTGGGTGTTGGGCTTGTTCGCTCGCTCTAGCTGCATAGAGCCATGCTTAAATCTATGCACTCTGTTCGGTAGTTAAGTTGTTTAATTGGCATGAGCAGGACTGGTGGTGGTACCATCGGATCTTCTGGTCTGCTACGTAACTCAAACAAAGTGTGGCGTTACAACGCATATATGCTCTCTTTATCCCTATATCTGTAAAAAAGGTAAGATTCCTCTAGCACGTTCTTAAATTTTGATTGTTACAGAGTGTGACACATGGAAATAACAATAACCTCAATAATGTTGAAGGATTAGTTAAATGTAGCATTTTACCACCACATGACTTACATATTCCGCTCTTGCCAATCAAAATACATGGGCGTCTTCTTTTCGCTCTCTGTCGCTCCTGTTGCAAAGAAATGTAACATAGTGACTGTAATCACGAAAACCCAAAGATGCACTTTATTACGGGCAGTTCGGATGCTTATGAGTTACGCAATGCTGTCGATCTCTGTTACAGTATAACGAGAACATATATTGTTTGGCAATATGAGATAACACAATATAATCAAATCAATCATCTGATCGATTTGATTATATTGTGTTACTCGAAGAGCTGATGAACGATACCCTATTTTCGCCCAAACAGACAGAGATAAAGAGTTTGTCGCATCGGAATTTCAAAAATATCTAAAACAACAACATATCAATTTTCAAGTTACACGTAATCCTGATGTCGAATCCACAGTGGAACGACTAAATCGGACGCCCAAAAAACGTATGTTTAGATATTTTACTCGTACAAATACTCATAGATATATTGATGTTATTCAAAATATTGTTCATACTTACAATCATACGGAACACAATGGTAAACATGCGCAATGCTGATGATGCTAGAAAAAATTTACAAAAAAAGCTCTTAATCACCAAAAACAATCTAGAGCAGGTATATACAGCGTGGGTGAGCACTTTCATTTCAGTCGAACAATAGGCATCTTCGGCATGTTTTATGAGAAGAACTACAGCGAAGAGATCTTTAAAGTACATCGGATTTCATGTCGTTAGAATTTTTACAACTACCCATTGACTGATCTAGAGGGAGAGGTAATTGATGGTTATTTTATCCAGAAAAACTTATTCATGTCGGCGCTGATCGCGTATCACAAAATAAGGAATTCCAAGTTGAACTTGTAATGAAGAGTAAAGGACGCAGTGCAAAGAAACAATTATTTGTAAAGCATCTTGGATATCCAGATAAATTCAATTCTTGGATTAGAGCAGGTAATATTGTAGACATTTAAAAATGTCTACAATATTAGTAGAGTATACCGATGCTTTTTGCCCTCTGGTATTTACGATAATCTGAAAGATCTTTCGGATACTATAAGTTAGTGAAAAGGTTGAGCGTATATTTAGCTTTCGAAATGAAAAATATAAGCTGAGCGATTTTATAGTCTTGACTCCACCACCACCAGAGTCGAGGTATACCACAGTCACCGGGAACAAGCCTGCTTGTTTAGCATGAGCCATAACGGATCAATTTTTCATCTATCCTGATATTTGTATTCCATACACTGTCGGCGAAACTCAAGCGTACTACGTATAGTATCATTTGATAATTCCAAGTATAAACTGGCTGTAATTATGGTTAAACAGTTTGCACCACCGAATTACATATCACTGCTAAACAATACATTTCAAAATATCATAATAGATATAAAAGATAAACACACTAATCATATATCATTCGAGTACGGTATGTTGACGGTTACACTTTACTTCAAATGTAGTCATTAAGATACAAATGAATTACGACACCAAATATTATGCTGATCAAATTAGCGGTGGAGAAAGAAGAGGAGTGCGTCGTGTTTTTACAGGTTTAAGTTATCAGCGAGGACATGGTAGCATAGGAAGTTTTTGAGCAGCTTATTTCGACGGGTCTTACCATTTTTTACCAGTGGTGTTAAAGCAGTTGGTAAAGAAGCTATTAGAGCAGGAATGAATGTATTAGATGATGTGGGAAATCACAGAATCTGTTTTAAACAAGCTGTAAATACACGTACGCAAGAGTCCCGTCGAAATCTTAAACATAAAGCCGTAGCTAAAATAGCTGGGAAGATGAAGGGTTAAGGATATAAGTAGCGAGGTAAGAAGCGAAAGCGTCAGTCATGCAAAAGTCGTTTAACTAGACGTAACAATGACAGTAAGAGTGGTGGTGTGAAAAAAAGACACATCAGCAAAAGTAAGGTTAGAAGAGCGCATGAAAGGAAAGGGAAAACAGCGCAGTGTCTCTGACGTTTTTGGATCTGCATAAATATCGATATCATGGCTCTTCTACATTCAAACTTCTGCGAATGCATGAAATCGGAATTAGATTTATTTACTTTGCCAGCTACACAGACTTTAGTCGAAAATTCTCAATTCATACATTACAATCCAGTTTTATCTCTCACTGATGATGGACCATTGGAATTTCTCGTTCCAGGGGGCGCTAATTATCTCGATCTTGCGATCTCGATCTTGTGAACTGGCTCTGTGCCCTTACATTTGTATACGCTGTTTAGTTTTTTGCATTTATTTACAATGTCCAGAGTAATTGCTATGTATGTTACTTGCTCTTGATCTAGTGCGAAGTACTGATCCTCTGGCATATGTAGGCGACTGTGTCCGATGCATTTAGTGAATTTTGTTTGATTGGTAGTGTAGCTGCTCACGGGAGCAATGTTGCGCTCGAAGATTGTGCAGGATTTTTGATACAATAATCTGATTGAATTTACTTTACACTTTTATAAAATATTAAATCAAATAATTTTACAAAAAATAAATTTAACTAAAGTAATATTTAGGCAAAAAAACACAATGAAAAATAATCTAAGTTTTAAGTAAAAATTTGAAAATATATTCTGATAATATTGAAATTATAAAGCGAAGTGTTCAGCTCCGTGTCACGATCGAGACTGCCTCTTCAGAGCTCATAGGGCACGCTCGCCCCCGCAGAAGTCCCCGAAAAACGACATCCCCTCCTTAGGTCCTTGTTTTCCTCGCCCGGATCGAGAGAATCACCATATGCAGATGCATCTGAGATCGCGTCGATTTTCCTTCGCGAAAAGCTATAAAAATAGACCCAACGCCGCGCTCGACGTTAGCCAATATGGTTGACCCACCCACTCTCGAGAAGTAATAAAATTCAGTCCCAACACTTTTTTTCCTACGCGCGTGCGTCGCGGCCTTGAGCCGTCTGTACTTTCAAAGCCTGCATTCTTCCCGCATTCACGCAGGCTTTCGCCTGCGACGAAGGGATAACCTCTTGAGGGAAACCTACGCCAGGGACAATACGTATACATAATAAATCTTAAAATATTATCTTAATTTATAGCGAACGTAAACTCGTTGTTGATCCATAATACTTAAAACTAAATGTTCCCAGCCATGCGCTCGCTTGACTGGAGTGTCAAACAATAACTCCAAGTTTCGTCAAAAAGCTAATGTGGACTACACGTTTCCAAAATAAGAGCGAAATAAAAGGGAAAGTAAATCTCAGCTTTTCTAACGCTGCGCAGCTACCTCAATTACCGAACATAAATGTCCGAGGGAGTGGAAATGCGAAAAGTGGCATACAAGCTCTAGCTTTGCCAGCTCTTAAAAAATACCACGTGGCTTTCGTAATATTAAATATTACGTCGAAACGCCTATCCGCCGATTGTTTATTGCCACACTCCACTTATTTTAATATAAGCAAAATAAGAAAGAATATAAGGAAAAATACCATGAAACGTTGCAACCGTTAAAGCGATTCACCAAATCGCACCACAAAATTACTAATGATGTTAAAAAGGAACAAGATAGCCTCAGAACACATTCTTAATTAAGGAAGAGATACTTGAGAATCCGAAAGAAAAAGAGACATCTACACTGCAATCAAATCTAACAGAGGAAGACAGGATCAAAGAAATTGCAGCAGCACTAATTATGCGAGAAGAAAAAAAGACAATGGGAAAATGTTAGTCATCTGGGGAAATGCCATAAACGAAGAAATTACATTAACACCCGAGGAAGAAAATGTTCTTTCGAAAGATATACGCAATATTATAGCAGATAAACACAAGAATTTCTGAAAAAAATTTGAATTTATAAATATTGTTCATATACTAACCAAAATCTTATTACAAATAATATTGATATAACTGAAGTAGGCGAAGATTTGGATAAAACAATAACCGTCTGTTCTCATTCAAAACCATGAATTAAAGGGACAACAATTTTTATAATACCAGCACTAGTACACCTATAGTATAGATATCTCTTCCCAAGGAAAATATAACAACTATTTTTAAGAAATTAGAGGTATGCAACGAAACACCTATAACTAAAACAGCTATCCAGAAAATCAAACAATTTTTGAGAACGAAGACAACACGAACGAAATTAATAAAACATTAAACAATCAAGTATTCGGATTTTTCTAAGCGATCAAGCTCGTGGGAGATGGACTCAGTATCTTCGCGGCGGAAATAGCGATAACCTATCCACAAGATATAAAAATAGAAATATCACCGAGTGACAGCAATTTGACTGCTGAGAAAAACGAACTCTTTCTTTCCTTCGATAGAAAGACATTCGCGAGAACATTAGCAATATTATATTCTGTATCACAATTTATACCGTATTTGCTCAGAAGACATTTTAGAATTGTACTGATTGCAAGCCAAAAATTCAACCAATTTAACGTCAAAAGTAATAGGTGCAGAATTAAATTAAATGCATACGACTACGATATCGTGTATAAGTGTGGAAAAGCCAACGTAAACGCAGATGCTCTCTCGAGAAACCCAGTCGAACGGTCTGAAGAGGCACAAACAAAAGAGCCGGTACTTATAGTAAAGACACGCACCATAGCCAGAAAAATACAAATTCCGAACATGATTAATCAACTCTTTACAAATTTACCAAATTGGTACGATAATCCCTCAAAAACCTTAAAGGAATTGAATGCCGGTGTCGAAGTCATCGTAATAAACAGCGAGAATTTGGAAAAATAACCTGAAGAATTATTTATAAAATGCAAAGTACAATTATTTAGGAGAAAAAATAATTACATTTACTTTATAGCAACCAACAGACTACTATACGACGACGGAGCGCGACAGTTGTTTGAACGTAATGAGTTACCTCAATTTTCAGAATTAGAAGATGCAGAAATTATAATAACTAATCGTAGCAATAAATTACACTTTGCTATTGGCGTACATATTACTCAATTATTAAGTACGACCGAAATTTTCAATATTATTAGCAGGTGAAGGAGGCCGGTACGAGGCCAGGTCGGTTCCGGCTCAGTAACCCAAGAGAATATGTTTGCTTCTGGCCCACCCAAGAGATTATGTCTTCTAACGCCCGCTGTAGCGCCTAAACGCTATCAGCTACTAGACGCAGATAATAGAAAAGCAGAGATGTGACTGTAGATATCCGACCACTGGATCCTGCAGCGCTATTTGTCGGTAAGAGCTCGAACTATTGCTCTCACCCATAAGGTTCATCCACCTTACATAACCCCTCCGTGCAGTAAGATTAACCTTAAAAATTAAAAAATCCACAAGCCACTTTATCGATACCCTCTCTCCGTTTAAACAATCATGCTGCACACACAGGTTTCTTGCATAGATTGTGGCTATAGCACGTTGTATAGTTCTTCTTCCGCAGCTCTATCAAAGACGGACAACCTTGAACGCCTAAATCGTAGACACGTGGTATGATTTTTTCTAACCATTCTTTTCTTTGGCCCCTTGACGTAGACCTTGTGAGCTCCTCCTAGTAGATTGCATAGGGTAGATACTAGATCCTAGTAAGGTATCTCTCGATCATCCTAACATGTCTCTAGATAGTTGTGTTCTAGCCATAGGTTTTCACATCTATTCCACCTGGGTAGCCTCCTCCTTAAAGACGAATTCGTTGCGAGTTTCTTTAAGATTTAGATATCTACTACGGATTCCATGGCAAAATGATTTCTAAAAACGTAGCGGAGTCCTCTTTATACCATTCGCGAGAGCTACGTTGAGCCGCCAAAATTTTCTCAACCCTACACTCACAGCCAATCAGAGCCATGGCTCACCCTTCCTCCGTACGCCTCTAAACTAATTACGCCAAAGATTCTCCCTGTACCTACATATGAACCAATCAGCTTTCTCTTCGCTCTATGTCGTTATAGTGAGGGAAGTCCTATTAAGAAAAGAGTCGGCACTTCCAGATATCATAATTGTCTAACAGCTTGGAAAGTAAGGAGCTGCTGTAAAAAAGTGCCAAATTATTATTAAAAAGTGAACATCGGAGGTAGTGAACCACGACGATGCTGCTGAAAAATAACCTGGTGGAAGCCGAATCGTTGAAAAAGTGTGACATTAAATTTCTGAAGAACGTTGAATCACTACTAGACGACGAAGAATTGTTCAAGTACAAAAGTATTTGAAAGAATGATCGACAACGTTGCTAAACCACAAATCGCTGTTCGACGGTGAATCGCTAAATTGTTATAAACTGATAGTCTGTGAAAAAAAGTGATTATCAAATCGAAAATGGATCGAACAGACTTGCAAACGTGGCTTGACCTCGGGTGCTATTGCTAAAGTGAGTGAATTAATAGAATCGTCAATTTTGGACAGCCACAAGAAAAAGACTCGCCACGCATTATGCGGCCAACTTCACAGCATTCGACGATTGCTTAATGACTGTATGCAGAAAATTGGCGATGGTCTTATTGAGGCTAGTGCTAGAGTGACATGGAACAATACCAATTCAGCGTTCAAGAATAATCTTTAAACCAGTGTCATTACAAATGTGAATTATCTGGACATAACCTCATTTATGAAAGAAGCATGCGCCATCTTTTGGTTGAAAATCGAAGAGGTATTGCTAGTGCATAAAGCATTGAAAGTTGACACTGTTTTCGCTGCAGAGTATACAATTGTCAAAGACAAGTATCATGGATTATTTCAATATAAAGTATGCTTCAATCCACACAACTACAGATTTAAAAGAGTGGGTTGTAGCCAACGCCAAGCAACCGATTGAACGGAACATAGAAGAATTCCAAGAACGAAACTCGGGTTGGACTTTAATGAGCATACTCAACTTAACGATGAATATGAAAAAATGTAGTCCCATGAATGCTGCTTCATACATTGAACTCCCAAATTCCATACAAAGAAAACAAGCTTGTATCAACGTAAAAAATCAAGATAACTTAAAATGAGCTATTTTAATAGTTTTACACCCCGCAGAACAACATGTATATCGAGTTTCTAACTATCGAGCTTATGCAAACGAATTGAACTTCAAAAACATTGAATTCCTAGTATCTGCAAAGCAGATGCCCAAGTTGCAGAAGCAGAATTATGTAGCTATTAATCTCTTCGTTCTCAAGAAGAAGAGTATTGTAAGGATATTGTATTTTATGTGGAACCATGCCACATGACAGCTTCAAAGGAAGCGAAACACGTGAAAATACTGCTTCTTTAAGACACATATATAGATGAGAATGAAGATGAACAATAACGAAATTTAAGAGTTCGACGTTTCCATTATACGTGGATTCAAGATCTATCTCGGTTAATCAGCTTACAATTATCAAAGAAAAATCATCGAAAGCACCTCTGCGACCGCTGCCTACACTATTTTCACAATTAGGCCAAATTGAATGTTCATGTGGTCGACTGTTCACAACTGAGTAAGTGGAATGTGATGTTATCCCAAGAGAAAGATAGTGTATTTAAATTGAAAAACGTCAACAACAAAGAGCAAGTTTCAATAATTGTGTATGCGAACTTCGAATGTATTCTTAACCCTGTCGACGATAATCGTGCCTACCAAGAGCATGAACCCTTCAGCATTGGTTGCTATATTCAATAAATTCATGACGAATCCAATCGTAAGTATATCAGAACAGAAGAAATACAGAATAGGACGTAAACCCTGCGAAATGGTTCGTTTTACAACTCATTGTATCAGCTGACGAACTTGCCAAGATGCATAAGAATCCATTGCCAATGAACAATGTGGATCAGAGATCGTGTGCTTCTGCTGCGACCTGTCACATCTGCGGAAGAACATTTAACGTAACAGACATGAAAATCAGAGATCATTGTCACCTTACGAGATAGTAAGTTATTTATTATCATTCTAATTATTATTCTTTATCTAATCACTATTCTTTTTCCAGATATCGCGGAGCAGCTCACAACAGCTGCAACCTCAACTATAACGACTCGAGTAGTATCCCAGTTTTCTTCCACAACTTAGGCGGATACGACACAAACCTGTTAAGAAAGGGGCTTGCCAATAGTATCAAAAGACGAGTCCCTATCGTTCTACAGAACAAGGAAAAGAACATCTCATTTACGCAGGACATAGACGGAAGCGACATCAACTTTAACTTCATTGATATTTTCCGATTCATTCCATATTCTCTTGACAATATCGCCTCATACTGACAGAAGTTGGAAATAGCCGATAAAGAGAACAAGAAGGAGTTTATTGATGTTCAAATTGAGTTCATTATCTACGATATCAAATCTCTTGACAACCTGAACGAGACCCCGCTCTCAGACAAGGAGAGCTTCTACAGTAGCCTCTACGAGAGCAACATTTTAGAGGACAACTATCAGGCTCAAATTGTCTGGAACACTTTCAACATTAGAACTCTAACTTCCACAGCTGTGCGATTTTTGACGAGTGATTTTGATCTTGTGGTAGTCCAGCTTGCCCGCACAGAAATCTCAGTTCGAAAGCCGATCTACACAGGTTTAGCAGTACTGGACTTATTAAAAAGTCCTGTCTACCGCTTCTACAAGGCCAAGCTTCACCACGGACATGGATAGCCTCATCTATGCAGTAAGCGAGTTTTATATGTACGCTGTAATGAAGGCTGATCTGCATGAGTTCGACACTTCGAATTATCCAGCTGATAATAAGTTTAATATACCTCTTGTTAACAGCAAGAAAGTTGGTCTCATGAAGGATGAGTGTAATGGCAACATGACAACTGGTTATGAGATGTTGGCCTCCGTAGTCGGCCATTGACTTTGACGACTACATTCATTGTCTTCAAAATAAGACAACGATCACTAGAGAGCAGAAGAACATTCGCAGCTACCTCCACGTCATCAGGTCAAATAAGGAGTAGAAAATAGCTCCGATAAGCGGTACTTATTCCTTGGTCAGACGCATACTCTACCGTGGGGTCACCGCATGATTGACGGATATCAGTTGATCCAGGAAGATAATGAGCCTCCTGTGAATAGAGCTAGGCTATATTAGGTAAGTTATACTGTTTATTATTAATAAACATTTATAATTTCCATGATCCTTTCTGTATCAGATCGCAACTGTGAGGCTAAACTAATGGAGAGGTAATATAAAAATGGCTGTATCTCACAGGCAGGGGCAATGATATGGACTCCCACCACTTTCTAACAACCAATCCTGTGCGTGAGCCTCCGACACCGTTGGCAGAGGCAGTGGGGAGATCTACACTTAATGAACAGTGGCGCGCTCTCAAAATTATTCTCGATCGTCGAGCTAAAGAACAAAGACCACGATGGACGCTATCAGCAAGCTTGTCAGTGGAGAATTCCTCCCCACAACGAAGATGTCTGACCTGCGGATCGAACAGAAGCACCTGGTAACAGCCCTACGTGTAGTCAAGACCAAATATGGATTGAGAATTATGGCTACTTTGAACCATGAATATTAAGTATTTTTTCCGTGTCTGGTATTAGATGCATTGGAGAAGAATAATGAATTGATTGAAATTATGTCTACTCAAGATTATCAAAGTTTCTTCTTAATTTATTTATTTTCTAATCACTCTGAACAACTTAGATCATATTCAACTTTGCATAGTTGATCAAGATGGGAATTTAGTTAATTTTCGTGAAGAAGTAATAACAATTAGATTACATTTGAAACAAACGTGATGGATATCGTTTACGTGGAGGAGAAAGAAAATATAGCAAACAGTCAAGGCTACTTTGACTTATTTATACCTCTCAGTATGATTCCAGGCTTTATTGAAGACCTATTGAAGATTATCGTAAGATAATGATTAATGTGAAGCATGAACTCCCCTATTGAAAAACCTCACGTCAGATATTACCTGAGATCACGTAAGATTGTTCAATAGGGGAATTTTGGCTTTCTTTTAATAATTCGAACTTATCACAAATTTTGACTTGAAAAAATTAAGTCCAATTTTCAAATAATTTCGAATTTCTCAAAAAAAGCCAGTAATGGACTAAGAATGGTTTAAAACGCCTGAAGAACTAAAAATTGGTTATATGAGATATTGGCGTGAGATCTCACATGAGATTGCGCCTGAGATCTCTCGTGAGATTTTTCAATAGGGTCATTCTCACTAGATCGAAGAATGATATGAATACCATTTGTAACGTGATGGCTGTGCCGCACGATACAAGCCTCGGGACGGCAACGTCGCGAGAGATGTTCGGCTACCGCTGGAATGGTTCGGCTCTGTTCGGCTGCCGATCGTGTGGCGCTGTCGGCGAGCGCGCGAGCCGACAGACGCGCTTGAGCTGTTAAAGAGACAACAGGTTCCGCAAAAGGGCTAGGAAGGAAGGAAGACTTTCATCCACGCTGCCTTTGGACTCCCGGGTCGGACTTCACCAGCACAAAGGAGATCTTCTTCAACGGGTCCAAGTCAAGGAGGTCGACAACCGAGCACGACGAACCACGCCAAGAGGTGCTAAAGCGGCAAATATTATTATTAAGGTTGGTCAGTGCGTGCGCCGGAGAGTCGCGAGTTTCGTTATCGCGTTTTCCTTTGTTCGAACTCGACTCGTATCGCCGCGCTAGGACAGAGGCACGAGGCCGGGCCTCGTGCTCGTGGGAGAGTAGCTACCGCGGGGAAGGCGATGCTCGCTTTTCCCCGACTTATTCGCTACCGCCAGTAACTGAGCGAGATGTGGGCTCGCACGCGCCGAGAACTGGGGTTTTCAAGGGTGTATCGGGATTCACTCTTGTTGACGATCGCGCTCTCCCGCCGTTCTCGCTTCAGGGATTAGCTACCGTCTCGGGGGGACAGCGACGGTGACGATGTCTTCGCTGTCTTTCCCTGGAGAGATACCGCTACCGAAGTTGGCTACCGTGTCCCGAAGACAGCTCCCGTGTCCGTACGCTACCGTAACGTTTAGGATAAGTGCTTAGGTTAACTTTAGGATAGGATCTCCCGTTTTTCTCACGTCGGTTAAATAAGGAATTAGGATTCAGTAAGACTGGTAGGTCTAGGAAGCGGTGACCCGGCGATCAAATGGGGAGCCAAGCACGCGCAGAATCGGGCGACATGGTGACGATTGGGAGGTCGGAGCGTCCATGCCTCGTGGAGGCGCGCGGCAGCAGGCGCACCGGAGTGCCAGAGTCGAGAGGCATCGGGAGGCGGGGTCGGCGCCGATCCGCACTGGGTGGACCCCCGGTGGTCCGCTGACGAGCGGATTGCGGCAGAAGGCCACGTCGGTGGGCGCGAGGGGGCGATCCGATGGTTGGCAGAATGGAGGATAACCTCACGAGTAGGAGCCGACTGCGCTGCTCCCCGTTCACGTCGCCGAGGTCGCGCGCGAAAAAACGGCAGGCGCGCCGTTGCATAGTTTTAAGTCGCAAATGTAATGTCGGGATAATGACTGTGTTTTGCGATGACAGAGTGGTGTCAGATCAATGTTGTATTTGATGAAATAGAGACTAGTAGAGATAAAGAAAAGATAAACGCACTCATGTGTTTGGCTCAGTGTGGCCCCCTCCCGAACCTACGATCCTGTACTATCCCTCCGCAACCCACAACAGCTAGCCGGAAAGGAAGCGGTCGGATCGACGCGCGGCAGGGCAGTTTTCAGAAAGGAGATCGAGGGATCTCCGGCACCTCGGTGCCTGGCGCCCCGGGCTTTGGCAGCCGTGAGCTCATGCCGCGTGCACGAAAAACCCACCGTTTCACAGACACCTACGAAGGTTGCCACTGTGACTACTGCAGCAGAATATGAAAATTTTAAGATTGTCTTAATGAAAATTGAGTGACTCATGCCCTATGTAGTATCATTCAATCAGCATAAAATTCGCCTGCGTCATATTCAGAAAGGTGCATCGATCAACATGAGTTTTCGTAGTTGGAAGCTGTATGAATATCCACTGTTTCCCACTACACCGGAACATGTTTGGACAGTCAAAACTTCCAATCCGTTGAAAAAGCCACGCTTCATCATTCTAGGCCTCCAAAAAAATGGAAAAGGGTTAAGAGAAGTGAATGCTAGTCGTTTTGATCACCAAAATTATTCTTAAATTCATAATACTATCCTTATGGAAATCTGATTTTGGATATCAAACACAATCAGTATACTATGCTTTACGATATGTATGCCAACTTTCAACGTATATACTATGATAAGAGTATTCAGTCTATGCAAAAAAAGCAGCACTTCATCAGCTATCTACCTCTTATAGTTGTTCAGTTGAATTTGAATCCAAAGATAATTTTCCCGCTGGAACATCTGCTTCTTGTTTAATCATACATGATCGTATAGTTCAGTATAATTCCGCCAGTGGCTTTGTCAAGAAAATATTTTGAGGACTATAAAGGAATGCTCGCTGCTGATTAGTGCATCATTTCGAGATGGAGTGCTTGGTGGATATGCCAGGCTTTAAGCAACATAGCAACATAGTTCTACTGAGAGATAATAGTGAGTGTTCCGAACGTAACCAGGGTTGTCGGGAATAGAAGCGATAAAGATACGCATCAAACTGTGCAAATAAAACATTCATCATCATGGAGCTGAGCAGGAAGATGTTAAAACCGTCAAAATGTGATGAAGGGAGAAATGCCTGCTTCTATAGATCATGTGCTTAGTGCGTCTTATGACGATGGATATATCATCCCCATCGTTAAAGGCGTAAAAAAGAAGAGTGCTTACTGGATGAGTTCAAGGCCATCATTATCATTGTCTGAACCAAAAGAAAAAGTTGAGTAAGAGCAGAATGATCAACCATAGATCAGAAAACCTATTCATCCTTGCAACGTTGTAACTGGTACACCAAGATGTCTAGTCTACACATCTTGTAAGAAAGTACGAGATGAGTAGATGTTTCAGTAAGATCTTTTCAGAGCTAAAAACAATTGATTCTTTTTAGGACCATCATATTTTTATAACGTAAAACATTCTATGTCTATCATCAATATTGAAAAGTTTACATAAGGGGGTTATGTTAGCTAGATAGAGCCCTCAACAGTAGGAAGGCTCTCATTGGTTCAGTATAGCTCTCATTCTAATTAGTTCGGTGTGACTCTCGCAAGTGGTAGAGAGGAAAGCCCGCTACGTCTTAGAAATCATTCTCGTGATCATCTTTGATGATCACGAGAACCATCGATCGCTGCCAACCATCGATGTGCCTGGTGCTGTCAAGATGAAAAATCCATCGACTGCTGGGTGTGTGTGGATGTGTATGTGCGTGCGTGCGTGTGTTATATTTATTTTCTCAAGGGAGACAGAGGTATTAGGGAAAATTTTATAAAGACCATAGTATTACTTTATATTGCTTTATACAGCCATTGTCTGTTCCCTTGCGGAATCCCAGGTTTCCTTCTGATTATTGTCACTTAGTCGTCGCTTCGTCTCGTAAACGTTTTTCCTCTCCATTGCTAAAAGGTCAATAGGCGCTATAATGCACGCAGCCTCGTCCGATACCGTACAGTAAACGCATACCACTCTTAATGCACTTCTTCTACATACAGTCGACAGCTTCCTTGCGTAGGATTTCACCAACATAGAATTCGCCCATATTGAAGCATCGTACAACATAATCGATGTGATTACGCTAGCTAAAAGAACCCTTCTATTTTGAGTTGGTCCGTCAACATTTGGCTCCAACTTTTGCTGCTTTATCACTCACCGTTCCACGAGGATGCTTGAACGTAAGTCTTGCATCTATGGCACTTAATTGTCGGTAGACAGATAATTTCATGCCCATCCACCATTACTATTATTTCCGGTCCGACGTTACTCGGTCTCAAGGGGCCTTCTCTCCAGCTTATGTCTTGTAGGCTCGGCGCTCTCCCGGTGCATCAGCACCTAGTAAGCGGCCGGCCAGCTCGTCTCTGCGCGTTCTATCTCTCACTCCGCCTCGCATGGTACGCAGCTGATTTAGCGCTGAGCTTGATCGTGCAACTCGCAGCCACCAACTGTACTTACTTTCTCTCACACATACGCGCGCCCGACTCCCGTTCACTCTCTCCAAAGCGCAGCGGCGTGCTGGGTTTAAGCGCGAACTGACGTACTGCGCTCGCTCACTTACTATATCTCTCTCTCGCTCTCTCAGCTCGCAAGACCCACACCGCTTGCTTTGTCTCCATGCACCCGGCACCGTACGCGAAAACATCGCGATGTCATCTCTCTCTCATTCTCTCTCTCTTCCCCTCTCTCTCTCTCTCTCTCTCTCTCTCTCTCTCTCTCTTCCGGTCTCACATGAGTTTCTGCCTCACTCTGCCTCCGGGCACATTTGCTTACAGTCTGTTGCACGCATCTTCAAGCTGACATATTATTCTGCCGGAGGCTGCATTTTGCTACACTACTTGATTTTACTATCACTCTTTGAAACTCCTCCTCTGCAACATAACCTGCAAACTACCTGGCATCGCTCTCTCCTGCTTGGCCTGCCTTTTCGCACTCTTGGACACCCACGTGGTGACATTGCACGAGACAACAGAACATCATCTTAGCACGGTCTCTCATAGGTCGGTGCGCTCCTTTTCTACTCTTACTACTGGAACCATCTCTCGACGAGCCCAACAAGCTCATTTGCTTTGTCGGTAACTCTACATCATAGGGTAACCTCCCGTGTACTCCACATTATCGACTGCCAGTAAGTTACCGGTAAAAATGAGTATTAGTGGAGAGAAGTGTACTGAAGCCTTTACTACCATCTGCAAGGCTTGTGACAAAGCCATCCAAACAAAAGACCCCCAAGAGTGTGAGATTTGCAATAATTATTTCCACACAAGATGCATCTCCTTCAGGTCTGTAATGGTGAGAAACGTTGCTACACTCGCTTGTTCTGCCTGCGCAGATGCTCACATCAGAAAGCGACTGGAATCTTCTCTTAACGGCAATAATATGTCATCAAAAGCCGCGAACAATAACAGCAAGAAGAAGATCTAGTCTGCACCACCATCCACGAACCCATCTCGCAGTCAATCTCCTACTTACCCAGCAGTCACTGAAGCATCAGCACCGCACACCACCATGGAGTGCACTCTCCAGAATATCCTTGCTGCACTGGCGGACATCCGTGCTAAGCAGGATGAAGCGGTGGAGGCGCAGCGAAACACCTCAGAGAGGATCTGCGGGCCGGATACTAGGCTAGGCCCCATAGAACAGCGCCTCAAGGGTCTTGATATCCTGCCCCAGCTACAGTCTCGCATGACAACTGTCGAGATATCCATCTCCGAGCTAAAAGTGCAGGTTCAGGAGCTAACATCAGGCCGCCTTAAATCTCAGCCCGTACAAAGCAGCAATAGTACCGACGATCAACCTCCCCCTGCTGCCATAGTTCCCTCCGAGATCGCAGTCTTCGTAGGAAGCTCGAGGCAATCAAACATCGGCAGGAGGCATCAAAAAACAATGTTGCCATGTTAACTGGACTGCATTACACCCAGAAGAGCTCTCTTAGTGTACTTGCTTACTCAGTACTCTCTGCCCTTGATCCTAATGTCCTCAGGAGGGACATAGCCACCAACACCTCGGCTGCAGACAGCAGGCCACCGATTGCTGTCACCCTGTCCTCCCATGCCCTTTTTCGCTCTACCCTGGTAGCTAAAATTAAAATTAAAAAGAATAAGCTGTACTTTTCTGAGCTCAGCACGGACCTACTGGAAGAAGCCAAGGCTCTAGCCCCAGATCACCAGGGGCTTATTAACATCAATGAGCTGCTTCCTCCAGATGTGCATAAGCTAAGCGTCAAGGCCAAACAGGACGCTAGGAAGGCACAGGGCTGTAAGACCTACGCGAGGGACGGGAGGATTTTTATCCGTGCTGCTGAGGACGGAGGTAAGGCCACTATTATTGAAGAGGATCTACAGAATCTTTTAGCCAAGAGACCTCCGTGCAACAGTACCAACGACCGCTAAAAATTGTTCGCATCATACCACCCTCACCATCATCATCCACATCATCATTGCCTACATCTTCAACCGTTTGAAAGTGATATAAGCGAGGCTGATGGGAGGAGGAGAAGGCACTCGATGGCGCGGAAAGGTCGGCTTAGGGCCGGTTGGACCCGCTTGATCCTTCCTGCTCCTTAACAGGGAAAGGGGTAAGCGAAGTAAAGTAATCCCTTCGTGTTGGTTCGGTGAGCAGGGGAACACCCGCTGAGGCGTCCTTGATGAGGGAGGGCCGCCCAACCCGGTGAGAACTCACCACAGCTAATGAGGCAAAGGGAAAAGAGAGGCTTATCTTTCTTCTATTACGGGCCAGCCCCAATAAAGGAACCAGCCACACAAAAATAACTAGAGGACGCGAAGCGCCTTAGTCGTCGAGCGTCAGGTCGACTCGCTCGTCAGCCGCTGGCTTCAGAGCCGTCTTCCGTGCCGCCAGGAGGAGGGGAGGTACCATGGGAGCGATGCGAATCAGCTTAGGCTTGCCTCGTGGCGGAGGGGCGGTGGACTTTCGCTTGAGCGGAGGAGTGGGCTTCACCGTTCTCTTAGCTCCGATCTTCCGCGAGATGATCTCGAGTCGGGGTGTGGATGGCTTCAGGAGGTCCCGGAGATCCGGCGAGGGCTGGCGGCTCGGGAGATCGATCAGCTGCAGGTGATCTGGCCTTCTGCGCAGAGCGCTCCGTCATCCAGCGAAGGCGAGCCCGCAGAGTCGGTGAGAGCGAGCGGTGAAGTTTGCTGGTCGTCGGTTTGGCTGCTGTTGTCCTGCTGAGGGCGCTCAGTCTGGGTGGCGGCGTCGATTGGGCTGGCTCGGTGTTGCAGATGCTCCAGGATGGTGATCCGCCGGTTGGCTATGGCCAGGTAGCCGTGAATCAGTTCCAATTCGGCTCGGTAAGCCGCTCTCTCGCTCTCTTTCATGGACGTGGGAGTGGAGGAGGGGGAGGTGAGAAAGGTTTAAATAATTACAGCAGTAATTATTTTAGAACAAAAAGAACGGTTTATTCCTTGACTGACTAATACTCGCACTTGCCAAGGCTCGGCTTTCTTTGGTCTAAGGACCGTTGGGGGAGAGATAATTGGGCCGTCTTGGCCGGCCTCTTTATATGCCCCTCGCTGTGCTGCTTTGCTAGCGGGCAGCGCGCCGGAGGAGCGTAGCCGCCTAGCGTCGGCGTGCGGTACTAGCGGCGCGGTGTTCGGGGCTAGAGAATAAAACCAAATACGTATAAAGACGAGGAATGGAGACTTTTTATTGATTCGTCAAAACGAAGTCAGAAAGCTGTTCTACTTCATAACGAAAACAGGTTTGCATCCATTGACATAGCTCACTCGACTAAGCTGAAGGAAACTTATAAAAAGATAGAAGTTGTATTGAAAAAAATAGAGTACTTGGAATATAAATGGAAATTTTGTGGTGATCTTGAAATTCCAACTATGATCTTAGGACAACAATCAGGTTTTACTAAAAATCCCTGCTTCTTGTATTTATGGGATACTTTATTTATTTATTTATTTATTTATTTACCAGAGTACAAAATATACAATTTATATTAAATACAATATTGCACATATTAAACGTTACTCTTTACGAATAACCCAACAGAGGAAGTATTTGCTGTTCGCTTGTCTGGCTCTAAACTAAACAAAAACTTAATAAAAACTAAACTTACTAACTAGGTAATGTAAATGTTGCCTCCGACCCAAATTCTAGTAACATCGTTACTAGGTCTAATCGAAAAAACAAAATTATTTTTAGCCTTATTTTATTGTGTTTAGTGCCCTATTATATCTATTGTTATTATTGATGTTATTATTTTAGGCCGGATCGCATTATTCACACTAAAACTATCGTATCTAGATATAATTTTCATCTCCAGTATCTTATTAACATAGCACTTGCTTTGGTGAAAGTTTCGGTTGACGCATTTCGTGTTCTTCTGATTTCTTTTTCAGCGTTGTTCAATCTAGCTGGACATGTTAAGCCCCCTGCACACGTAACCCTGTAGTGTAGGAACATGTCCTTGTGTTGTCGAGCATATGCACATTTGCAATCTGAGGTGAAAACTATACCATCTACTACAATTAAATTTTTGGAACTTGGCAGTTTTGATATTGGTAGCATTGAATTTGAAAATATTTGGCTTCCTCTTATGCCTCTGTCAAAGTATTGTAGTGCTTTGTTTCCACCAAGATAATTCATATCTCCATACGACATCCTAAGTTCGTTTTTTTGTAATATTCTATTTTCTGTTTGTTTTTGCATCTATTTTTGAGAAAATTTCTTCTATTTTTGCATATGGGGGTTTCTTAATCATGATTACATTTTTTTCCGTCCGCTCACTTCTAATAAAATGTGTATGCCTTCGACCTATTAATTTAGGATTCAGACAGTAGACACATCCTGCCACTTTCTCTTGAGTGTTTATGTTATTTCTTTTTGACACTTGTTTTTTATATTCTAATATTTCATGTGCTAGTCTAATTATTTTGTTTATATTATCTTCATTTTTCTGCATTTTTGACCAATTAAATCGAGATATACGATAGTGAGATCTCTTGTAATTCTGTTGACAAAATCCGTGTGTACAAATGTACGTTCTTAAGTCGAGTACAACACAATCTTCAGAAAGAAAATCCTTCCCATGGACTTCCGATGTGGAAGGCCTCTCCCTGCTTCCCGTGCTGCTTCGACTATTTTTTGCAAGATGTTCAAATATTTGTTTTAACTTACTGCAGTCTATTTTATAATGTACTTTATCTGCAGTTAGTGAATTTCCTTTAACCATTTTTTTAGTTTAGATTTTCTGCGATATAATTTCTCGATAATTTTGTCTTCATTCGAGAGTTTGTTGAAATAGTTTATGGCTCTTATATAGCTTCCTTTATTACTGACCCTTCTATGTGTTACTGGCAAAAATATAGTTTTGTTTCTTGTTATTGAAGTTGAATTCTTAAAATTTTCCATTAAGTTGCCGTAATGATACAGTAATGATGCGTAGGTAAAAAGCTGATCCAGATTAAGTGGTTGTTTATCTATTACAAAAGTGTTTTTATTTACTATTTTAAGTATACGGTTTTGCAAGCTTTGAAGTATCCCTCTGTTGTTCAAATATGCACCTCCCCACGCAATAATTCCGTAGGATACTACACTGTGAAAAAGTGCATAATAAATCATTCTTAGATTATCCGTCGTCATAATCCTCGACAGTTTGTAGAAAACAAAAGTTGTATATTTTGTTTTATTACATATGTTCATAATGTGTTTTTTCCATTTCATATTATATCCAGATATCTGGTGGAGTCGACTCTCTCAATCTGCTTACTGTTTATGCTGATTATCATATTTTTTGGCGTACTATTGCACTTGTTACCAAATTCTAGATAGATTGTTTTATCCGTATTAAGTGACAGTTTATTTAAAGCAAGCCAGTTTGATATTTTAAAAAGGTAAAAATTCATTTTTGTTTCCACATCTGGCCAGTCACTGCCTTGAACAATCACTGCCGTGTCATCAGCGTATGAAATGATTGATTCGTCAGGAAGTTTATCAAGCATATCATTGATGTTAATTATGAAAAGCAGAGGTCCTAGGATTGTCCCTTGTGGAACTCCAGTACTAACCACTCTATAGTTACTTGATTTGTTGTTAACTTTTACCCTTTGTTTTCTGTCAGTTAGATAGCTTGATATAAGTGAATAGCAATTTCCTCTAATTCCTAGATTAAACAATTTGTTTAATAGGATGTGATTGTCTACGGTGTCGAAGGCTTTCGCTAAGTCTAGGAAAGCCACTGCAATCGGTTTGCTATTATCAAGTTGACTGTAAATCTGATTCGTTATCAAGTTTAATGCATCTTTAGTGCTGTAACCCTCCCTGAAGCCATACTGTTTATCTGAAATGATTTTATATTTGTTGATGAAATTGAGTATTCTGTTGTGGATTACTTTTTCAAAAATCTTTGCAATATTTGATACTAAAGAGATCGGTCTATAATTATTTAGTAACTATTTCTCTTTAGCTTTGTGTATCGGAATAATTTCGTCCTTTTTCAGTTCTTCTGGCCAGATTCCTTTTTCTATACTTAAGTTAATTATGTGTACTATTGCTTCACTGATATTTTCTGCTAAAGTTTTAATACATGCTACGGTTATGCCATTTATTCCACCATTCTTGTTTTTTAAACTAAGTATTATTCTTCTAATTTCATTATTTGTAGTTGGGAATAAGAAGATGCTTTTCTCGTTCCTTGGGGGCAGTACAATCTTTTCATTTAGAGGTGGTGTAATCTTAAAACTTAGTTTTTCACCCACAGTAGTGAAGCATTCATTCATGTATTCTGCTATTGAGCTGGGATCGGTTATATTCTCATTATTGGCCTTAATGTATTTGACTTCATCTTTTTTGCCATTTAGTTTGCCTAGTTTTTCATTGATTAATTTCCATAATCTTTTCTGATTGCCTTGATTACTCTCAATTAGTTTGTCATAGTCCTCTTTGGCTTTATTTATAGTTTGGATATACTATATTTTAGAGGGATTATTCGGATCCTTTTTGTACTCATACTGTTGTAGTTTTGTTTCATACTGTTGTAGAGCTTTTCTTTTGTAGCACATGATGACATTATTGCACCAGTAATCCAAGATTTCCTCGGTACCATATCTCTTTTCTTGCATTTTTCTCGCTAGTTTCCGCTTCTTTTATGCAGTTTTTTATCTTCTGTATTAGACTGTTTGCCGTGCTATTCGGGTTACTTATTTCAAGGATTTCAGACCAGTTCTTTGTGCTTGCAGTTTCTTGAGTTTAAAATGATTTACGTGTAAATATGTTTTAGTTTGAGTCGAATTTTTAATACATTTCATAGACATAAATAAAGGATAATGATCATTAAATGGTATTGTCAGAGTGTATGTTTTAAACTTTATCTTGTTTAATTTTATATAGAAATTATCAATACAAGATCCCTTATTGCAGTCTACTGATTCTGGCCTAGTAATTTCCTTGAAACCAGGGTAATAACCATTTTCCAGCATAACTAGAAGAAATTCTTAATCAATGATATCATTTCTGTTTATATCCATGTTAAAGTCACCAGCTATTATGCTATTTTTGTGTGATTTGTTTTCTTCTATAAAGGTTTTCAAATCTAGTACAAATTCTGTCTTGGTCAAAGTATGACATCTGTATAAAGAAGATATTATAATTTCATTGTTATTCTGCATCGTAATTTTGGTATTTAGTATTTTCAAAATATTTATTTGTACAGCTTCCCTTGTTTCAGAAATGTTATTACTGATATATATTACCGCACCATCATTCTGATTTATTTGGCTGTTATTGTAGTAACTTTTATAACCACTTATATTAAAAATTTTATGGTGCTTTAAGTTCTATGTCTCAGTGCAGATAATAATTGCTGGTTTAGTTTGAAGGCTATCCAGAAAAACAACGAGTTTATTAAAATTTTTATTTAAACTTCTAATATTTATGCACAGTATAAGTTCATTACTATTGTGAATATGTTTATTCAGATCATCTAGTTTGTCCAATCTAATTTCATTATTTTCTATTTCCTCCATTTCTTATATTATTTTGAGACAGCATTGTTCTTGGATCTGTTCTCCTGAAATCGAGCCTGAAGTCGCGAAATACCGGCTATAGTTTGATTTGGTGGATTTCTTACCGTTTGCCTTGTAAGTGTTTGACTGTTAAAATTGTTTTCTACTTTACCAAAAAATCTTTGGTAGGTAGGTTGGAAAGGATAACCAGTTGCTTCGATGAATTTCTTTATTTTACTCTGTAGAATTGTACATAGTTGG
The DNA here is from genome assembly GCA_020010945.3 of Muscidifurax raptorellus. Classification (NCBI taxonomy): domain Eukaryota; kingdom Metazoa; phylum Arthropoda; class Insecta; order Hymenoptera; family Pteromalidae; genus Muscidifurax; species Muscidifurax raptorellus. The sequence continues at coordinate 130,363 of JAHUUD020000070.1, forward strand.
CTGTCAATTACAGAGTGATTCGTATCATAATTTGTCTTGTAGTATTTGTTATGATTGTCACAGTTCGGTCATTGCACTCGGCCACTTGTGCAGTCAGCAGCTGCTTGCATGCACTTGCACTATTTTGACAGTTGCATTATTTTGACAGTTCTTTCCTTCGTGCCCGAATCTCGCACACTTATAGCATGGAGTTGTGTTAATGATGTCGAAAACTCTACAGTTTTGATAGCCAATGGACACTTTATTTGTATTTTCTTTAATTACTTTATAAATGCTAGCTGTTACTTCTATAATTGCACCAATTTTATTTTGTTGACTTTTGAAAATATGTAGAACTTTGCACTTTTCCTCAATATTGCTAAAATTTCTTTGGTTTAAATCATTCTCTGGGTCTTCTTTATTATCGAACACATTATCTATTCCTATCACTTTCACTATTGGCTTTGTATCTGTTCTTTTTCTACTTTACAACTTTCCTTTAATGTAGTCGCAAGAGTATTTTCTATTTTTTTCACACTTTCCATGTTCATACAATTTATAATCACCATTTCATTGTTCTTACTCATTACTTTTTTAGTTTATATTGTCTTATCTTTTGTTATACAACTATAACCTGCTTTTTCTATGTTTGTATTGTCATTTTTGTTAATTTTTTTTATCACTATTTTTGGCACTTTTGTATTTTTTGGTTTTGCAGGTGTCTGTGTCAGACTTTCTACCTTTGTTTGATTTTTCTTTGGTTAGTAATTCATTTAATAACTTGTTTTTATCTTGTATCTCGTTCAACAATTGTTTTAATAAATTATATTCCACTTTTAATGTTTCCACTTCACTTAATTCTTCGTATACTGTATCATTGTGCCCTTTATTTTTAGTTAGTGTTAATTGTTCAATCTTCTGTAGCATTTCTTGTTTAATTTCTTCTCTATCGACACTTTTTAATTGTGCGATAAACTCAGTTGTTTCCTTTGAGTAACGCTCCATATGGTAACTTGGCTCTCAAAGCGAGGTTAGGATGATCTTGGCATATAACAAACGAGTTGTTGATGAATTTAACTGGCACTCCAGCAGTGTATTTTGCTACGAATTCACTAGTATGATCAAATTCACCACACACTATACACACTAAGGCTCCAACTTTAGAGCTGGGATGACATTTGTAGTATTTTTCTAGAGGAGCATCTGGAGGCCTGTCTGCCCCCGACGCCATCTTGGATTATATAATATAGATAGGGTAAATCACAACGTTAAGAAAGTATGGCTAACTAGAACATATTTGAAGCAGGATCAAGGAACATTATACGTACGCCATTGATTGACCCATCAGACTGTCTGCTACCACTACTTCATATCAAACTTGGCCTCATGAAGCAGATTTTTAAAACTCTGCATAAAGATGACGATTGTGTCCAGTATTTAGGAGAGAAGTTTCCCGCATTAAGAAGTCAAGCTTGGGTTAAAAATTAAAAACAATCAATTAGCTTCTTTAATAGGAAATTGTACGCAGAATATGCCCCTGCAATCAGTTTAGTTTAAAAAATTTAATTCGCAAAGTTATCGGCAAAATACCGAAAGCTCGCGAAACGGTACATTTCAACAATTCATGAATTTTTCATATTCGATACGATTCAAAAGCCGTTATTCCGAAAAAAGTACTTTCATAAATAGTTATCACCAAATTATTGAAATCATGAAATATACGATATCCGAAAATTTACTTTTATTTGCATTTCAATACATTAGTGGTAATTCATTTATTTTTACTAATGAAATTATCGTAAAAAATTTTTGTATAGCTCGTTTTCCTACAAATTATTCTGAGAAAAATAATTCACTAAAATATTACTCGTTTTACCGTAATCACGAATTTGGAATTTACCACTTAGCGACTGAACTATATAAGAGTTTTAGCAAGTGGTAACTTATATAGAGTCCTGTTTTACCATACAAACAGAAAACTATTTACCAGGTAATTGATCAAAGGATATATCAGTTGACAAGATATTATAGCAATGTCATCCGAAGCCATGATAATTCTGTGAAAGAAATGTCTAAGGCCATATGGGCTACATTTTACCACAATAAATCAACTGATCAAAATCCTCAACACCACTTTTTCATGCCAAGAAAGAAGACTTGTTGCAAATAGCAAGTTGCCAAAGCAAACAAGTAGCTGAAAAAATTTCACACACAGACGTTTTTCCTGCTGCTATCATGGATATGGCATCAAACCGAACTGGGCCAAGATTGTGAACGAAGAACGTCTTTTTTAGTCTGAAAGAAGGGCAGCAGAATCCACACTGGCAGCATATCAAGGACGAAGGAAGAAAATTCATTCACAGGATTATTACTCAGCAAGAGCACAACTAAATTTACATACCGATAAACTAACACCGACAACAACCTAAAACAATACAAACACTGCATAACTCCAAAACATTAAAACACATAAAATCATCACATATTATTTTTTTAATTTTTCTCCTCTGCTCTATTATATAGAAAGAGGGGGAGAGAGAGAGAGAGAGAGAGAGAGAGAGAGAGAGAGAGAGAGGGAGAGAGAGAGAGATAGTAGAGCTGAGTAGAGCTGTGACCTATTTTTCACTCTGGACAAGTTTTTCTTTAACCTACAACTTGAAGTGTGCAGTGTTTTTGTTATGCTACTTGAAGGATGACACAAAATGGAAGGGTTTATTTATTTGCATTTATTAATTAATATAATTTACTTTGTTTGTCTATTTACATTTTGTTTTCTTTCTATATGCATTTTGACCATTAGAAGAAATGCATATAGTCAAAAGAAAAAATTATCTCTATAAATAATGTATATTTGGTGCTTGTATTACAAAAATACTTCTAAGCCCCAATAGCGACAATACTTTAGGGGACAGTCCTACCTACACAAAATTGCCGCTCGCAATTACTGACGCTTCTCAACTCTCTCCTACTCAGACACATACGACCCGGTAGTTGACCATGGATTTTGGCGTCGCTTCCTTCCCTTCTTCCTAGATGGTTGCACGTCAGGCACGATGAAGTCGGCGCAGAGTTCGTTCGTGAACAATCACTGGCATAAATTCTCACTACGCTTTCCGAAGCTTTCTGGTCAAGGTTGCACTTAACGAATCGCCGAACTTGTGAGGTGCGCGCTTGACGGAGGCTGGAAACTATCTGTCCTTGGTCTCTCGTTGCGATCGCGAGAGGACCCACTGCCGAATTTTTTAATCCTAGTCAATTCGCGTAGCTGTAGCACTCCGCGCGATACGAGTTGGAGCATTGGTGCTCAACTCGTTACAATATACATCATTTTTAGTGGTGAAAATAATGTATAAGAGGTATACTTTAATTGAAATTTTGTTTATATATAATAAAAAGAAAAAATTAAAAAAAAATTATTTTTCCGGTTTTAATCCAGGCTTGACCCCCAAAGTGATGCTAAATTAAAAGAAGGTATTTTTAATGGTCTTCAAATTCGTACTCTATTTAGAGACGAAACATTTATCATAAAAATGAATGAAACAGAAACTTTACGCCAGTCTACTCTCAGACTAACACCAAATTCGATATATTTTCTTTTATTTCAAATTCAAGGGCAACCAAGCTAATTTCCAAACATACGATACATGTTTTGATGTATTCTTTCGGGTAGAATACGATAGCGCTATTAATTATATCATAAAACATAACCTTAAAGAAGTGGGGGCCAAAAACACAATTTTATGCCCCTAGCGTTTTTAGCTTATCATTTATGATAAAAGCAACAGCGCCATCGCATTCTACGTGAAAAATGGATTGAAAACATATCTTACACATTGAAAATTCACGTTTGACTATCCTTGAATGCTACAGCTTTAAATACGTAGGAGCGAAAAAATCATGTTTTATGAAAAGTGAAACGGGTTAAACACTTGCTAAATCACATTTTATTGCTAAATTCACCGTTTTTGGGTAAATGCAAGTGATTTCCGAAACGGGAGCTGGTATTTAAGCAGTTTGGGAAATAAGCACCACCCTAATGGCTTACGGAACTCAGCGAAAACATTGGAAAATTAAAAAATTAAAAAATATGATCAAATTGCGCATTGTTAGCAGAGTTTGCAAAACTATTTATTTGCATGCGCAATTTGTTATTTTTTAGTAAAAATTAAATAAAGTTTTCATACCCAGTTTCCGATAAAAATGATTTGCGTTGATAGTACAGAGGTCGTGCACATACGCGAATGGGCTGAATCGTCTGCAAATTTTCCGCGCAATTTTGTCATATCAACGGTTTATATGGAAAATGCGAATTTATCTGAATAAACAGGATTTCCCACTTTCCAGCTATAACTGTATTGTTAGGTGCAGGCAGATTGGTTATTGCGGGTCGGGATAGATGGCACCACATGTACCCAAAGACGAGATATAGTTGCTATTCAAAAGTACATAATTACTTTTCAATATTAATGTAATAAAAAACCCTAATACAAATAAAACGTTACTTTTTTAAAAATCCAGCACAGTCCTGCGGTGTATCGTACAAGTTGCATGAATAATCACACTTAGGATAATTTTACAGCGAATAACATTTAACATAAGTTTAAACTAAAATTCAAATTTAAACTCAAATTTAAACACAAATCTAATCACAACCCATGCCCCGACAAGGGACGATGATCATATGTAACTTTCAATCCATAGCTAATAACAAATTTGGTGGCAGGGTGGCTAAGGCACAAGTCTCGTAACTTTTGGACCTGAGTTCAAATCCTGCGCGCACTTTTTTTTCTTATTTGATACTTATCAGAAGAGATTAATCTTCGTATTTTTATATTAAAGTTTTGCGACACATTCACTCATCTATATATTTAACGCCGAAAAAAAAGATAGAATAAATCTTAATCTTATCTTTAAAAAATCGAATTTTTTTTATAAACTATTTTTATAGGAAATCATCTGCAGATTACGCTGGTGAAACCCTTTTATCACAAAAAAAGTTTGTTGTAAAGGATCCTTTTATTATTTATCAGATGAACTTTTCAGCAAATTTTAACAGGTGATTTATATACATCTGATTTACTATGATTACTCTAGCTCTCTATCAGACTGAAATCGAAATGATTCTACCTTTATGGTAAAAGAGGGTTCTAAACGGATCACAGCTACTGGCGCTCGCGCATAGACCAGTCGGTAAGCGATAAATTTAAAATTGAGCTATTATTATAACTGGACAGTTTTCGGATTTCTGATAACTTAAAAAACATAATTTTACTATGTATTTTACAATGTATAGATAATGGTGCGAAAAGGAATTTCGTTTCGTCGTTAATTGTTAATACATTATTAACAAAATAATTTTCTTACAGAAAAGGATTTTTTACCGTTGTATGTGCATTTTTTTGTAAAACTCGCATATAAAAAATCCTAGGATAATCATTTTTTTTGTAAATACAACAAATCTATAATTTTTCGAAAATTAACTGTTTGTGTTTCTTGAGCTTTTTAGTTATAACTTTATGTTAGTATACAGCGAAAATATGCATATATTAAACACACACATTAAGTGTAAGGTACGCACGCCAGAACGCAGTACTCAAGAGGAGCAGAGACCATCGGTTCCTTTTGACCTGAGTTTTATTACTCCGGAGGTAATGAGTCCAAGCCGACACCGACGCTCGTCAGTCCGAGATAGACAGTAGCTCAGTGCACATCACAATTCTATCGTATTCACGTCTTTTGTAGCGTGCATCAATCACGCAGTGTGTTTTATAAATAAATAAAGTTTATCTAATAATAAAATACATTTTCCTAATTCAACTAATAGGTTATGGACCCAAGAATTCGGTGCTCGTAAGAAGACTAAGACTATAGACCATCAAAGTGTAAAGTGTATAACACAGTGAACATTAAAGTGAATATCAATTTTGTAAGGAAAATGGCAGAAAGCTCTGGATACAAGTGCTCCCTCTAGAAGCTCAACGGCGATAACTACGCTGTTTGGAGTTACAAAATAAAGCTGATGTTGATAGATGAAAACGTACGGGATGTAAATGTAGAAGAAAAGCCTACCGATACCAACAAAGTAACTGCATGGAACAAGAGCAACGACAAGGCACGCGTGAGAATTGGTCTTCCAGTCGAAGACGATCAATTGATTCACATAAGGAGTATTAGTACAGCAAGAGAGGCTTGGAACGCGCTGAAAGACTACCACCAAAAGGTAACGCTAACATCAAAGGCATTGTTGTCAAAATGATTATGCCGTACAGTACTTGGTGAGGACGGGGATATGGAAGCACATATCACAAATTTTCCTAACACCGTCAACCAGCTAATTGCCCTCGGAACTGATTTAGCTGACGATTTATTAGCAGCAATGCTGTTGGGAAGCTTGCCTGAATCTTACGATACGCTCGTTACGATACTTGAGAGCAGGCCCGAAAAGGGTATAACCTCACAGTTCATCAAGAGCAAATTAATCGATGAGTATAAGAGGCGCAAAGGGCAAAAGGACGTAAGAGACAATTTCCCAATAAGTGAAACAGCAATGAAAACCGCGTTCAGGGAAAATAGTGGACATAATCAAAACAACAGTGGATCAGGTTTAAAAAGTTATTTTTCCTGCAAAAAGCTAGGCTATGTAAAACAAGAATGCAGAAAGTTCATTGCTTGGAAAAGTAAAAACAGCAACAAAGCAAATATAGTAAAAGAAAAAGAGAATTCTTTAGCAGGAAAATTGGAGCAGCCAGTTAAAAATATAGAATATGCACGATTTAGTGTAAAAGTTGCAAAAGATTATAGTGACACATGGTTCGTCGACTCAGGAGCAACAAGCCACATGACAAACTCAAGGAATTTTTTCCACGAATTCGACCCAGCTGTAAAACGTACTGTAAGGCTAGCCGACGTGGCAAAAACGAGTGAGAATAGAGGTAAAGGCTCAGGTGCTATAAAGTGTATTGTCGACGGTAAGCTGACAGAAATAAAAATTAAAAATGTGCTCTATGTACCCTCGTTTGAGTCTAATCTGGTGTCTGTGAAGAAGCTCACGCACAATGGATACAGTGTAAGCTTCGACAACAACATCTGTAAAGTAATAAAAGATGGGAAAACCCAGGCTCTGGCGTCACATGACTCAGATGTAGCCGATTTATACGAGATACAACAAGCCGCTGAATGGTCTTGCGCGGCAATAAAGCAAAATATTGAGCACGGCAAGAATTGTCAGCATGCCTCGCATAGGCGATTCGCACACCGGGATATTGGTGCCATTAAAGACTTAGCCGAGAAAAGCCTGGCAATCGGCATAAAAATTCAAGATTGTGGAGACCGTATTGTATGCGAGTGCTGCGCAGAAGGGAAAATGACCCGATCACCTTTTCCGAAGGAATCCAGTCATAAAGCGCAGGCTATTCTATATCTGATTCACACAGATGTTTGCGGCCCAATGCAAACTTTCACGCCTGGAGGAAAAAGGTACTTTATGACTCTCATTGATGACCACTCCAGATATACAACGGAACATTTCTTGAAAACCAAGGATGAAGCAGGCCCTCTAATAAAACAGTATATCCAGAAGGCACAAACACAGTTTGGCAAAACTCGAGGAAGGGATCGAAGAAGGGAATATATTAATAAAAGCATACAAAGTTTTTTAGCCGGGAACGGAATCAAGGCACAACATACGGCTGCATATTTCCCACAACAAAATGGAGTTGCCGAACGCAAAAATAGGTCGCTGATGGAAATGATGAGATGCATGCTGCTAGACGTAAGTATGGACTTTAAGTTTTGGGCTGAGACAGACTGTACATACTGCCAATTTCCTGCAAAATCGATTACCAACAAAAGCGACGGACAAGACCCCGTATGAATTATGGTTCAAAGAGAAGTCCTACGTGAAAAATCTACACGTTTTTGGCTGCAGAGCTTATATACATGTGCCGAAAGAACTTCGGCGGAAACTAGATGCAAAGTTCCAAGTGTACACATTTATGGCTACTCTGAAGAATCAAAAGCGTTCAGATTAATAAACGCAACAACGGGTGAGTGAAAAATAAGTCGCGATGCGGTATTTTTAGATGAAAATCATCAAGCCCGCACAAATGCTGATGCAGAGGTAGAATATATTTTCTCTCAAAATGATTCTGAAGAGCAAATCGAAGAAAACGACAGCGAAGATGAATCTTTTCACTCGAGCGTAGTGGAAGAGGTACAGATCGAAGACCGCAATGCGCATGATGATGTTCAAAAATTAGCACCAAGAAGATCAGCAAGAGTTTACACAAGATCATCCAAAAAGCACTTCTGAGGCGTTATCAAGAGCAGATAAAAATGAATGACAACGCGCAATGGACGAAGAGTATAACGCGCTACTTCGAAATAATACATGGGACATCGTACCAACGCCGAAGGATCAGAACCTTGTTACCTGCAAATGGGTCTTTAAGATAAAAAGGAACGAAAAAGGCGGATTAAACAGGCATAAAGCTAGGCTTGTTGCACGTGGATTTTCACAGAAATATGGTGTAGATTATGACGAAGTATTCGCACCCGTCGTAAAGCAGACCACCTTCAAGCTTTTGCTCGCCATCGCAGGTAGAGAAAAATTACTTGTAAGCCATTTTGATGCAAAAACAGCATTTTTAAACGGTGACCTCAAAGAGTCTATATACATGAAGCAACCTGAAGGATACTAAATAAAGGACAAAAAGGTGGAGGTCGTGGTTTGCAAGCTGAAGAGAGAACTCTATGGATTAAAACAGGCAGCAAATATATGGAACAAGTAATTAGATTCGGTTTTTAAGAGCAAAGAATTTTTGCAGAGGCATGTTGATCCTTGTTTATACATCAAGAGAGATAATAACAATACTATCTATGTAATTATACAAGTAGACGATTTTCTGATAGCCTCTAAAGAACTCGCAGCAATCAACAGCACAACAGCACTTTTGCAAGAGAATTTTAAGTTGATTGATCTGGGATTTTTACAGAAATATCTAGGAATAGAAGTCAAAAAGAACAGCGAAGGATTCTACTGTATAAAGCAAACAAAGTATATTGAAGAAATCTTAGAACGATTTGGCTTGCAAGATGCCAAGATATCACACATACCGCTAGATATAGGATATGTTAAATTGAATGATGTTCAGCCTTTGATGGAAAATCAAGAATTATATCAGCAATTGATTGGAGCATTGCTATATTTAGCTATAAATACAAGGCCGGACATCAGTGCAAGTGTGACTATACTTACAATTAGTCAATCATACAAGCAGTCCACATCAACCGACTGGACGGAGGCAAAAAGAGTGGCCCGTTACTTGAAAGGCACAATAGATTACGAGCTTATACTCAAGCGCAATGATCCAGAAGAGTTAATCGGTTGTGCAGATGCACATTGGGCAGAAGATCGACGAAATCGCAATAAAGGGCTTACTTAACTTAAAGTTAAGTTATATAATGATCAATTAGGAACAACTCTCAATATACTTACTGCGCAACTTCCCATGACTGTTTTATTGTACTTATGGTGTTAATATAACGTTCTAATACATGAAAAGAAAAGTTTAATTGTTCACTAATAAACAAAATGAAACGGTCATGGGAAGTTGCGTAGTAAGTATATTGAGAGTTGTTCCTAATTGATCATTATATAACTTAACTTTAAGTCAATAAGCCCTTTATTGACCAAACGAAATTTCGTTGCGGAATATATCAAACTCGCCTAACCTTTTACTTTTTAAAAAGTGAATTTTTTAGTGATATGCACTACACCTTGTTCCTTCAATATTATCAGCTCCTGATATTTTTTAATTAAACTTGACTATTTAGGTATTATAAATATTTTTAAATATAGCTGTTTTGATCGATTTTTAACAAAAGTAGAAATGTTATAAAATATGTAAAATAATATTCTCATTTAATTTAAAAGAGCTAAGACTTTGAGTTTATAAAATCTATATATTTAGATTGTGTAAGAAATACGTAATTGCGGCTAGGCGGCTTTTTAGTTTTTAAAGTAATTGTCACCTATTGCCGAACCAGGCGGTCAATGATTTCTCGCTCAAATGATTTCTATACCTAGACACCAAAAACCAAGTGCGAACTACCTAGACTTCGTCATCGGCCATCTTGTACACCTACCATCGTAGGAAATTGAGGCTAATATAGCCATGATATGTCAAACTTTATGCCCAGCAGCCACATCATTTGGTACATAGTGGCCATATGTCTCTGTTAACAGGCGATAGTAAGTGGGCATAATATACCATAAAATTATGGCGAACATTTTATACATTGCAACCTAACCTTGCACATATTTATGCATATGTACAAACATGACCACTCTCAACACTCACACTGAAAAGTACCCTTTTTATGTGGGTTTAGATATTAGAAACATTAAGTAAAATTTGTGTGTTCAAGATTATCAACGATGAAATGTACAAGTGATGATTTCGAAATATATTCCCAACTTAGTGTTCGAGTCAGTCGCAGACAGTATTCATCATTGTAGTACCTTATATGGAATGTATTCGTGCAAGATGTTTAACTTGTAGTGTAGAATGTAGATGCTTATTTTATTATGTAAAAACAGGCTAGCATAACAATTTTTGCTTGTCTGTCTTTGCTAGCTGACCCACATCGAACCCCATGGCTCCGGGGGCAAAATTTACACATGGGTGTTGATATGAAAATCTAAACTACAGCACTTGAGATAAAGACAAGTGCATATATTGTTTTAACAGCTTGAAACAAATCACCATGCAAAATTTGAGCACTCTAAGTATGATAGATTTTAATCGAGAGCAAAATGAAATTCTCAATGATTGTACGACTACTTTTTTCAATTTTTCTCAATTAAAATCTATCATACTTAGAGTGATGAAATTTTGCATGGTGATTTGTTTCAAGCTGTTAAAACAATATATGCACTTGTCTTTATCTCAAGTGCTGTAGTTTAGACTTTCATATCAACACCCATGTGTAAATTTTGCCCCCGCAACCATGGGGTTCGATGTGGGTCAGCTAGCAAAGACAAACAAGCAAAAATTGTTACGCTAGCCTGTTTCTGCATAATAAAATAAGCATCTACACTACAAGTTAAGCATCTCGTACGAATACATATAAGGCACTATAAGGATGAATACTGCCTGCGACTGAGTTGAACACTGAGTTGAAAATATCTTTTAAGATTATCACTTTTACACTTCATCATTGATAATCTTGAACACACAAATTTTACTTAATATTTCTAATATCTAGACCCATATAAAAAGTGTTCATTTCCGTATGAGTTTTGAGTATAGTCATGTTTGTATACATGCATGAATTATGTGCAAGGTTAGATTGCCATTCCTAACATATTACCTTTTATTTTCCAAATTTGTTGTAAAAACCTTCTTTAAACTTTTGATTTTAAAATTGACTAATTTAAAGTAAATTTGATTATTAAGTTTATGAATTTTAGGTTATAAAATATTAGTGGATCAAGTATCCTGAAATATTATGCTAAGAAAATATGGACACTAGTTATCGACATGCCATATCTTATGGCGTATTTTCTACGAGGGTTGATGCCGTCCTCGTATTATCATTTATTTACCTAGACCAAAAATGACTAACAATAAGCGCTTCACCTGGAGCTCGTCATCGGCCACCCCTACACCTAGACACTGCCTTCGAAGGATGTATTTAGCTAGACATAAAAAATTACGAAGCAGACCTGCTTGACCTCGTCATCGGCCACCCATATATCTAGACACCGCCCTCAAATTTTTTCTACACCTAGAAACTAAAAACTACATGTGATACCCATCTGCATATAGCTGCGGCCAACTTCATGGTACAAACATTTCTGCGGCTGAATTAACGGTCTAAACATTTTGATGGAAGAAAAAAATCGTATTTGATTTTAGCATTTCCGAATGGCACCCTCATATATTACATATAAATGGAGCTTTTTGTTATCAATATTTTTGTTGAAAATTATAGTTAGGCATAGTAATAGATAATATAAGTAAAAAAACTTGGAGATAATAAAGAAAAGCATTTATTTCCTTATAATGAAAGATGCGAACCCCAACATAGAAGTAAATAGTAGCGCGGGCGCCGGGGCTTCGTCTGCTTCTTAAACTCGCCTTGGTGGCGCTGCCGCGTGTTACGTCCAGATTACAAATTTTCAATTACAAAATTTAACACATTAAAACAATTACATGAATTCCTACCTGAATTGATAATCGAACTTGGCGATACGTGAAAGTTATAATAATTTAAATTATTAAAAGAGTGAATGATAGGAAATCCCTTTTGGCTACCGCGGACGCGGTCATTGCCTACCGGGGAAGGGAGCCGGATACGAAGTCACTTTAAACTATACACTATTTCTTTTAAATCGACACACGTTTATTTTTATGAAAAGAGAAAAGTACCTTAATGTGTAAGTGTGTGTGGCTGTTTGTATATATGTGTGAAGAGGTTCTTGAGTGTCTGCGGCTGTCAATCCTTGGCGCCTTCCAGCCTAGGCTTGGTGGTTCAGTTTACAGCGGTGGCTAGATGCACTTAGGTGTGACGGCTCGTCCCTTTGGTGTGCGTAGTGTAGATCGCAGAGAGTCCACTGCCTCTGTTGCTTCTTCCTTTCAGCAGGGGGTGATATTCTGTAAAAATGCCGATGGATGCACTTGCTCGACTGAGCGACTAAGTCCGATATTCTCTCTACTTTTAAACGTACGAGTAGCGAGTAATGCGTGATACTTGTTTTACGAATGGTCTGGCGACGAGCACAGTAACGTTCTGCGAGAGATTTCGGATATTACTGAGCGTTGCTTGCCCTTTGCTCCCGGGCTTTATATACTTGCATATCCCCTTGTTTTCCTCGGCTATTTTCCTCTCTCAATATTAAGAGAATCGTAGCAGGTCAAGTCATAAACATCATAGTTTATGACTACCGCTTAAGAATTTGTCTCTAATTAGAACTCTCCCGCGGTCTCTCTTTTTACTGGAGATCGTACACGTGTTTCCTTTGAAATTCCAGATCGACGAATATTGAGTCTCGGTTTCTTTCTCTGCTCTCTAATTTTTCTCATATTTGTGCTCGTTTTTCCGCGATGGTTTGTCGCCGTATTGCGTGATGTCATTGTGGAAACAGCTCCCCTCGTTCTCGTGCTTCTTAATTCATGGCTCTCCGTTTAAAAATACGAACTCGCGGTTCTTATGAAGTTATTATTGAATCTAAAATGTCCCTTAGCGTTTTTATGGCATTTTGGATTTACTGCGTGGTTCATTGGAATATAGTCCATTTGTGTGAAGGTGCCGCTGACACGTATGTATGAACCTCTCTCCCGATTTTCAAATCCACTTCTTGGGTGCCGCGATGACGTGTTAGTGAGTAAGCGTGTGCGTGTGTGTGTGTTTGTAGATGTAATATGTATAGCAATCGTAGTGTTTTGGATGCGTAATGGAATCGGTGATTCCATTACATGCGCCACTTGATGCCACGATTATACGCGGCTCGCGTCAAATTCCAATAGCTACTCGCGTCGCAGTGAGCGACCTACAGAAACTGCATACATCAGTAGGACGCGGAAGTGAAGCTAGGTATAAAGCAGGTCACGGAAACAAGATACAAAGAATTTAAAAAATAAATGGGCTGTAGTCAAATAATTGTAATATTTTGTTTTAATTTAATAATGAAAGATTCAAATGAGTGAGAAAAGAAATGCAGACAATAAGATACCAGAGAACGCAAAAATTACCAGACAGTAAGTGCAACAAAACCCATATTTAAAAAATTTGCTGACGGGATACAACACAAGTTTAGATAGAAATAAACCTCTAATAGACTTTGGGAAGCCAGTCAGCGAGGAAACGCTCAACGTACAAGAAATCGCCAAAAACGAGCAGAGCAACGAACACAACATAAACAGCTCTAAAAATAAAATAGATCCGAGTCTAGTTCAAATTAATTTTAGCAACAACAATAGCAGAACAGCAAGTAATAATCATTAAGACAAACAACTGCAACCTAACCCGAAAAAAGCGGAGGAAATCTAAATAAAGAAGTAAATATAACGCAAGCATGGCCCCCCGGCAACACCAATAAAATTAAATTTGAAGGATGTAGCAAATTACATCCCAGAATACGACGGAATAAATATAAAATAAACAAAAAATATAAAAAGGTCTTAAATAAGATATAAAATATTAGTTAGGGGTAGAAAACACCGTAGAAGACATCTCAAAGGCAGCTATAGAAATTGATACCGACGTAAAGAAAAGAAAAAAGATAAGCAGAGGCATCTTGACTAACACGTACGAAGATTACGAGCGAAAAGTGGAGCAACCACAGAAAGTGCTGACATGCCAAATATGTAGAGACTTCCAGGACGAGGCTCTTTTTTGTCATGCAGCAGCATATGTATACTGTAAAGCAGCAGATCATTTTTTTAACAATTGCATGAATGTCAATAATCAAATCAAGTTAATCTGTAATTTTTGTAGCCTACCAGGGCATTCGATTAGCACATGCCGATTCAACAAGAAACAAAATAATCATTGTCAATATTGCCAAGAAATGGGACACGATGTGGGATAATGTCCTTATATAAAAGATTACGAAGTATGCCGGAAATGTAAGGAAACAGGACATAATCCAAATATATGTTCTAATACAACGATCAATAATATAGATAAACATGATTATTGTAGAATTGTCCCGATGTCGTGTGCAAAAAGTGCAATAAAAAAGGTCATACAATAAAATATTGTAAAGTAGGCGAAAGCAGGTCACCATTCACAATTTGTATAATTAGCGAAACAGTCGGACATGAATATTATATTGGCATTTAAATGCCACATATGTGAAGAAACAAGTCACACAGCGATATTTTGTAATGAACCAGCAGTAATAACAGGGATTTTCAACAGAAATATTGTGAGTACTGTAAAATGGCATGTCATGTAGTCAGAGAATGCAGGATATTAATGGCTTTAGAAAATCGAGGAAAATCCAGACAATCATTTTGTCAGAACTGCAATAAATCTGGACACAAAAAGAATTAAAATCAATAATGCATATAAAACAAGAAACTAAAGTAGAAAACATTACAGTACAACAAGATTTAGAAAAAGTACTAGATATAATAGTAAAAATTCAAGGTAATATAAATAATGGAATTTCAGAAAACAAAAATGACTAAGAATGCTCAGATGACTCGCCAGATTTCTTGAAAGAAATTTCGGTAGGGGCATAGCGGAGTAACTGGTGTAACGTAAAACTTACGTAGTTTATTCATGAATCAAAGTCAAACATTCAACAATTTAAAGGAAACATTAATGAAACTTTTGAAAGTATAGAAAAAGAAGAGACTAAGAAGTATTCCATACAAAATTTCCCGACATTCGTAAAAATACTTAAGGATAATGTAGATTTTGATGGAGATGAAAAATACCTACGTCATACAAATAAAATAATTCTCTTACGTTTAATATCGAAGATATGCCAGATACATTCATAGGAATTTCAGGACTACCACTGCCAAAAGAGGAAGAAACTTTGGCATTGTGGTATTATATATTTAACGTCACAAAGCGGAAGAAGTTTTGAGGAAGTGGAAAAATTAAGTGAAAAAGAGAGGAACAAATACTATTAAACACAATAAATTTAAATCATTTATCTAGGAAAAAAAGTAAATTTATTGAAGACCTACTATTATGTAATGAAAATATATGCTGGCTAGATGGAGATAAATTAGGGACATGTAACGTCTTACAGCATGAGATAAATTTCATGGACGTAACTTCAGTTTATGTAAAACAATTCCCATTACTATATACTTTGAAACAAATAGCTATCAGTGAAAAAAAAACTTAATAATCAATGAATTGGTTAGATCTTCAACGAGTGCATTTAACGCTCCAGCATGGGTTATACCGAAGAAAGTTTAACAAAAGACGGGAAAAAGAAACGAAGACTAGTAATTGGCTATCGGAAGTTAAATGCTAAAACAATAGCAGTTCCGTATTTATTGACAAATATAACAGAGGTATTCGATTCTACGGGAAAAAGCAAATATTTTACAACAATAGATATGGTCTCAGGTTTTCACCAAATAAAAATGAAAGAGTCAGATATACATAAAGCAGCATTTAGCATACATCCACTAGGACGTTTTAAATTTATAGTACTACCGTTCGGATTAATTAATTGCTCTAGAGTCTTTCAAAGAGTACTAAAAAGTATTAGGAGAATTACACAGGCCCACAAAATTTTGTCGAATATCGTACCCAGATACCAGAGTATATATTCCCGAAGGATTTTGGTGCGGTAAATTCGAATCTGAAGTCCAAATTACCGAATTGGCTCTGGTTTCTGAGATATACTAATCTAAATGTCCAAAAAACCCTGTTTTTTGTCTATTTTTGAGGTTATGTAGCTCCGTAGATTTTTGCTTTTTTGAAAAAATACACAGGGCATCTTAAAGTATGAATCTTTTTCTTTCAAATATCATTGAGACAAAAACAGGCAAGTAGGCAGGCTGGCGGGCTGGCTTTAAAGAACTCGATTGAGTGAGTAAGTGGACAGGAGGCAGGTAGGTAGATACAAAAGCACGTGAGCAGGCGGGCAGACAGTTCAACCGTACACAAAAACTTTAAAATGCGATTATTCAGCGAAATAAAAGATATCTGAACAAACTTAACGTCATTTGGAAGGTTAAATACACCTATACTATAAAATACTGTTAACAGTTTTTGGAAGAAAAATTTTGTTACGGTACTACATAACCTCAAAAATAGCTAAAACCCGCTATTTACGCACTTTTAGGTTAGGATATCTCAGAAACCAGAGATAATCCGACAATTTGGACCTCAGATTCGGATTCAGCGCACCAAAATCCTTTGGGAATATTTACTCTGATTTCTGGGTTTCAGGGATATCGGCCTGAGTTATTAGAAAAAGAATTTTGTTACGTTTATATAGATGATATAATTATAGTGGCAAATACAGTAGAAGAGCATAACGAAAAATTTAATCTAGTAGCACAAAAATTAAGAGAAGCTGGACTTAAATTGGAAACGAGTAAATGTAAATTTTTCCAGAAAGAGGTGGTATTTTTAGGTCATATTATTAGCGAGCAAGGAGTAAAAACAGATCCAAAGAAAATTGAAGCTATAACAAAATTTCCAACTCCACGAAATGTTGAAAATGTTCGAGAATTTCTAGGATTGTCAGGCTATTATAGACAATTTATAGACAATTTTTCGAAGGTAGCTAAATCAACTATACAATTACTACAAAAACAAACAAAATTTAAATAATGTTGAAAGGAACAAAATTGGTAGGATAACCCTTGATTTTTAAATTAAAATATCAACTAAAATATAAATATAATTTGCTACGTTTCATCCGGGGTGTGGACGTCTTCAAGCCATAATAATAAAATTAAGAAATATCACAGACGAGACGAACGAGTCTCGATAGTTAATCACAGTCAGCAAAGTCGTATATAAAATCAATTGGCTTTCATGGATGTTTTCCATGGAAAAAGCACCACTTTTAAATGTGATTGCTAGAGAGATGGCAGGAGCTAAAACTTCTAAAGATATTTTCACCGAACGTATAAAGACGCCTAGCCGAAAGTACATGGCACATGCTCATTGGAAAATTGATTGCATGTGGTTCCTTTTCATCTGTATTCATCATCATTCTGATGATTTTTATGTCGGAAAATTCATTATAGACACAATTATTAGAAGACATTTTACACACGATTCATGGTTGGTCTATACACCTATTTGGAGCAATTTTCAGTTCAATAACACACTTGCTGACTACACTCGGAAATACAAACAACATCCAAGAACAGAATCCTACGAAAAAAAAGAGAATAGATTTTATGAAGTATAGAACTTCAAGAAATAAAAATTATCCCTCCTATATATTTCCCAAAAATATAACCCCCACCTATTCCAGATCGACCACCAACTATTATAAAAAGCAAACCTAACCTTTCAATTTCAAAATCACCAGGAATTTTTTCTCTAAGCTGTGAGTAGATTTTTTTTACAATAATAGATAACAATAAGAATAAATCCTTAAATGTTTTTAAAAAATAGGATATATTTAGGCGGAGAAGGAATCGAAATAATCGCTACATTGTCAATTATTTTTATTTGTAACCTATATACTAGATTTCAAAGTGATAAGTAATTTAAAGTATAAAAAAATAAAAATAATAGGTTAAAGCGGCTAATTTGTAAAATTCTGCACAACTACATGTAAACTCACTCATTATCGACCGACTATATAATTTTTTTTATTGCAATTATCCTATTGCAATAACTTGCCCCCCCCCCCCCCCCCCAGTTGTTACGTCGTACGACATATGCCCACTATTCATAATACTTTTTTATAATTCGATATGGCCTAAATTAAATAAAAACTGCTGAATCTCAATTTTCGAATACGCCAATGTCGCTTATGAGTTGAGTTGGCAAAATGTCAACTAGTCACTTTTGTAATATGATTTCGATTTACCTTGCGAAACCAATGGCCGAGTTATGGAAGGATGAGAAGGTTTAAATAAGCTTTGTACGAGTTTCGTCGTCAGTCACGAACTCCGTACCACGCCGGTCCGGCAATAGGTGACTATTACTTTAAAAACTAAAAAGCCGCCTAGCCGCAATTACGTATTTCTTACAAAATCTAAATATACAGATTTTATAAACTCAAAGTCTTAACTCTTTTAAATTAAATGAGAATATTATTTTACATATTTTATAACATTTCTACTTTTGTTAAAAATCGATAAAAACAACTAAAAATTTAATCGAGTAGAAAAAAATATTTATCTTATATTTGAAAATATTTATAATACCTAAATAGTCAAGTTTAATTAAAAAATATCAGGAGCTGATAATATTAAAGGAACAAGGTGTAGTACATATCTCTAAAAAAATTCACTTTTTAAAAAGTCACTTTTTTGAAGTGCATAAACCCCAAAATTTTAAACCAAACCTTATTGGTTTCCCTCGAATAAATTGTTTTAATATAGTTCTTGCATAAGACTTGGCCATGATTTCATCAGTAGATATACCAGTATCAGTAGATATATCAGTAGAAGTTTTCCATATTCCGAAGCTTAGGAGATTGCTTTGGAAAAGTCTCAACATCGAACGAACCCGCCACCCACTATCGTTTGGATCCTTGTCTTTAGCTTTTGAATATTTTATTTGAGACTTAATTTCTTCAAACTTATCACGAGTCATTGCAGAAGAAACAATTTCACTAGATAAGAATGGATCAGATGACCAATAATCTCTCTGAGACTTTCTTTTATTGAGTGAACTGAAAATAACTATAATTATAAAAGTGTCAAGATCTTGTAATTTCAGATCATAATTATTCTCTTTAGATGCATCAATTATACATGGTTTCATTTCGGCGGAAAAAAAGGTTTCAAACAATTAGAAAGGCTCGCACGCCTGTATATTCTTTTTTGCAGCTTCAGATAATAATATTGTTTCTTCACAAGTATTTGGATATGACTTCTCGCTATCGATCCAAATGAATTCGTAGTTTTTTCAAGATTATCTAAGTTTTCAGAATAAGTAGCACAAGTCTTTTTATAAGTAATATTTGGTATTGTGAATTCATGTTCAGAATCTGAATCAGATATCGAATCACAATCGGAATCAGTATCATTGGAGCCTTAATTATCTACATTCGGAATCAATATGTTTTCGTCGGAATCACTATCCGAATAATCTGATTCATACCTTGCTTGCGATGAAGCAAAAGATTTTGAACGTTTTCGTGACATGACAAATGTATTGAAAAAGTGAACACCAATATTTTTATTATATCATCTTCAAACAAGTTGAGCGCGAGTTCTTTACTACTTTACCGGTGCAATCTTGTTGCGCGGAAACACTACTCGTGCCGTCGACAGTTATCGGCGACTCGCAAACTACATGCCTGGACATGTGAAATTTCAACATGAATTTTGTAGTGGTAGATAGAAACAAAATTGGCGGTACAACTCACCTTATGACTCGAGGGATTAGCATCTGCTCAGTATTCAATATATCGAAAAGTACGATTCAAGAAAAAGTTAATTCTCTAAACTTATAGACTTTACGAACAAAATTTTATGAATAAAAAGACCTTAAAATTAGTCAAGAAACAATCTTAAATTTTTTCAAAAATTTTTTAAATATTTTTGAAATTTTTATTTTTTGAAATTTTTGAAAATTACAAATTGTGACCAGCAGTACTGAAAAAATGTTAGAATGTGTTTGACCAATTTTAGGACATTTTTGTTCTTAGAAATTTTTTTTTAGTTTATAGTTTTTAAGGAAACAAAAGATTAAGATTTTTATAACATTTTTTCATTCTCGCCGCCATTTTAAAAAACGCTTTGATCAATTTTTCTGAAAAAAATTTCTCTTAATGCTTGAGTGCCATGAGCACCTCTGATCACAGTAAAAAGTTGATACCTTTGCGTTATCATTGTAAAAAAAATGCAAAAAAATTTTTTCGATAATATTTACGGTTTTTACGTTTTAATCGGCCATATTTTTTTTCTCTGTGTCTAATCGAAATTTTTAGCTCAAATTCTGAAAGAGCATCAAATTTCGCGTAGATATAGAGTTATCGCGTTATTTTTTTGGTCCGATAACATAATAAATAAACACGTTGTAAAGTTAGTAAAAATTTTTATCACCTCGGCGTTAATGGGCTAAACCTGTAAACAAACGACGCACTCCTCTTCCTTCTCCACCACCAATTTGACCAGCATAATATTTGGCGTAGTAATTCATTTGTTTCTTAATTACTGCGTTTGAAGTAAAGTATAACCGTCAACGTACGTACTCGAATGGTATACGATTAGCGTGTTTATCTCTTATATCTATTATGATATTTCAAAATCTATTGTTTAGCAGTGGTATGTAATTCGGTGGTGCAAACTGTTTGACCATAGTTACATCCAGCTTATACTTGGAATTATCAAATGCTACTATACGTAAGAGAGATGCTTGAGTATCGCCGACAGTGTACTCAATACAAATATCAGGGTAGACGAAAATAACGTTCATCCGTTATAGCTCATGCTAAACAAACAGGCCTGTTCCTGGCAACTATGATATACCTCGACTCTGGTGGTGACAGAGTCAAGACTATAAAATCGCTCAGCCTATATTTTTCATTTTCAAAGCCAAATATATGCTTAACCTTTTCACTAAAACTATAGTTTTGGGCCTCCTTACATTCACAGATTTTTCGTAGATTGTAGTAACCCTTTCTCCCCCTTGCTGGAGCTATGAGTAGGTGTTCTTGGAGTTTAGGTATATTATTTAAAGCATCCGCAATATCTTTCAGATTATCGTAAATACCAGAGGGAAAAAGCATTGGTGTACTCGAATAGTGATTCAGCCAAAACCTCAGTCTCATCTTCTTCTTCTTCTTTTCATTATCTACCCTTTCGCTACTTACTTAAGAAAATATTACTTCACATTCATCTTTTTGAATATGTATCATCGTGTAAGATATATGAATTTCCGTGAGTGCGACGCTCCAGTTGCCAGATAAAGGAACTCTATGAGATAGTTGTATGTTGAAGCAAGTTGTTGTGTTATCAGGAAATTATTTCATACTACTGTTGCTTGGTAGGACCAGATAAAATTCATCGTTTGCCATATTTAAATGTCTACAATATCACCTGCTTTAATCCAAGAATTGAATTTGTATGGGTATTCAAGCCCCTTTACAAATAATTGTTTCTATGCACCGCATCCTTTACTCTTGATTACACTTTCAACTTTAAAATACTTATTTTGTACTACACAATCAGCACCGACACGCACAAGTTCTTCTGAATAAAAAAAACATTACCCATTCCTCTAGATCAGTCAATTCGTACGTGTAAAGATTCCGAGGACGTGAAATCCCATGAACGTTAAAGATCCCTTCGATGTAGTTTTTCTCGTAACCATTGTCGAAGGTGTCTTTTGTTCGACTGATACGAACGTGCTCACTTGCACTGTATATACCTGCTCTAGATTTCGCTGATTAAGCGTTGCGTTATCACCTTTAGATCGTGTACTTGGTTCCAAAGCATTACTCGCTTCGTCTGGTTCTTGCTGCTTCTGTTTTATTACACGATCATATATCTCTTCAGGCACAATAATCATTTTACAAGCATTCTCTATATTTAATTTCCGAAATTATCAAAAATTACTGTCAAATAAGCGTACAGCTGGTGGGCGGCACAATAAAAATAAGCTTATTTTACGTCTGCTGAACCATCTAATTAACACTACTCAAGCTAACTAGTCCTCTAAGTAAGCTACTTAGCGCGTCAAATAAGCTAAATTACGCGTGAAAAAACAACGTTCTCAGTGTTGCCAGAAGCCATACTGAATGTATCGATATGTGTAAGAAGTTGTATTATATATTCGGCAAAAAGACCACCCGTATCATTGATTTGATTATATTGCGTCATTTCATGTTGCCAAACAATATAAATTCTCGTTATTCAATAACCGAGATCGACAGCATTGTACCCGTCCCAAGTAGCCGTGAATTCGCGCGTCTTTGCGTCCATGTGACAGTAATCTAGTATTTCACGTTTAAAATCAAATTCATAAGTATCATAGTTCTCCTCATACATTCGCAACAAACTTTTCTCTCTCAGATGATAGAGATAGGTACATAAAATGCTTGATCGGGTAAGGGACTGACGTAATCTTGGTTATCTAAAGTATTAAAGAAATGAGAAAATTAAGCTTCCTTACTTGTAGAAAGTTCTTACCTAGTAAGTTGGAGGTAGAGAAAAAGTTTGAGGAAGAGCACTCAACTTAATGTGAAAATAATTTAAACTATCAATAAACTTTGTACGACCGCACTGAAGCATAATTATATTAATAATAATAATAAATAAACTGTGCATCGATTCCATGGGAATTGTGAGCAATACAAATGATTTGATCGAACGAAGTTTTTTCGCAAACTTTCGAACCTATTAATTCTCATTAATAGGTTCGAAAGTAACGGGATCGTCTCGAAATATATGCTCTCTTACTTCGCACGTATGACAAAGTACACTCATATTTTTGTCATGCATGCAATCATCACAAACCTGCTGCACAACACATAGATTTGGAACGTGTATTTTTATGCTCGCATGATCGCAGTAAGCAGAATCTTGTCGCGTTTCAAAATCATAGAAAATTAATAAGTTTTTTTTTAACTTTGGGGTTAATTCGAGCGTTAGGTTCACGACTGACAGGCTATATGTAACACAGTTGATTAACATTATAATTTTCGAGACATAAATTACACCAATTAACCCACATTCATGCTTAGATTTGTAAATATTAACACGTTTACAACACATAGTACATACTCTCATCACGTCACATACTTTTTTATTATTTTCTTTTTTGTACATAGCTTGTGTTTTGTGGCAATTAAAACATACCTGCCCAAACAACTCTATTACATTCTACATATTTTATAATATCTATATTATTGTTACACGGTGATGTACAAAAACACATGTGATATTCTATGTAGCACCGGTCAAATTCCATATTGTGTCGAAATGCCGTCTTCTAGCATCGTACAAAAGATATATAACGTTAAAATCAATTGAATTCAGGAAAGATTTTCCATCATAAAAAGGTGGCTCACCACTACTAAAAGATAAACTATCGTATATCACAATAGCAATTTTTTTTAAACATAATACTGCGATTCTACCTCACGTATTATACTTTTTCAGGAATTACAATGTTTGTACTAATAGTAAGGAGGTCTGCACATGCTTTCTGCATATCACGTTGTCTATCTCTAACAACATTTTAAATTTCGCGAGCTTCGATCGTAGTGGAATTTTTATACATTATGAATGACTCACTGATAATTAAAGTTCTTGGCAAGCATAAATTATTATCATTGGTTTTTATAGAAACGAATGATTTCTGACCGAAAGTATCGACATTTATTCTCTTTTTGCTACCTCGACTACCGTTTGGTATATTAACAAGCGTTGATGTCAGAATAAAGCTCTGAATATCCTCATCTTGCTTGCTATTGATATCAATATTTTGATCTCTTCCTTGATTACTGTTATTTTCCTCTATATCACTCTCCTCTTCCTCCTCTTCCTCCTCACTAACTATCCTCATGCTCGGCAAAATCTGCTCTGCTTGAACTTTCCTCAGTTCCTTGAGCTCCTCCAACTTGTGTAGATAAGACGCTTTCATCTGCCTCATAATCCGCAGATTCTATAGTACTATTACTGTACGAAGATGAGGTAGATAAGGGGATGACGGATATAGATGAAAATGATGAAATATCACTCTCATGATTGCGACGTGCTCCCTTCCAACAACTTGCACGCAACTTTTGCGCCCCTAATGCGCTCGAATTTTATATAATGTCAAGGGATTCGACGTGATCGCATTCGCTTGGGAGAGCTGGGAAAGAGGAGGGAGAATAACAACAACAAACTTTCGATAAAATAATATTGTAATTCACCCAGCCCCTTCCTACTACGTGGTGGCTGAATAAGCCTCCCACGCGCTACGCAGCCACGTAGGGCCTTCTCGCACTGGCTCCAGTCACGTAGGCTCGGCGCTCTCCTGGTGCGTAAGCACCTAGTAAGCGGCCGGCCAACTTCTCTCTGCGCGCTCTCTCTGTCCTTCTCCGCCTCGCAAGGCACGGCGCCGACCCAGGATAGATCTAGATCGTGCAGCTCGCTACCCAGCTAAACTCACTCACTCTCTCTCATACGCAAACAGGCACGCACGCCCGACTCCCGTTCGCTCTTTTTCCTTAGCGCGCGATGCGCTGGGTCTAAGCGCGATCTGTCGTACCCCGCGCACTCACTCACTGCCTCCCTCCCTCTCTCTCTCTCTCTCTCTCTCTCTCTCTCTCTCTCTCTCTCTCTCCCTCCCTCTCTCTCTCCTTCTCTCTCTCTCTCTCCCTCGCTCCCTCTCCCTTTCTCTCCCTCTCTCTCTCTCTCTCTCTCTCTCTCTCTCTCTCTCTCTCTCTCTCTCTCTCTCTCTCTCTCTCTCCCTCTCTGTCCTGCAGTTTGCAAGGCATTATACATGGTCTGAAAAAATATTTTGCGAGAAAAGGAAGAGAGCTGTGTTCGTCTTCGTGGTAAGAATTTGAACGGTACAATTTTCGAAACGAGAATTCCTTACTCTTCAATGGAAATCAGAGATGCATGTCAGAATATTTTTTATATCTCGACAAATGCAATTATTACATTCAAATTAATTTTTTTTTACTCTATAATATTTTGGACATAAAAAATGATATCTAACTAATGTGTCAATTTTTACTGATCAAATTAATAAAAAGTATTCATTTAAAATTTATAATTTTTAGAAAATCAACGGATATATCTTCCGTAAAGAAGTACTTTCTCGCTAGTATTTATTTACTTATTTATTTATTTATTTATTTACCAGAGCACAATATTACACGCGAGCTTACATCAAGATATATACTGTAACGTGGTGAAATTTCACTGCGTGACAAGTCCGTCCGGGGACGTCAGGGCAGAGTGTCCCAAGGTCGTGTGTATGCTTTTGAATGTGCGGTATTAATCGCGTCCGTTTGTTTTGAGTAAACGGCGCTAGAGAAGAAGAATCGCTCGTGAAAAACATACAGGACAAGCGTAGTCAGCACACTGTAGGCGAGGAGAGACCAGTGCAGATGATGAACAAGGTTGGCGTGGCACTCGGGGGACCAACAACTCTACAGGGCGCTCAAGGAACGGCCCGTACATCGTAAGGCGTCGTACGTATATGGCGGAATCCTGGTTGAGTCGGACAGCGCTAGCATCCGAAGCAGCTAGATCGGCGCTGCCGTTCATCTGCAGAGCGTCGGAGACATAAACTGCTGCGTATTGCGCTCGAGAATAACAGATGCACACTTAGATCAAAGGCTCTGATGCCGGTGGCATCCTGTTGTCTCGGGTCCCATACCACAGAGTATAAACTCTGTCTTATCTGCGAGTATTGGCTGTCTGAGTATTCACGAGATTTTGAATTTTGCGCGCATTTACTTTAACAGTCGAGCAGGAAGAGAGCATGCGCCGCCGACTGGCGACCGAGAACGGCGACCATATAGGAAGCGAGAGCGAACGAGACAGTAGTTCCGCACAGCGGCAGCCAATAGGCGAGCGCATTAGTGGTGGCTCGAGCCAGTAGTGGCTTGAGAGAGACGGAGCCTCGGCGACGATCGCCGAGCGCTTGACCGGCACTCTCCTGCCCTAGCTGATCCGGATCATACGCATCGGCAAGCTCCCGCTAGTTATTTGAAAATGTGCATTTTCCTGTGGCTATCTGGTTTTCTCCGAGAACAAAGAAACATAAGGATAGTATCACTTATTGTGATACATACCTATGATAACATATACCTATGTTAAGGGAAAATTCATGAAAGTCGTCGGACGCAAGTGAGGGCTACACGTCGGGATTCTGAGTTGCGTCTGCAGTATTCGCATTCGTATTTAGTTAGAATAAGGTTTTGAGTGAGGAATTTGTCAAGACGGGCAAGATAGTGATTGTGTGATTTGCGGGGAAACTTGTGCGAGTTGGTTACAATCCGACAACTTGGGAGAGAGTCATAGCTTGTAGTTTCGATTAAATTTGACTATCTATATATCTTGCATTTCTCTTGTTAAGGGGACAAAACAGTCCTATTTCATGAAAAATTCATTTTTTATGTGATATTTTGATAGCAAATTTGACGTAAAATAAGCTTTGGAAACCCGCTTTTTAAAAAAAATGTATTACAAAGTTATAAGCCCAATACTGAACCTATCTTTTTAACGTTTTTTTCGAAAAATCGTGTATTTTTAATTTTTTCTTAATTAATGAATAAAAAAATGTTAAAAAATTGTGACTTTCAATAATACTTTTAAAGAGTATAATATATAAGTCATATATATATATATATATATATATATATTTATTTATTTATTTATGTATATTTTAATAAAAAATTACACGTGCATACGTTTAAATACATTAATTTAAGCGTATATTAAAATCTTGTACAAACCGCGCGTTGAACCTGACCCATCCTGTACCGGCGCTAATTCTACAAGTACCCGTATGTCTAAATGAAATATACTCGTAATTATTTGTATAGCCGCCGTTCAGAGGGAGGGTTATTCATTTCGGGTGTGGTAGGGAGGAGGAGACAGGAAAGGCGAAAAATTACGAGACGCGGGTATAACTCAACACCTTAATATTTATTTGATAAACTATATAATGATTCAAGTGAGAGTACCCGGTCTGTTCAGAGTCGGAGTTCGCGACAGAATCAAAGCGTCGCCGCGTTACGCCAGCAGCTGAACAGTCCCGATCTCCAAATTCGTGCTCAACCGACGTATTTTCCCTGGAATAAACGATCGAATCCCAGGCAGCGAGACAAGCGCGACTAACGTATGTTTATATCGATTCCAACCGAGACAACAACAATAACAATAAACGTATACCAAATTCAAATCAGCATAAAATCATATCTCACAGTGATTGAAATTAAATAATCGCGTTTTATACGCTTCAAGAACGCGATCTAGAGACACAACATAACACTTCGCATATACATTCAATTTTACAACGCGCAGCATGGCTAACATAATACATACTAAGGTATTTTGTTTTTTTTAATACTACAATTTTACACAACTCGTGGTTACATTAAAAATAAAATAACCTTAAAATAACGTGCCGACCGACGTACACCTCTCAACCGTGACCGCAGAGCCTTATAAGAAAACAATTATGCAAGGTGAACTAAGTTAGCCAGAAGAGGCGTGCATCGTCGACAGCATCACAAGATACGTACTGGCTTCCTCATTCACCGGCAAAAGAACGAGCTTGTTTATCGGACGTTTGTACACTGAAGTCACGGTCTTGATTAGCGCCACACGTCTAAGCCCATCTGGTCTCGGATAAAGTTTGATGATGCGAGCAAGCGGCCACTTGGTCGGTGCGTGCAGTTCGTCGGCAAACAGAACAATATCTCCCACGGCGAACGAGTGATCCGAGTTCAACCACTTTGTTCGCTGTTGAAGGTTCCTCAAAACCTCATCGGTCCACCTCCTCCAGAAGTAGTTGCGCATCAGCCCGATGATCCTCCATCGTGTGCATACGAAGCTGGAGGCGCTATCATGGATGTGCCGATCAAAAAATGTGCTAGTGTAAGCGCCGACAAATCTTCTTCGTTCGCGCTTATAGCGTTAAGTGGTCGAGAATTCAGACATGCCACGATCATTGCAGTCATCGTTGCCAGCTCCTCGTACGCCAGTTGGTGATCACCTACTACTCGGCGCAAATGATCCTTGAAGGACTGCACACTTGCTTCCCACAGCTGCCGAGGTTTGGAGCGCAGGGGGGAATAAAAGACCAATCCACTCCATCCTGAGCAACTGTAGCTGCCACCTCCTGGCTCATAAGCGAAGCGACCACTCTCATAAAATTTTTAAATTTCAACAATTTAATACAACCTCGCTTTTAACTGTAATACCCTTTTTATAAAGTTATCTAAGACTCTTTATTCTACGATTCTAAATTGTTTGATATTTTTAATACCTATTTGGGATTATATTGCACGTGTATAAGATTCTATTATTAGTTTGACCGATTTATGTGTTTTATTTAATATATATTGATATAAAATTGATCACCATAACCTCACTAGCATTGATCTAGCAATTGTGAAAGCTTGAAAGTTGCATTTCTGTCTCTAGCATATAGTTTTCTTTCCATACTACTGAGAGTGGCAGGACATGTTAGTCCGACTGCACAAGTAACTCTATAGTGGGGAAACATTTCTTGATGTTGTTTTGCTGAGTCACACTTGCAATCTGATTTAAATACTATATCGTCTATCACTACAATATCTTTATGTGCAGGTTGTTTTTTAATTGAGTTCATCGAGTTCGTAAAATTCTGAATTCCTCTGAGGCCTCTATTGAAGTAGAAGATCGCTTTATTTGAACCTAAGTATTTTATATCTTTGTACGTTATTCTGTGCTTGTTCAATTGATGTATTTTATTTCTAGGGGCCTTGGGAGGTTCTTTACTTCTTGCTTTAACACTGTTCATTTCTCCCATTTTGTCTAACTTGTCAAAACCCGTTTCGATGGGTTTATATCTTTCTGCGTTTGGTACTGTTGTAATGTCTTGGTCATTTGAGATTTCTTTAACAAAATTTGATTAATAATTTTGGTTCTGTTTTTTTCGTTTCTTTAATGCAGAGGTAGATCAATTCTTGCGTTATGTTATCTATCTTAATATTTATCTTCGTGAATGCAGTAATCATTTTATTGTAGTTATATTGGGAAATGCGTTTGTGCTTTCTGTTCTTATGTGACAAGCATTTTTCATTTGCGCATATGTAAGTTCTCAGATCGAGTATCACATATCTAATTTTGCCTCAATCGTAAGGTCTGAATATTCGTTTAGAGCTATTTTACCCATTTGTAGTAGGTCAACTATTTTACTTCTGGTTGTAGCTGCTCACGGGAGCAGTGTCGCGCTTGAAGATTGTGCAGTAGATAAATAAATAAAATATCTAAATGAATTGACTCTACAATTTTAAAATAGATATATTTTAATTCAATTAATTTTACTAAGATATAACTTTTCTAAGGTAATTTTAGTCAAACACGCAATGAAAAGAAAAACTCTAAGATTTTAGGAAATAAATTGAAAATATATTGTAATAACTCTGAAATTACAAAACGAAGCGTTCAGCTTCGTGTCACGACCGAGACTGCCTCCGCAGAGCACACAGGGCACGCTCGCCCCCGCAGAAGTTCCCGAAAACGACATCCCCTCCCTAGGTCCTTGTTTTTCTCGCCGGATCGAGAGAATCGCCAGATGCCGATGCAACTGAGAATGCGTCAATTTTCCCTCGCGAAAAGCTATAAAAAATATAGACCCAGCGCCGCGCTCGTTGTTGAGCCGAAACAGATTGCGGGAACCCGAAACCCTGCGCCGCGCCCAGCACAGGGCCATAACGCTGCGACGCGAACAAGACACCCTTTTTTTCTACGCGCGTGCTCCGCGGCCGTAAGCCGTCTTTACACTTAAAGCCTGCGCTGTCCCCGCATTCACTCAAGCTATCGCCTGCGACGTAGGAAAAACCTCTTGAGGAAAACCTACGCCAGGAACAGCGCGTATACATAATAAATCTTAAAACTATAATCTTAATTTATAGCGCACGCAAACTCGTTGTCGACCAAAAAGACGCACTTAAACTAAATACATTCCCTCCTGCACGCCCGCTCGACCGAAACGCAGAACAACGGCCCATGCTTTCACCTCATGGCAGCCAATCTGGGCGACATACCCCCAACAAGCCCTTCCTTGTCTTTGTCTCAAAACGCGTCTGCGAAGAAAAAACACTCGGCCTTTTCCTTGCCTCGCGACCACTCCAATTACCGGGCGTATCCGCCCGACGGAGAGAAAAATCAAATGTCCCCATAACCACGAGACTCACGCAGCACTTAGCATACTGCGCTGGAGTATTCACCCGCCTATTTTTGTTCTCGCTTGCGATCCGCTTGCGTACGTCAGGAACACTGGTAGACAAGGAGTTTGGTAGTTCGTGCTACTTAAACATGAGCACAAGCCAGGATTTAAATTGTTGACAATCTATAAAATCATCTTTATCCGCAAACATTTTCTCTGACCCAATTTTTTATTTTATTTGTACTAGAATATTTATTGATATCCATAGTTTTTAGATCATTTAGTAAGTTGCTAAAAGTGTTTATTGCTTTAATGTAACTATTCTTAGTGCTGATTGTTTTTGTAAATTTAGGAAGTAATATTATCTTTTGTCTCGTTATACTTGCGGAATTTATAAACTGTTCTTTCAAATGACTGTAATAATATTTAAAACATTCATACGCAAAAAGCTGTTGCATATTAAATGGAAGTATTTTATGGAACGTATGAAACAATATATTTTGTTTATAATTTTAAAAATTCTTGATTGAACTGACTGCAGTAACTGCAATCGATTTTTATATGCACCACCCCAGGCAATTATTCTATAACCGATGATGCTATGAAAAAGAGCAAAATATACTATTTTTAATGTTGTGACGAGAGCAATAGCCCTCGTCTAGCCCAGTATGCTCCTGTAGCCTAAGTTATATATATGCGTTTACAGGAGAGACAGCGGAGACGTAAGTCAGAGGTGAGTAGGGTAGGGAGAGAGAGAGCAACGCGATACGCGACTAGCGAAATAGATACGTTTCGACTAGCTTCGAGTCAACACCTTTTGAATATCTAAGATTTGGTCAAGAGCGTTTATAGTAGTGTGTGCGATTATGTGAAGACTCTGTAAGACTAACTCGAGAACTGCAGCCTGCGTTTCTCGCCTGCTGCACGTGCCAGTTTGTGCCTTTTATTGCGGTTATTATTTGTAAGTACCTGCTCTCTTTCTCTCGCTTGCTCACTCACCAGTGCTTTCGCGCTCTCGCTGACCTCGTTCGAGCTCATCACGAGCATACGCTTTTTCGCACGGCTTACACGCTTTTCACGTCGCTTATACGCTGCGACGCTGCTGTAACTCTCCTTCTTTTACTGAATAAATTGTGTGTTGTAATGTCAACTATCGCCTTTGCCTATTTTACGTATTTTGCATGCATTATCGCCTTACTTGCCGCTTCGCGTATTTCAGCGACCCAGCCGCCTCCACGGGCACACATTTCGCTTCTCAAAGTGCGTGCGAACTGATTAGTCGCCTCTGCGGAACCAGGTGCAGAGACCCCAAACCGCTCGCCTCCGCGAGCAAACGAGTACGCCCGTCGGCTACTCGATTATAACGAGGATCGTCGGTCGCATTGCACGCAGCTAATGACTGCGCGACCGCCGCATAATTAACATCGCGATCATCCCGTTATAATGTGTTATGGTCCATATATTTCGCTATTCTTCCGAATATAAAAGGCAGATATTTTGTTTTGTTTATTAGATATTCTATGTGTTTGCTCTATCTCATGTGCTCATAAACATTAATTCCTAAGAATTTTGTTTCATTGACTCTTTGTATAAGTTTATTGTCTATTTTTATCTCAAATTCTTATGGTATACTATGACTGTAATTTCCAAAAGTTATATAGACTGTCTTTCGTATATTAAGCATCCGCTTGTTCAGCTTGAGTCACACAGACACACTTTCAAGATGTTCGTTCATTTTTTGTTTCTTCTGACCACGTGTGCCCATCTGCTATAACTGCCGTATCATCTGCATAAGACAGAATAGCCCTACCTGGTATTTTGCTTAGTAACTCATTCACATAAATGATAAAAAGTAGAGGTCCAAGTATAATTCCTTGCGGAACTCCAGTATTTATAACTTCAAAATCGCTTACACTCGTACCAACTCTTACCCTTTGGTTCCTGTTACTTAAATAACTTTGCAGCAGTTTATAACAATTTCCTCTTCACCCATAAGCATAAAGTTTGTCCAAGAGTATTCTGTGATTGACTGTGTCGAAAGCTTTCGCTAGATCCAGGAAAGTTATAGCGATAGGCTTACTTTGGTCCATGTTTTCATAAATTATTTTGGATATGTGATTGAGTGCATCTTTAGTTCCCATATTCTTCCTAAAACCAAATTGTTGCTTACTAAGTATACTGCACGTACTAATGAACTCTATTATTCTTATATGTATTATTTTTTCAAAAATTTTAGCAATATTGGAAAATAGCGATATTGATCAATAATTACTCATCTCAGTTTTCTTCCCTGCTTTATATATTGGAATAACTTCTGCTGCTTTAAGTGTATCAGACCAAATTGATTCTTGAATACAAAAGCTGAAGTCATTGGATAGCACATCCCAGGAGACCGTTGATATTACTTTTAGCGTTTTAGCATTAATCATGTCTATTTCTCCTTTTTTGAGTTTGAAATCGTTAATTATTTTTATTACTTCTTCTTGATTTGTTGGTTTAAAGAACAT
This sequence comes from Muscidifurax raptorellus, assembly GCA_020010945.3. Taxonomy (NCBI): domain Eukaryota; kingdom Metazoa; phylum Arthropoda; class Insecta; order Hymenoptera; family Pteromalidae; genus Muscidifurax; species Muscidifurax raptorellus. The sequence goes on from JAHUUD020000070.1 coordinate 163,359, forward strand.
AGTCTTTGGATTGCTTGTTGGTAATTCCAATTTTGTATTATTTGGTAAACCGATTCTAATGCTCAGCGTTTCTCCTAGTTTACAGTAGTATTTAGTCTACTAGAAATCTCCGTCTCATCATTTATAATTAAATTATTTTCTAGCTTTATTTGTTTTATAGAATTATTTTGCTTGTCCACACTTCTACTAATTTTGCTGTTAATACTAGCCCATAATTTTCTTGGATTATTATTTTCTTCTATAAGTTTTCTATTATGGTTAATTTTTACTTCTTTAATGATTTTATCCAAGGTCTTATTATAGTTTTTGTATTGTAGCTTTATTTCTTCGTTATTTGGATTTTGTTTTACTCTACTGTATAGCATTTCCTTCTTTTTGAATGATTTTAATATTGCTTTTGTAATCCAATCCTTTCTTGCAGTTTTCTTTGCATTTTGCCGTTTTTTCGTTGAAATTTGACTTTTTCTATGCAAACTTGAATATCTTTTATAATACCTTCAAACATATCATTAGAATCTTTAATAATTTTATCTGGACCAATCTATTTGTTTAGCCGCTTATAATTATAATAATAATAGTTTTGATTCGATTTCATTGCGTTATAATTGACTTTTCCATTTTTTATTTCCAAAAATAATGGATAATGATCGGTTATCGGAACTTGTAGTGTTAGCTCTTTTACTTTTAGAAAATCAGACTTAATAAAAAAATATCTATACATGATCCTGTCTGCATAGCTATACTAGATGGTCTTGTAGTATTCGTAAAAGTTGGTAGGTAGCTTTTTTCAAGAAAATTATTTAAAAAATTTAGGCTTATAACATTACAATGCTGAATGTCAATGTTAAAATCTCCTACTATTATATGATTCGATAGATTTCCCTTTGTTTGTAAGTACTCCTTAAGATTAAAATTGAATTCCTCACAACTGAGGCCATGAGATCTATACAAGGAAGATATCTCTAATACTCTTTTGTTACTTGGAGTAATTACTGCAATTAAAATTTTCAGTTTTCCAATGGTTATTGTTTCACAATAATGTGTAATATTATCCCTTATATAGACCACAACGCCGTCATTTTTGTTAATATTTCCGCAGTTATAATAAATTTTATATCCTTTAATTTTATAATACTGATAATGTACTAAATTCCAATTCTCAGTACAGACAATGACATTTGGTTTAATCCTGAGACCTCCGATAAGTATTTGAAGTTTTTCGAAATTAGCATTCAAGCTTCTAATATTTAGATACAATACATGACTGTAATTGTTTTGTCTCTTCTTAATAATCACTTCATAAGCTTTTCCAGTATATCTTTTTGGTTAGGATCCGTAGTTTTTACTGTTAATATTGGCACTTTTTTAGGTATATTTTTTATTGTTGTTATAGCTTCTGAATACGTTTTTTAATAGGCTGAATTTCACTATACTTTTGCCTTTGTAATTCAATTAGTTCTTTTTGCACTCGATTTTTATCCCGCAATTCTGCCACTAGTTTTTTTAGCAAGTTATTTTCTGCTACTAGTAGTTCCAACTCACTATCACTATCATCACTTATTGTCTGATTTTGCTCCTCTATTGTTGCATCGTGGATTTCTTTTAGAAGGTCTTGTCTAATTTCTTCTGTCTGCATTAATTTTATGCCAGCTATCACTTTTTTTGCTACATCGCTTAACATATGCTCTTCTTCATTTGAGGTTACTTCACTCGATGCATGTTGCGGACAAATTATCAGATTTTCTCCAACATATCTTTTGCTTTTTGTTTTCTCGTATTCAATCCTATGGTAACACTTTCACAAATTATGCATATCACAGTTGAAACTTGCTGTCTTGGATCGCACTTGTAGTATTTTACCGAGAGCTTATCCGGCGGGTGCTTCTCGTTCGACACCATATTGACATACATGTTCTTCTGGTACTGTTGAGGTTAACTCTCTCACGGAATGATAAGATAAAATGATAAGATAAAAATCATTTGTTTATGTAAACATGATATCTTACCTTATCTTAATTCATTTGTCTTATCTTCATTACTTGTTTATATTGATAAGATAAAGGACACCAGTGATGAAGTCATCTGTTATATCTCGCCATCTTGGCTTTACTTACTACTAGTATACTCATATCTAAGATGTACAAGTTATGTTACAGACAAGAGAGGGCACTATTGGTGAGAGAGAGGGAGCGGGAAGAGATAAAGCGCCGCGCTACGAGACTGCTACTCGAGAGTCAACTTTTCTTCAATTACCGCCCGGAGTAGTGCGTGCGCTAATAATTATTAACGAGTTGTGCAAGGTCCAAGGTAACCTGCTAGGAATCGAGAAACGCGAGACGCGAAGTCTCAATTATCACGGGAAAGCCTGCAGCATCACATTTGCACTGCACGGAGCTAATGTCTGCGCGATTGCAACCATCCACCCCATTATACCACATTCAACACATTACAAAAAGACGAAGTGTGTTATCTACATTTTCTAAAAAATTTGCTATTTTATGTCAACTGAAACAATGAAAATGATATATTACGCTTTTTTTTGGCTTATAAAAATAATATCAATCTTTTACAGAACCTGCAAAAAAGATCTTAAGAATTGTAAACAAAAATAAGTTTGTTCAAGGTAATCCTATGAATCTAGAATGATGGTATGCTTATGATTCACTATTGTTTCTAATAGTAAAACTAGAAATAAATAACTTTAACACAATTAATAAAAAGGTTAATATATATTTTATTATGTTTCAATTAGTTTTAAGTTTATTATTATGTTGTTTTAGTTTTCTATCTTCCAATCCTGCCAACAGGTACCTGTATGTACCGCTGCATGATTTGAAGGTGTTATTGTATATTGTAATTACAGTTGTAACGGGGTTGAATTTACATACGCTTGCACTCTACGAAGTGCAAGTCAGACTGCTCATCTCGCGCTGCGACGAAGTCCTATCGTCTGCGGGAACCTTCGTTGCAAATGCGAAGCTCTTTTGGCTTTGCTTCCACGAGCTCGCAGGTTCACGCATATGACTCTCGAAGCCGCTGTTGCGTCTCCTCGCGCGGCAGACCAGGCTACTCAGTAATACGCTTCGACCTCGTACTGAAGCGCGTGATCAGCTTTTGGCTGAGACGCCCGCAGAGGCGGCGGTTTTCACAGGAAGAATTGATGGGATTTGAAGTGAGTGTAAGACCGAATAATGCCGCAAATCATAAATCTACAGTTAGCTTTAACCCGCATAAAAATCCACCCAAATATACAAAATAATAGGTGCTAAAATAAGTCGCGATCTATGCGTGCGCGCACAAGAAGCCTGTTTTGGTTTCTGCTGCACCAATACGCGTAGCTGGGGCTGCTGCCACCTACTGGATTTACAATTATTATGAGAAAGGGGGCGCTCACCTACTTACTTTGCTGGATTTCAGTCACACGCCAAATCGCACAAACGCACACACACACACACTGCTGCTGGTAGATGGAGACTGGTCCCGCTGGTGCTGGTCGTGCATGTATCTCTACTTCTTCTTGTCGCTTATTCTCTCATTCTCTCACTCACTCTCTTTGATTCTCGGCTATTGACGCTCGCGATACCGCTATGGTCTATGCCGGAGACTATTTGTCGGGGCCGTCGGACTACGATCGCGCGCAAGACCCCGAATCCTGACTCGCGTTCGTAAATATTTTGTACTTAATAAAAATAAAATTAAAATGAATGCCTGTTACCTCGATTGCAAAAAAGCAAATGTCTAACAATTACAATAAATCATAGTAATTTTTTCTTCATAATAAGTGAATTTTCGCATATACAGTTTTCTGAGTATAGAGATAATTAAAGACTTGGCTTACCCGAACAATTATCCTTTCAGAAGCATGTGCGATAACTTGATAGTTACTTTGATCAGATGTATGAACATGTAGCCCAACTATCAGATAAAAATACCTTTGATCTGGATTTGGTTTACCTTTTTTTCTCATATTATTGGTGGTGGTTTCACTAAAGTGCAAACGTCCAACTGTCACCTTTGTTACACGTTCACCGCCAACATCAACTCTAAACAGACTTAGTTGTTAAAGTATTTTCTTTTACATATCGATGCCATCTGTCATTGGTAAAGCAAATTGTTTGTTTTAAATAATATCTAATTGTTAATATAATATATCAATTGCATTATCTAAATTAATTTCATTACAATTTATGCTTTCATAATATGAAAATATATTTGATAGTAATATTTGCTATACCAATAAGCTTTAGACTAAACGTAATTTTGTATCGAAAAGAAGTACACATATTTTTCTAAAAAAACTCTTATTCGTTTGATTTTTATCGCTTCTGCTTACGTGAAAAGACTGTCAAAATCAAAAATATTTTAGACGATTATATAGTAAGCATAGGTAGATTATTATTATTAAAAATTATTTATATAATCTTTTTTTACAATACGTTTAGAGCTTTTATGATTAAGGGGACTTAACGTTCTTAATAATTTAATTATTTTACTCATTGTTTGATTTACTAGATCATCGAATTCGATCAAACTAAGGTTTATTTTCATATTATGCATTTATTTCTGAGATAAGTGTGAGCATTTGAAAAAGAAAATCTAATAATATATTTACATCTTTATACAGACAGAATTTAAATAAAATTAAGATAAACACAAAATACAAACAGTTGATTTAGATCAGTTTTTGAATTTCATTATTTGTACTTAGATATTACTCCTAAAATTATATCTGATCACTTTCTTGCGTTTAGTTGAAGAGACACACATTGTTTACACTGTAAAACGCAGTACTATATTTTCAAATTTTTTCAAAAGAAATTGGATTTGTCATTTTTTTGAGCAAAATTTAAATATCTATTGAATTATACATCATAATTTTAAGATAGTTAAGTCCCCTTAAGAGAAATCTTTATTTATCATTTTCCGAGCAATTATGTAAATTTCAATATTAAATTAATAATGAAATATTAATAAAATAAGGAATGGTGTGGAGAATTTTTCGATTTTGCCGAGACATGCTAGATGTGAAGAAATAAATGATTTTAAATTCTTTTTTTTCAACGTTTTGACGGCCATTAACGTCCTCATCAGAAAAAATAATTTGAGCGTCGTCGATAGATGGGTATCATGAGTACTATAATCCATATCCGCCGCAGCGTTGATGGAAGGGCAAAGACCTCTATCCGCTGCTCAGATTTAAATTTAAATTTAATTTAAAGAATTTAAATTTCTTTATTTCTTTACACCAAACATGTCTCGGGAAGATCTATACATTCTCTGGAACGAACATTCTCTCTAAAATATCTTACATTAACAAAATACATTTTAATAAAAAGATATAAGGCCATAATTTTATAAAACTTACAGAACTGGATGGAGTGGTTTTTTACTTCTATCACTTTGACTTTGTTCGACTTTGATAGTTTGCGATGGAGATTCTACTTTGACGCCATAAAATTGAAGCTGAAAACTTTGAATCTTTTTTAACCCTTCGATAGTTTTTACAAAAACCGCTTCACCTTGCAATTGCGAATGGCAAGTGATCTGTGAAAAAATTAAATAATATAAAGGTGATTAAAAAGATTAATAATATGTAGATTGTAAGCCTTACTACAACGAGTACACAACCTGAAAGTGATTTTTTTTCTGACAAACAAAGGCATCGTCTGAATTGCTAAAATTAAATCCTTTATCTGCATCAACTCTGTAATATGGTATTGGGATATCCTTTAGATTTTGATCACACAATGCATGCCAAGACATTTGTTGAAAGGGATGAAATCGAATGCATTGATAACTTATGTCAGAGAAATTAGTTGCTTCGTCATTGTCGAGGCCTGTACTGCAATTACTGCAAATATTCTCCACGTTGACCAATTCTGGTTCCTAAAAATAATATAAGTAAGGAGATTTGTAAGTAAGATATTTTGATGTTTTTCTTGCATCTACATTTTTAAAATGGCATTTGAAACTTGATTTTATTGCCTCATTTATGTAAGCTTTACGCAGCCCTATCTTGCACTAGCCCCGCTAATACGGAAGTCTCTCATTTGATTTCTAATGTAATTTTCTCCATGCTCCGGTTTCCTCATTTTTTACAGGCCACATATTTTTCGCTATACGCTTACACCGGAGTATTATAGATCTATATATCCTTATTTTCATATTTTTAGACAGCAATCTCGACTTTTGTCATTCACTAATGGCGTAGAAGCAAGCATTACTCGAATGGAGTCTCTTTTATATCTCGGCTTTAATCTCGTTCCAATAATTCATAATTGTGCTTAGATACCTACATTCGCTAACCTTTTAAAAGGGAATTTTTCTTACTCTTAAATTTCCCTCTGTGCCTAGCAAGGCGGAAGATTTATATTTACAAGGAAGGTCCCTCAATCTGAACTCACTGATTTCAATATTTCGCGATATGTTGTAGTACTCGGAGAAATAAGACACATAGTTGTTTTTTTTGGGTCGACATCCACTTTCAAGAGGTGAAAACCACCCCTAATTCCAAAAATAGTTTTCTTATCATATCTCGCTTTCTAATTAATATATTTGATGAAACTAAGTACAAAATATTAGTCATAATAAACTTAAGATGTTAGACATGCTTATGATCCAAGGGGTTGCAACCCTTAATTTATATTTAAAAAACAGATTTTTCATGATTTTTTTTCTAAAAAATCAATATATTAGCTTAAAAAAATTAAATGAAGCATTTTCGTTTACTTTATCAAATATTTTAATTGACGTTTTTCAGGATTTGTTACATTGCTACCACAAGTATCGTAAGCTATCCCTCAAAATAATTGGTCGCATGTAAAAGATGAAAACTTAATTTTGCTTGCAACACTTAATTTTAAACTTTACAATGCTTTGCAATAATTTTTTCGAAATATTTCCGAAGGTCAAGGGCACGTCCTTCATTAAATGCAAAAAGAAGAAGCCATCGATTAAAACTACGCCAGTACACGCAGGTACTTCACTATCGATAGAAATGTCCAAACTTTTCATTACGGCAGATTTATCTGTTTTGCAACGTGTGCCATCTAAATGACACAATGCAAATGGTATCTGAGTCAACTAATACGCTAAGACTTTCTCAAGGTCAATGCTCTGTTTGACTGTAACAACAAGAAACCTGCCAAAAAAATCACATTGCATCCTTACTTCTTGAATTTTTTTATTATCATTAACTTGTTTTTTAAAAAATCTGCGAATGTTGCAACTTTATTAGTAACAATCGTCGCCTCAAATCGTGTGCTCTCTTCATTGCAGGAAGAAATAAATGCTTCCCTTAATTCATCGCCGTCATTTTCGACATTTAACAAATATTTTGTTGCTGTCTCTGATGCAGCTTGACCACTACAAATATTGAACAAGAAGTTCGGATCGAGACTACAATCAAGGATTTATATTTTTTTTATGGCATGTATCAAACTTTGAAGCTGCGCATCACTCTTTTTTATTCTATTTTTTTCTAGATCAGCAGTAATGTCTTGATTCAGCCTTAAACCAGCTTGTTGTAATATATGAGTTATTATTGTCGATCTCACGCTGTGGCTTTTGCACCAGCGTTGTCGAGCTGGTACCGAGTTTGTAAAATGTAAAACTCCTGTAATCTGCTTGCCGCATTAATCGTCGGCTCAAGAATGAGATCTACAGATATTTTTGAGAATTTGTTGAAGAATATATGGTTTATTACATTCAAGTGCAACTTTTTGTGCTCGATGCATTATTTCGGCAACTACATGATTACTTGTCGGAGATTGATTTATAGTTGTTAAGTATGAAACTTTTTGTTTCACGGAGTTATCAGTAAATAGTAAACTATTGAATCCTACCCACATAGTTGTATTTTGAATGTGCAAAGCATGAGATGCACTTGTAGCTTCGGCAGGTAGTTCGGGCAAAATTTCAATTAGTTTTGGCTTCTTTAGATAAGGTCGTAGATCTGGCGTTATTGCAACGAAAGTACGTCTTTTTCTTTTTCGGCTTTGCTCTGTCAATGGCACGGCCGATGGTTCACCGTCACTGTCAGACACACTTTCAAGTGATTCCTTCTCAATATCCTGGAAAATTATGCATTCAGTATCATTTAGTGTATCTTTTCTTGTTAACGTTTCAACTTAAAAATAATATTTTATGCATACCTTGATTCAGAACAGGATGGCCCTGTTGGTTCTCAGTTTCCTTCTGTGGAACATCTGTACAACTTGCAGTTTGGCTATGATACAATGAAATGCATGAGTTGTAAAAAAACTATTGATAATTTATTACTTTTCCTAATATTTATTTGACATATTGATGTATAAAAATTGTCAAGCGTCAACGTATAAATTCAAAAATTGAAACAGAATTTATAATGCATGTGCACAAATATCTACGCTATACTACGCGTATACACACGCAAACGTAAGCGTCTAAATCCCTGTATTTGCGCCAAAACACACCCGTCACGACTCGCACACGTAACAGTTGAACGTCTAAATCCCTGTATTCGCACCAAAATACACTCATTCCATGCTACACGCATACACACAGTTGAGCGTTTAAATCCCTGTATTCGCGCCAAAATGCACCCATACCACGCCTCGCATCCACGCTACGCTATGCGTGAGTCTAAATCTCTGGATCCGTACCGACGCACTTTATTGTGTTATATACTATACGATGTCTCAATATAGCTGCACTCTATATTTTTTACATTATACGGCATTTGTATATTTAAATATGAAATTATTTTTTGCTTATACTCGCACTTAACTGATCATTTATTTATTTAAAAACGAAATTATTTTTTGTTTATACACGCACTTAACTGTTCATTTATTTATTTAAAAGTTTTTATTTAATAGCTGCCTCTTCTAGATTATTATCAAGAAATACCACGCGGACACATCCAAACCTTAAACTTAATGCTGTACGATCAGCGTATATACTGATATTTGCCCTGGCGATGATAGTGCACATAGCAGAGGTAGCACTTGTCGTCCTGTGTGATTTTTTTCATTATATTGTACGCTCCTTTACAAATGCTCCCGGTAAAATCACAGCTACAATCGCGCATGATAATCACCCGGAGAGAGTTAAACCATCAGTGATGGTTTAACTCTCTTCCAGAGATGTGATACTACGACACTTTGTTAGCCTTGAACACGTGCGATCCCACACTACAAGTGCATCTTGCTCATCATCTTTTTGCTGATGCTTCAAAATTGAGGAACAATATCTTTGACCAGCTCCCAAAACATTTGCACGTGTTTTAGAACCTGTACTGTGCAGCTGCATTTTCTTATTCATGCTTTACTCGCTATAACAGCGCAGCTGCATTATCTTCTTCATACTTTTTTCGCTGATTATCAAAAATAGAGAAAAAAAAAATTCGGTAACGATACTGCTTGAGGCCGAGGACATTCACAGATGTATCTAGTATAGCCATACAGCTGCTTTATGAGTCATTATTTTCAACAAAAAAAATTTTGCCCTTGTGTCAAGCTTAGTTGATATTATTTAAATAATGACAAACACGTTATTTTGACCATGGATATGGGTATTATATCCTACAACCGGTTCTCGTGAGAGAATGAAAATTCCGTTACTTTTTCGATATCTTCAATATTTACGGAGATATCGTGACCTTTTAGCTTTTACCTATTTAGCAAAGATTTAGTTTTCAATCTAGAGCGATGATTTTTGGACTGTAGGTGTATCTTAACGCACTCTATCAATTGCCATTGAAAAAAATATAAATTTACCAAAGTAGATAAGCTAGGATGATACTGGGGCAGGATGATACTGGAGCAGGATGATACTGGGGCAGGATGATACTGGAGCAGGATGATACTGGGGCAGGATGATACTGGAGTAGGATGATACTAATTTAAGTTGATGCTACTTCACCTGCGTTGAAATTCATAAAATGATTTTTCCTTCCTAATTCACTTTGAAGTGAAGTAGAAAAAAATTTTTTGGTTTAGCGGGGACTCGAACCGGGAACCTTTTGGTCGCCAGTAGGCCGTCTTACAGACTTACGGATACGAGCTTATTGAGAAGTTAGGTATGGATCATCCTTATACGCTTATCTACTACTACTACTACTACATGTGTGAATTATTATTGTTTATATACTTCGAGGTAATTAAACATTTTTTTTTTATTTTATTGAGAAAAAAAGTCACTGGGGTTCGAACTCGAGGTTTTCGGTCCCGAGTCATTCGTATTATCGACTTACCCATTGTGACTTCTTGTGAGAAGAGGTTTGAATTATGTACTTATTTAATTAAATCTTTTATAACCATTTTGTTACGGAAAGGAATTGGTGTTTGATGAATATTTTTGTGTATACTTTTTCCACTTCGAACCTGAGGACGACGACGACGATGTATCCTTTTTCTTTCTATCGTAGTGCTCTTTCAGCTTCGTATAGCCGGAGGTGCTTTGGTTTGAGCTCATCTTGACTGAATGACTCGATTGAGCGATTGTGTGGATATTTATACCTCGTCGGATTAGATGTCTTCCCACTCCATCTCCATGCCATGTAGATAAAATAATCTCATGAGTTTGACATTCTGCAGCGCACAGGTGGCTTGGTGTGCTCCGTTATGATTTATGCATATGGTAATTAATTGTGCTGGATGATCAGTGGATGGATAGCTGGAATTAGTATTGTCTGTGACTTTAAAGTTGAAACGTTCGAGCCAGTCCTTTTTTACATCACCAATTACGAAAATCTTGCTGGCATCTTGCAGTGCTTCTCGAAGAATGTTTCCTATTTCGGTGTACTCGTGATCACCGGAATCCCAGCTCAATCCGTGATGATAAAGTTCGAGCCAGAGATTCTGGCGTTTATACTTTTGAGCTAACTTACGCCAAGGAAATGGTTCTTTAAATAAAAGTACAACAGGTTCAGCGTCGTACTGGAGAGGTAGTATGGCCAGCTCCTTCAAGACGAACGTCCACAAGAGCACTTTTTAAAGACTCGTTCTGCTTCGAACAGTCGATCACGATGAGTGGTAAGTGTGAAATAAAATCGTTCTTGTTTATGACAGGTTCTGAAACTTTGTCATAGTAGAGGTTCTGGAAATTCGCAAACATATCATACAATATGGCGTATTGATAACGATTGATGTCTAAATTTAAATTCCCGTATGAATAATACTGCGAGTTTAGGAAAAGCTTGACGTTGCTTATATCGCAATGATCGAATTGACTAGCATTCTTAGTTTTTTGGTTCTTGCGATTGGTTTGAAATCCCAAGATGACGAAGCGTGGTTTTTCCAACTGATTGGACGTCTTTACAGTCCACACATTTTTGGTTGCGGTCGGAAGTACCGGATACTTGTATATCTCCCAACTTCGGAAACTCATACTAATCGGTCTATTTTTTTCTATGTAATTTAGAAGTCGAATTTTATTGGTATTGGATACCACAACGTACGGCATGAGCCATTCAATTTTAGTCAATTCTAATTTATAATCCTCGAAGGTAGCGACATTTCCCACAAGAGTTGACGTATGAATGATTGCATACAAATCGTTTCTCGAACTAGTCAGAATAAGCTCGTGTTTCACGTTGACTACGATTTTTCTATAATCTTCGGCAAACCCGAATATGATAATACTCAGCGGTATGGATACATCGAAGTAGCCTGCATCATTGGTCAACGATTTCGTCTCTGCAATGTCCAACCAGCCTGCATTTTCCAGTATTAAACTTTGACTGGGGTTCTGCGAAATCAAGCCTTTCATGACAGTAGTAAAAACGACATTTTTACATTTGTCGATTTCTACAGCATTAATTTCATATCTGATCTCTTCGAACATGTAACATATGGCATTGTTGATTAACTTAGTATGTGCTAGTGCAGTACGATTTGGTTTCGTTAATTTACCGCAAATGTGCAGTGAACTACGTGATGGCAAAATGCTCAAATCTTGATGTTGAATGGCGATGCGAATCTCGTCGCTGTTGTTGTAGGATGAAATTGTGTAAGGCTGATGAGCGTGCAGCTCGTAGTGTGCCAACGACACATCAAAGTTTACTGGTGAAGTATGCTTAGAATCCCGTTCATTTTTTGTTAAACAGTAGAATAGTATGCAGTTTATTTTCCACCAGGAGCGATGACTCGCAAATTTAGGCTTTTTAGGAACTGAATGTTTTGCCGTATTAGCGCTTTGGCGTTTCGCCGACGACTGATAACTGAGCGACATGTTGGTTTGCTTATATAGCCTGCACCAACTTTTCTATTATTATACACTATTCCCATTACGTTGCTTTTAAATGCAATCGGATTGTGATAGTTTTGTCTCGGAAATTTACGAGCAGTTCGTTTTTATCGACTATGCGAATTTGTAAGTGATCTATGCTCTCGTGGTGGTACTGCAGGAAAAAATTCATGAATGGTATGCGCTAATTGTCCGTTTACGTAGGCACCACTGGTGATGTTACATTTGATTCTCAGAGCATTAACTTTGAGAATAGCAGCTGGCAAATCAGAGGGATGAGTGAAGTTGGCTTGAAGCCGAGTAACGTACTAATCGAATCTCGCGGCCGAAAATCAATCTGATGATCACACTTTATGATACTACGGAGTGTATTGTTGTTAGGTTGTATACTGATCGAAATATCCTTATTAGTCAAAGTTTCGCGAAGATAACTCTCAATATCTTCAATCTCGTAACTGCCAATAGGTAAAACAATTTCCTCCTTGCCAACGTAAAATTTATTATTTCCTTTATCGATATTGGGTATCGAATTGAAAGTTAAAAGTTCAACCAATCCGAGAACGTACTGTTTGTGCGGTAATAATTCAATGGGAGGAAAATACTGAGTTTCGAGTATGGATAAAGTACCAGAGAGAGTCAGAGTAAATGAATTCTCCATGGCTGTTGAATTAAAAATGAATCAACTCGGACTATTCACTTCTTTATATAGTTCAATGAGGACGAGCGAGCTTGTTGCTCAAAAATTGGAGACAGAGGTGACCACAGTTAAATGTATCATAGTCTTGACATCTCTCGGGGTTGTACTTGACGCTGTCTACGTTCAAGTATAGCATCAAGTCCGTTGGTGGTTGAAGATTGCCGAAACTATCAAAGTATATGCTCCCCAGTTCGTTCCAGGACCACTGACATCGTCCAAGTTCACGACAGCTGATTCGTTGTAACGAGGACCGCTAGCAGGCATATCGTTTCTCATGAACACACCGCAAAAATGTGGTATTTTCAAAATTTTGGCATACTTTACGAGGTCGGAGTCACTGAGTGGTCTCTGTGGTAATCTTACTTTGAGGAACATTTTTTTTCAATGTCATACCGTGTGCTATGTTACGACCCATTCCCGTTTTATGCGGTTTCAAGTACAGACCTTGACCGAGAGCCAAGTTTCTTCTAATTGTAACTTAGCCGCTTTGGCATCGTTGACTGCTTTCGCAATACCAACAGCTCCTCCTGCGAGTACACCAGTAGCACTCAACCCAGCAAAAAGAGGTATGAGGAATTGTTACCTTATGCTTGTCGCCTGCTTTCTTAACCGCATCGCGAGCCCCTTTCAACGCAGAAAGAATGGCTTTGCGACCATTATTGCTTGGGATCATAAATTTGGCAGCAGTTTTGACGATTTTATTCAACTGTAAACTTTTCTTACTTCTTCTTCTCTTAGCATCCATTCCGAGTTTCGTCTTTAACGTCATGACTTTTGAAACAGTGAAAGCAGCTACTTTCTCACCAATACTTGCGTCTTTCGATGAAACTCTTTTTGCAGCTTTGTCGGCTAAAATTTTATCAGCTATGGTTCTAGCTTCGTCGTTATCGTGATTCTGTGAATATGTGATATCGTGCTCTTTGCAGGTTTCGTCGAGAGAATTAATTCCTGGATCTCCTCGTGTTAAGCGTTTTGCTAATTTAGTGCCTGAACCGCAATATCAGTATCCTGGTAAGTGAAATTGTACCGGAAGCTTGTCGATTATTCTGTTTATTAAACCACGACCACGTCGTTATTGTCGGTGTATGATCATTACCCTTTGAAGGTTTACGATTAACTGACTCCGAGTGTATATAAGCCCTCTATATATAGCTAATCAGTACTGAGCATTCGAACAGTTAAAAGCATGAATTTTAAGGATCAGGCTGTCAATAGCTCAGTGCCAAGCTTCGATTCCGTCGTTGAGCGAGATAAAAAAGTAAAACGGTATGGTGACCTACTCCCTGAGAGCATAAGGGCTGTATTTTGCGGGCCATCGAATAGCGGCAAAACTAACAGCTTGCTGGCGCTCATAACGAATCCTAATGGCGTTAGATTTGAAAATGTATACGTCTATTCCAAATCGCTTAATCAGCCAAAGTATACATTTTTAAAACAACTCTTGGAGACTCTCAAAGGTATAAAGTATTTTCCATTTAGCAAACACGAAGAAGTTATAGCACCGGATAGTGCACTTCCCAATTCAATAATGATATTCGATGATATAGCATGCGAAAAGCAGAACAACGTCAGAGCATTCTTTTGTATGGGGAGACACAAAAAGGTTGACTGTTTCTACCTTTGCCAGTCGTAAGCACAAGTCCCTAAACATCTTGTGAGAGATAACGTCAATCTGTTGGTCGTATTTCGACAAGATGATGTGAATTTAAAGTACTTGTAAGACGATCATGTAAATTCCGACATGACTTATGCACGGTTCAAGGATTTATGTGCACAATGTTGGTCAGACGTGAATCATGGATTTTTCACCACACCACGCGTAAAGTGCGTTCTGTACTCCCTCTGAGCGGGGGCTAAAGTGAGTCATGTACGCCCTGGCTCCAACTTTACTGCGAGGTGATTGGCAAACTTCAAGCAATTTATTTATGCATATACATATATAAACTATAGCAACGCCCGTCAAAATAACTGAAGCACGATAAGGTTATGATCGCGATACAGTTTACGTCTCAGTGATCAATATGAGTGTGTAATTCGATGAAAATGAGTTCAGGCGCCTCATCTGACGAAGAAAATTTCGATCCCGAACAAATCGTTCGCGATTTTGACGAAGAAGCTATTTAAAAGCATATAACGATTTTATGCAGTGGAAAAACGAGAATTCAGTGTCGTTTGACGAAAATGTATTTCTTGTTTATTTTGAAGAATTAGCTAAAAGTTATAAACCTCCTACGTTGTGGAGTATATGGTCAAAGCTAAAAAGCATGTTGAGTGTGAAAGAAAGAATTGAACTTGATAAGTATAACCTTTTAAAGGCTACTCTGAAGAACAAATGCATAGGATATAAGCCGAAGAAATCAAAAACTTTAACCTCATCTGAAATTAAACAATTTCTTGATCATGCTAACGATAATATCTATCTAGCTATGAAGGTAATTTTGTATTATTATTCACAGAATACACTTACGAAAATGTGCAACTACATACGAGTATATAGTAAAATAATATAAAATTCCAGGTTATTCTTCTTTTCCGTTTTTTTGGTGCGCTTAGATTTCAGGAGATAATTAATATAAAGACAACAGATGTTCAAGACGTAGATAAACAATTTATAATTGCATTCAATGAAACAAAAACTTACCTTAATCGCAATTTCATTATTGGAAACGAGTATTACAATATAGTAAAAAAATATATATTGCTCAGGCCAGATGGTTTGCAAGAGAACAGATTTTTTGTAACTTATCAGAAAGGAAAATGTTCACGACGGTTCATTGGAAAGAATAAAATCAGCGAAATACCATCTATTATTGCCGCATATCTACAATTACCTGAATCGGAAAAGTACACCGGTCATTGCTACAGGAGTAGTTCAGCTACTAGCTCTATCCAACGCAGGAGCAGATTTAGTTAAAGTAAAAAATCACGGTGGTTGGAAGTCTGATGCTGTAGCTCAAGGCTATATAGATTTCTCTACATCGAATCGACGACAAATATTCGATATGATTTCCAATTCAAACAACACAAGCAACAATCATTTTTCAAAACGACCACCTATTAATACTGTTTACGTTACCCCGAATGAGCCGACAAAACCATTTTCATCAACAAAAAGATCATATGAAATAACAGGTACGTCAAGAAACGAAGAAGATACGGTTATAGAAAAAACAAACCTGCCATCTACCTCCAAAATTCAAAATGAAGTACATGGTTACGTAGATAATAATGAAAATGAGAATATGTCAGTAGATGAAATCCTGGATGAGCCTCAGCCAAAAAAAATGAAAAAGAACGAAACAAACGTAATAAAAAATCAAGATCTTGACGATGCATTAAAACCACTGTTTCAAAACTGTGAAATACATACAATTAATATTAATTATTATTGTTCATGTAAAAATAAATGAATGTAAACTCCTTTTTTGTTATATATTGAACAAATATATTGCTTTAATCTAATGAAAATAAAATTTTTTACTTTGATACTGTGTATTAGTCAATTCGGCGCGCGCTAGCCAACAGCCCTCGCTTCGCTCGGGCCGTAAATGCCGAGGCGACGAAGGTGTCTACTTTCTGCATATAATCCGTGCAAATTTGCAGTAATTTTTAGTTGACGCACTTTACGCCTGATTTGGTAAAAAATAGTATATGCACCCTAGGTGTATAATCTACTATTTAATGATTGATAAAGATAGTCCAATCAACGCTGGTAGATATCGGAAAGGGTTCGATCAGTTTGCTATAAATGTAACTCGTGTTTAGTACTGCATACTTAGTATAGCATTGAATGCGAAAGTGCCAACATGTCTGATTTTCATCGAGAGAAAAATATACTTCATCAGTTGGTCAAAGCACGGAACGCTGTTAAGCAAAAATACAACTTATTAAAATTTGGAAAGGATAATTTCGAGAAAGCCGTTGGAGAAACTTTTAAACCAATTGTTGAGCCTCTGCAAAAACTAGTTGAATCAGTAGGTAACTCACATAAAAATCCGTTCAAACGAAAAATAAAAAAGATCAAACTCAGTGATGCTGACAATGAGACTTACAAATTTGATGAGGATAATGAATCTCAGTGGGCGAATTCTACTGTGCAAAATGACGGATTTGAGACAAATTATGATACAGCTGATAGTGAGAATGAAGCACCGATTAGTAAACCCAATTTATCTTTACTTGATCAAGCAAATTTGGACAAAATATATGGATTACACAAGGAGAATGAAAACTACATACTCGGAAACTCGATACTAGAGTTCAAAGATAAGAACATAGTAGTCAACAACGTTAAGTATCCAAAAACTGATGGCTTGATGGACTTAATAGTTTACAAAAGTCCTAACAAACAAATTGTAAGTTCAAAAGATATGAAAAATTATTGCAGCATTTTAGAAGCAACGAGTGTTCTCAAAAAGAAGCTCGATCCTAGTGCCGATATTCGAGCATCAAATAGTCAAAAATATACGGACTTAATAGCGCCTCTTTTCTTTGGAAAGAAAGAGGGCGGAGCACTGCCTCGATACAAAATTGCTAGAATAAACACACATATGGATTACGTCTACTGGGACGACCCAAATGAACTGGTTCGTTCAAATGAAATCGTCTACATTTGCTGATTGCTGAACAATCAGCTGGTAATGCTAGTCACGTAAACAAGATCCACTCAATCATAGAAGAGCTCCGCGAAGGTGGCTGTATACGAGTATATTGAGAATCGTTCGTAAACGGCATTATCAAAATGAGTGTCGACGTGTTCGAACGTAATCTGAAAAAGAACGAGGGCAGCCGTGGCCCTTCTGGTTTCGGCTTCAAAATCATAAAAGATGGTCAGTATGACTTGGATAATAAGAGACTATGCAATGTAGCAGCGCCTCACAAGCTGAACGAAGCTGTTGACTTGAATACTCTTCATCGTATCCTTCAAATGGAAATTCAAAAGGTGCACAATGTCTCGGATGGACTGTTAGAAGAACTAAAGAATTTGGATTCTCTCATTGAAGCACACAGGATGAAATGGATGGACAAATTTTTGAACTGCAAGTAGACATGAAGCATATAAAAGAGGCTCTTACAGAGATTGCTGAAGTTAATGCATTGGTGTCCATCAAAGTGCCAACACTAGACAAAACTGCTAATAATGGAACATAAAAGGCTTGTAGATGAACTTCACAAACCTGCTCGACGTAACTATCCCCGTCGTAAGGTTATCGTACGAGGATTGGATGAAACCTGGCAGGCTGATTTGGTGGAAATGCTACGTTATTCCAAGGAAATCAAAGGCTGCAATTACTTGCTCACGGTAATAGATGTATTTTCAAAGTATGCTTGGGTTGTTCCTGTGATAAAGAAAACTGGAAAAGAGGTTGCTGCTGCCATGAAATCAGTACTAAATCAAGGTCGACCTACCAAAAACTCGAGTACCAAAAAATTTACACACTGATAGAGGAAAAGAATTTTACAATACTGATTTTAAAAATCTCATGCAAAAATATAAGATTAATCTGTACTCAACCTATAGTAAAATGAAAACTTCAATTTGCGAACGTTTCAATCGCACTCTAAAATCAGCTATGTGGAAAAAGTTTAGTTTACGTGGCAACTACAAATGGCTAGACATTTTACCTGAGTTGTTAGTAACTTATAATGGAAGCTAATATCGAACTATCGGTATGAAGCCTAAAGATGTATCACGTACTAACGAAGCTGCTGTCTTGAAACTTTTTACTCGTAAACGTATACCAGTGAAGAAAAAGCCAAAGTTCAAAGTCGGTGACAAAGTACGAGTAAGCAAGGCGAAACAAGTTTTCGAAAAAGGATATACACCAAACTGGTCAAGTAAGATTTTCACGATTAACAATGTACCAGCTACTAATCTAACGAGGTATCATCTAAAGGACTATCAAGATCAACCTATCTCTGGATGTTTCTATGAACAAGAAATATTAAAAGCTAAATATCCGGATGTATATCTAGTGGAAAAAGTCTTGAAGAGAAGAGGAAATCAAGTATTTGTAAAATGGTTGGGTTTTTATAGCACTCATAATAGCTGGATTGATAAAACTAATAATGTATAATTTATATGTATTGTTGTTATTATTATTATTAAAATAAAAGATTAAATTTCAAATGAATAAACAGAGTAATTTATTAACTTATATTTACAACTGCCGCGCGCTCATATACATACTTATAACTATCTTATTATATGCAAGCAAGAACACGCACACACATGCACACACGAACACGCATACACAGGCCATTACGCGTACACACTTCGCAGTACAAATTAACATTCTGACAAATCTTATAACTACATGTGACGTTTAAGTAGTTTTAACACTAAGAAAAACGGATGAAACACGCACATAAATAGTTTAAGCTAGATCAGACTAGTTGATACTAGTTGAGACTAGTTAATACTAGCTTGACACTGTAAAAGTTCGACACACACTATTTACCGGAGAACTCGACGACGGAGCCTCCACGGTATGTTATAAACAGTTCTAGTTTGCTAGCTGCATCTTGCATGCTCTCGAAGAAGGTTTCATTGATCAGGAAGGTATCAGAGACCCTCATCGGCAGGAAGATATCAAACTCCCTATCCAACTCTGTGATGATCTTGGTCCCGTACTTGGTCCTCACCTCCTTCAAGACCGTCTGATACTTCTCTAGCTCAGACTGTTTCTTTGTGGGAAGGAATCCTCCCTTGGCGATTCTGTTAAGATTTTCCATGTCCAACTGCAACACACACACACACACACACACACATACAAATTAACAATTATTAATAATTATTCTAGAATATATATATATATGCATGTATCTTCTATGCTACATACTTTCAAATAAGCTGTGTTTCTACTGGAGATCGTAGTTGTTCTTTCTCTTCTTCGTCGGCGGTGATTGATCAGAAGAGGTAGGTCCTTTCCTTGACTGTTCAGGAGATAGTATGAACTGCTGGCTCCAAAGGTCCCACTCATATAGACCGACCCCCTCCAGCAGTTCTGCAACTCCCCCCTCTTCGAGATTTGGTGGCTCAACTGCGGCGATGGCGATTGGGTTCCTAGCCGCTGGTTCGACTATTATTGGTTCAACTGCACTCTCGATGGATCAACAACAGCGATTGGCTGTTCCCCCACCACCTCTCTCGATTATAGGGTTGCTGATGTCGGCTGCTTGTCACCAATGATGCTGAAGTGTCCCCAAGGTAACGTTTCCCGAGCTGGAGAAAACGATTATCATCCCGAGTACTGAGAGCTATCTTCACTTCTTTCTCAATGAAGAGCTTGTGTTATCTTGTTCGGATGTTGCGTTGCTCTCGGGTCAAGTTAGTATTATCTTCAAGACACTTGATGTAGTCCTCGAATCCGATAGTGGCCTTGACTACTGAGTTCTTGACACCCTTCGCCTTCTTGATGGGCTTCCGATTCTGGTCTCTCATAGCGTACATTTTGCTCCTAAGTTCAACGAACTCAAGCAGAATGTCGCCATTGCACTCGTCTTTCATCAGGCCCACTATCTTTTTATTGACGCGAGGCATGTCAAACGGATTGTTCTCGGCCTAGTCTGAAGTGTCAAACTCGTGAATATCTTTACGTATCATGTTGTACACGTTGAGGTTTGTCACTTCGTAGACCAAGCTATCTGTATCGGTATACAGAAGCTTGCAGTTGTCACCAGCTCGTTCGAGCATGTAGTCGTAATGAAACCGATATATCAATGTCTTGGACAAGTCCAAGACGCTCAGTCCGATATATATCGGTTTCTTGACACAAACTTCAGCTCTCAATATCTGCACTGCCACAAGATTTTCGTCGAAGATCGTGCAGTTGTGAAAAGTGGGCTTCGCTATGAGAGCTTCGGCGCCGTATCTTCCTTCCCACTTGCTTACCAACTTGGTCTCGACGTGCCTCCGCTCATTTTCCATGGGTTTACCATAAACAGCGTTATTGAACAGTTTAAAAAGCATTTTTTTAAACTCGTTCTTAGCTTTCTTTCGCATATTGCTGTTTAGGTCTATATATGGCTTCAACCATGTACTTTGCTCGAACGTAATGAATCACATAATTCCTCTTGTCATGGAGTGTGGTCATCAGTTTCTTTTGATTTGAACCTGCTGGATACATGTGTTCGGCATAGAAGGGCATATCACGATGCGCTCCATGAAGAGTTATCGGATACTCGAGATCCACTTCGAGAATATATCCTTTAGGGCTGTCGTCGGGAACGTTGAAGAAGTTGGGCGACTCGAAATCAGCTACCCACGTGAACTTTCCTGAGGGTAATGCCTCGGTCATTGCCCAGCCATACGAGTTGTTTGCATCGCAATAGGCAAGGTACTTTTGCTCAGCACTAGCATCGTAACCTTTATCCATCTATGAATTGTAGGCTTTCACGTATCGATTACAGCACTGGCTGATTCCACTTCGAATACCACGCTCGACAAATATGAGCATGTCAATGTCTGTCAGGAGATCCAAACGTACCTAGAAATAATTGTATATTATAAGTATTTTTTTTGAATATTTTTATAGTCTTAAGAAAAATTTTAGTTATATTTACCTATGTATATTTCAACATAGCATCCCACGACAGACCTGGAGTAGTATAGTAATGAGCTGGATCCAACCCATACGACTGCATGCAATTATTTCTGAAATTCTCAAAGACTTCAGCTAAGAGTACGACATCAGTCTTGAGATATAAATCCGAGTATTGTCCTAGAGTCTGTATGTTAAGATCCTGCCAGATTTGTTTGGCATGCTCGTAATCTTCATCAGAGATGTGAGCATCGTATAGACTGCTGAAAAAATCCTCTTTCATCGGAAGATTTACCTCGTCAGCCTCGTTACCTTCGTAATAACACCTGTTTTTATCCGATTCTTAAAAGCACTGTTAACATTATCCCACTCTACCGATGGTGCGTTTACTGGATTGTTCACATTCGCTTCACCTACATTAACACCTGCGCCAACAACTTCAGCGTTAAATTCATGTTCACGCAACATACGTACAACACTTTTTATGAGAACAATAGCAGATTGCAGTTTTTGTTTATCTGCCACTGTCAAAGTTGGAGAATATGCAAAATCACTTGCATTAGTTATGGCTAAGTCGCCAATATCCAACCATCTTCTAATGTCGTCGGAATCAGCATTGCCAGCTAACACATTGAGATAAGAATTCCACAGGTGGAGAGATTGGTCCTTGTAGTACTGAGCCATGATCCTCGAAAGAAGAAGTCTTCGATGCTATCTCAAGAGAGAGAGAGAGGTTGAAGTTCCCAAGCTCCGATGAAGACTGAATGATTTTTTCGACAAAAACGTCCCTTATATTGATACTTAAGGCGAGGTGGGGGTGATCGAGAAACTATAGTGGAGATAAACTATCTTAAATCTTAAACTATCTATTTAATCAATCAAACTGATTTGATTGGTCAAATGATTTGTGGTGTGGGGGGGGGGGGTGAATTTGTGAAGTTCAGAGGTGGGGTTTAGAGAGAGAAAGGGTATATAAGGAGCTCGAAAACCTTTTAAGCTCATTCTTTCGTTCATCATCAACCGCAAAAAGAAGCTCCTCCCCAAGATGAAGTACATCGTAGACGTCCAGGGATTTAAAATGACTAACAACCAGTTCGTTTTCAAGGAGGTCGCCCTCGTACCTCTCCAGAATGATTGCCTGCCCACGGTGTTGCTTTTCGCACCTCCGTATCCTTGGAAGCAACTTATTCCAAAGCATAAGAGCGAGAACAGGGGGGAAAATATATAAAACAACGAGAAGCGAGGGGACTGTGTAAAGTAAAAGAGTCAAAGAGATTGTAATTGTTCAATAAATTATTTGATTACTATTGAATATTATTTGTATTTATTTGCGTTGGGAAAACTACTATTTACTGTGACTATCGTGGGATACCACAATTGGCGACGAGGATCATCGGACATTTACGCACGCGAAATCTGTATCATGTAAGTAGAGGTAAAGTATGATGGATATATTATACAAGCAAAACCAAAGGTGAATAAGGATTTTTGAATGTAGAATTTAAGGAGACGAGAGGCTGTGAGCCACAGGAGGCTGTGTGCCACGAGAGGCTGTGAGCCATAGAAGGCTGTGTGCCACGAGAGGCTGAGAGCTACAGAGGTTGTGTACCACGAAAGGCTGGGAGCTATATTTTACGTCGGCTACGCGCCAGATTGGAGTTATATGGTTAAGAGCAAGGACTAATTGATAGTGGTGAGACAATTGCGCAAACGGCAATAATTTATATTTATATTAAAAAAATAAATAAAAAAAAATTTTTTAGTGTAGCAGTGTGTCAGAGAAACGTGTGATTGAGCCATTTTTATGTGACAGCATAGATAAAGCAGTAATTAGGTCAGAATGGGAGAAATGGCTTAGGTCATAAAAATTATATCACTCTATTAAGAATATTTCTGATGCAATAAAGAAAAGTGATCAGTTATTACATTTAGGAGGAGTGCAATTACAGGAGGTTGCTTATAGTTTGCCTGGTGCTTTTGTCTATACTGGAGACATTGATGTTTATGGCATTTTAGTTAATAGCTTGACAAAGCATTATTCTCCAGAACAAAATTCAACATTTGAGCGTCATGTTTTTAGGAATATTACATTGGACGAAGATGAGAGTTTCAGTAAGTTCATACTTAAGATTAGGCATCAAGCCAAGCGGTGTGTTTTTGGTAAAAACGAAACTGAAGCTCAAGAGATTAGTATAAAAGATAAAATCATTGATAGTTGGGCACCAATAGATTTAAAGAAAAAGATATTGGAGAAAGAACGTACTTTAGATGAGGTCATCGAATTTTGTCAGGTTCATGAGCAAATTTTAAATCAGACAGCAATTATGGATCCAAATAAATGTACTGGAGGACCACAAGTTTAACTGCACTCAATAAGATAGGTTTTCAAGGGAAAAAGTTTGATAAATATTTACGGTGTGGGAGACCTGGACATAGTAACAACACACAAACCTGTCCAGCGAAGAATGCAAAGTGATATTCATGTGGATTACAGGGGCATTTTGCTTCATATTGTAAAAAATCTAAAAGGAAATCATTTTTTCCCAATTTTCAAGGACCAAGTCATAAACGTTTCAAGTCAAAAGTAAATTTTGTAGAATTAGAGAATCAAAATTCAGATGTTGAGAATGAAATAAGGGATTTTAACCTTTAAACTGCCGGGAAACCGAAATCTCGGCTCTGGAGGAAAATAAATATTTTTCAGTAGAAAACAAGATCCTAGGAGTTTTCGAGGTCACTGATTACGAATCTGGGGTCAGATTAAAAAAGTTTATGTCAGGTGACCCCCAAATCTCCCCCCCCCCCCTCCCCCAAAATACTCCAATGGTATTATGTTCGAAAAACTCGGTGAAAACAAACATCTGGGGGTTTTCGGAGTCACTGGTTACCAATCTGTGGTCAGATTGAAAAAATTCACACTGATTATTTAGAGGTGAATTATAGTAACTGTTTTCTTACCTATTCTCATCTATGTAAGCCGGTCTCTTATTACTTGATACAGGTGTGCTAATTTACTTCGTTCAAAGAAATTATATTTTGACTTTTGATTGGATTTAATTATATTTTGAATTTATTCATATCTAGCTAAAGCTTCTGCATTTTGCCGCAAGGCAATACAGAATTTTTTCATATTTTACAAAAATCGATCTCTGAGCTGTAAAGAAGAAAATGTCTTGGAGTAGTGGTGAATCAGAACCAGATGAAGATAAGACTGGTGCTTCTGACGCTGCCGATCCCTCACAATCAATAACTTACGTGGAGGAAGATATTCCCGATTTGGTATTTGATTCAATATATTATTCATCTATCAAAGATTTTATCGGACAAGCTAGTATCTATGAGAATGTTTCTATACTAGGAAATACCCCTTTGCATTATTTCGAATTTTTCTTCAATTCAACTATATTGAACTTAATTGTTGAACAAACTAATACTTATCAACAACAAAATCCTGAACCATTGCGAAATAAAATGGCACCGTGGAAAGACGTAAATGTTGAAGAATTACGTATATTTCTTGGCGTATCGATCAATATGGGACATGTCATCAAAGGTGATCTGTTAAATTATTGGAGTAAGGATCCACTAATATCTACTCCAATATTTAGACAGATAATGACTCGTAATAGATATCTTCAAATTTTGCGTTATTTACATTTTTCAGATAATGAAGAAAGTATAGATCACCCGTTGAGAAAAATCAAATCTATTATTGATCTTTTGAATCAAAAATTTTAATCTACCATAAAACCCGGAAAAAATTTTTCCATCGATGAGAGTTTGATGTTATGGAAAGGAAGGCTAAAATTTAAACAATTTCTACCCTTGAAAAGACATCGCTTTGGTATCAAATTTTTTTAATTAGTTGATTCTGAAACTGGTTTTTTGTTAGGATTTATTATCTACACTGGAACAGATACCGATTGTGAGAAATTTGGCTTGGGAAATTCTGGAGACATCGTAGCTCATTTTTTGAAACCATATTTTTATAAAGGGCATGTAGTTTATACAGACAATTGGTATTCCTCTCCTGAACTTGCTGAAATTCTTCATGATCGGGATACTGGAATTTGTGGAACAGTAAGAAAGAATAGAAAAAAAAATGCCTGATTTGAAAAGTAAATTGAAGAAAGGTGAAATTGAAGTTGCTCACACTGATACTTGGCTTGTATTGAAGTGGTTGGATAAAAAAGAAGTTTACATGATTACGACTGTTCATGAGGTTGATTATGGCCCTACTGGGAAAAAACATTGGAAAACAAAAGAAAATATTATAAAACCGACATGCATTATTGACTATAATAAGAACATGGGAGGTATTGATGACATCGATAGGCAATTATCTTTGGCTGAAACTGTGAGAAAATCTATGAAATGGCATCAGAAAGCTTTTTTTCATTTAGTCGATTTCGTACTATGTAATGCTCATAAATTAAACAAGATGCAAACTAACAGTTCACTTTCTTATCCTAAGTTTCGCTTAGAAGTGTCAAGAGGTCTATTGAAGCTTGATACTGTAAATTGTGAACGTACTTGTCAATCAGGTGATCTTCGATTTAGTGGTAAGCACTATCCTAAAAAAATTGATCTTGATAAGAAAATGGAACGTAAATGTAATTTATGTGCTATGACCGGAACAAGACGTCGAAGTAGTTACGAATGTAATATTTGTAAGGTTGCTTTATGTATAGATCCATGCTTTGAGGTTTACCATACAAAAGAGAGTTTGCCATAATTCATAAAGTATGAAACCTAATAATAAAGCTAATAAAAACATATAATAAAGTTAAAAAAATAAAAATAAAAAATTTGAAAAATGTAAAAATAAAAAAAAAAATTAGAAAAAATATAATTAATAAAAAAAAAAGGAGCTACATACTCTCTACGTCCACGCCGTTAGTTCTGGGTAATTCTAAAGGAGAGATGAAAAATAAAAAATATTGACCTTCTCATAAACATTTTTGACAATTTGATGCTGTATCAAAATTGAGAGGGGAAGCATTGAGGTATTATGACATGAATTTTTCAAATTTGACCCCAGATTCATAATCAGCAACCCTGAAAACCCCCGGATACACGTTTTCACCAAGTTTTAGAAATATGAAAAAATTGGGTCAGGGCAGGGAGTAGGATATTTGGGGCCCGCTGGTGTGAATTTTGCAATTCTGACTTCAGATTCGTAATCAGCGACTCCAAAAACCCCCGAATACACGTTATCACCAAATTTTAGAAATATATATAAATTTGGTCAGGAGAGGGGGAGGGGGTAATAAATTTGGGACCCACCGAAGTGAATTTTGCAATTCTAACCTGAGATTCGTAATCAGCGACCCCAAAAATCCCCGGATATACGTTTTCATCGAGTTTTACGAACATCAAATAATTTTATAATGTAAAATGTTTTCTTTACCATATCCTGCCGGAAAGCCGAAATATCGGCTAGACCGGTGATATGAACTTTGTATATAGTTGGTACGTGATATAAGACATCAATTTTGACACTTTTAAAGGGCGATTTTATTTCCAAAATCCCGGTAGTCTAAAGGTTAAAGCATCACCCGGATCCTGTATTGCAAAAACTATCTGCCAATCAATATTTCCAGCTATATTTTGTAATTTCCTATAATTAATGCATTTGTTATCTGTTTCGTTTGGCATCTGTAAATTATCTTGTAGTTTTAGCGAAATAGTTATCAATGCACGTTCCCTTCTTATTATCTAAGGAGAGCCGAGTAATTCCTCTGAAATACGGTACATATTCACGCTCAAGATAGTTAATTACAAATTCTTGACTAATTCTTTTGTCACTAACCCTCAAATTTACTACATTATTATCTAATATATCAATATTAAAATCACCAACAATACAATGACTTTTAAGATTTCTATGTTTTATCAAAAATTGTTTAACGCTATTAACAAATTCAGACTTTGATATGTCATGGCACCTATACATAGCAGATATTACAACTGATTCTCCTGTCATAAGTTTTATGTCAGTAATCACAACGCTCAATCTATCAACTACATCAATTTTATTATTGCTATATAAATTGTTTTTTTATATATATTAAGACACCATCCGCCTTATTAATTTTACTCTCATTGTAACAAATTTTGTAGCCTTGTAATTGATAGTATTGAGCAAATTGTAAATTCCAAGTTTCCGTGCATACAATTATACACGATTTTCTTTTTAAAGACTCTACAAAAACTTCCAGTTTTTCAAAATTAGCATTTAAGCTTCTAATGTTTACGCATAAAATAATGTTTTGTTTTCTACTTGGTGTCTTATTGAGTTTTTTTACATCATCAACTTCAAATTCAAACTTGCTTATATCTTCAACACTGATGTCTTAATCCATTGCTATTTCTTATTTCTCCGTAGTCTTCCTGCTATATTTGAATTTATCGATTGAAGCGACGTTGACGAAATTCCTGAAGCTTTAGCTACCATGCCTCTTTCAGACGTTTCTACTGTGACGATATATCTTGGTATTGTAGGTTTAATTGTATAGTCGGTACAATCAATATACTTCCTTATCTTAGATTTCAAGATTTCGCATTCGTGGCTATCTACAATACTCTATAACTCAATACTTTCGTCTTTATCTGTTTTTTTAATATTATATTAGGAACACGTTTAGGCTGTTGAATATTTTTAATACTTGACACTGCTTTAGTAAAAGTTTTGCTTCTGACCGACACTGCTTCATTCCTATTTTTGTCTAATAATTGCTTTAATAATTCGTTTTTTTCCTTCAATTCTGAATTCAGTTCCTTTAAAAGAGTATTTTCACGCTTTAAGTTGACATCTATTAATTGACTATTATCTTCTGCTAGATTATTTTGAAAATCTTCCAGTAACTGCTCTCTCGTTTCGTTTTTTTCAAAATGCTTCACTTGAGCGATTACAATTCTCGCATCGTTACTCACGATTCACTGTGTAATTTTGAGGTTAGGTCTAGATCCTCATTTTCATGACAGATTCCCAGAACTGAACTCAATAGTATTGCTTTTTTACAAAATCACTTGTATGATACATTTCTTCACAAATAATGCACACTACTAACTTAACTTTTTGTTTAGGATGACATTTATAAGTTTTTATTGTGTCACGAAGGAGCAGGCCTCCGCTCACCGCGGCCATTTTTTTATATTTTGAAAACAGAATATCATTTATGGGGGATTTTGGGGTCGCTAATAAGGATCCTGAGGTCCGTAGCATGGCGGATACAAGGTGGCGGACTCAATATAGCGGTTACATTTAGCTAGATTCATTACTTCTTATCCAATCAGTCCGGTCATTTGATTTATGGAAATTTTTTAGATCACTGAATACGATCCTACCATAAGAATTGAAAGTTGCAAAATGAGAGATACAATATGGTAGCCATTTCTAACTCACTGCGTTTTTAGAGACACGACCGATGTACGGAAGTGCATCATAGTTTTGCCAGCAAAAAATGTGTAAGATGCTATATCTCAGGCAATTTAAGATTGATCATGCTGAAATTTTAGAAGCCTCTTTTTGCAAAAACTGAAAAACTATTTTTTTATCCCAATCTTCTCCGTCGCACAGTGGTCAGTTGAGGGAAATAATTCTGCCTGCAACCCAAATCATGATGGATTGAAATAAATTTTTTTTAAATAACTCAGAATCCAATTTGAAATAACGCAATGCTGCAAATATGTTGAATTTGCCCAAATTCAGAAACTTTTTCCATGAAAAACAAAAATCTACATTACAAGTCGACATCGGATAATTGCTAATTTAACAGAAACCTATAGGAACATGTTCGTTAAGACAGAAAATAGTTTTGGAAAGATATCAAATTATAATATACTGAATAGAAATGATAACAGTGACTTTATTTTAACCTGAATCGATATTCAAGGAAATTTGAAGGTTATTCTCTGATTTCAAGTAGGTAAGCAACACTTTGTATCGGAAAAATCTTAAACATTGATAAGTCATTAATCAGTCACCTTTCTTATGATCTTACATTTAGTCTTAAAGGTCATTTGGAGGTCAATTTTTACATTTTTAATTAGAATCCCATTTTCAGAATTCTAATAACTGGAACAGACTCCATATTAATTAACATTAATTCGAATCTTTATATAAAATGGTATCAACCTTAGTAGTAGACTAACTTCTGTAACCTTAAGTAACCATTTAGGCTTTTATATCTAAATTTAAAAAATGAGCTTTAAAATCAGCTTTAAGAAACTAAATATCGTATTGTCAAAACCATACACTAATTTTTTAAGCAAAGTGGGGTATGGATGATGCATCTGGTCAGCAATTAACACGACAAAAATGGTCGAATGAATTAAATGAAGACAATATAAGGGAAAATGTGAATGAATACTTTTATAAGTAGGGTAATCAATTTCAGTTGTCTCTTTATTGCACGTTTTCAATTTTTTGTATTTTCGCCTTGTTAGCTCTAAATCTATCTTCATTACAACAGCTTTATTAACTTGCATAGAATCAGGTCGACTCGCTTCTTTAGCACTTATCTTGCGATTCTTTAATGCTTGCAACAGATGTTCTTCTCTGTGACATTCTGCAAGTTCATTTGAAAGTTTACGTTTTGTTTTTAAGCAACCGCCTTCAAAACTTACTACTATTACTGCTAGAGTGAAAGGAAATATTGCTATTTTAAACTTTAATACTATTTTATAAGTTGTCAAATTCTTTTCTTCTGCAATTTCATCATAATTGGAAAAATTGTGACAGTAAAAAAGATTATTTTTTGAAAAAGTATCAATCTTCTATAGATCAAGAATTTATTGTCAATTTCCTCGATCGCAATGAACCAACAAGTCATATAAATAGCAATATTTCCTTTCACTCTAGCAGTAATAGTAGTAAGTTTTGAAGGCGGTTGCTTAAAAACAAAACGTAAACTTTCAAATGAACTTGCAGAATGTCACAGAGAAGAACATCTGTTGCAAGCATTAAAGAATCGCAAGATAAGTGCTAAAGAAGCGAGTCGACCTGATTCTATGCAAGTTAATAAAGCTGTTGTAATGAAGATAGATTTAGAGCTAACAAGGCGAAAATACAAAAAATTGAAAACGTGCAATAAAGAGACAACTGAAATTGATTACCCTACTTATAAAAGTATTCATTCACATTTTCCCTTATATTGTCTTCATTTAATTCATTCGACCATTTTTGTCCTGTTAATTGCTGACCAGATGCATCATCCATACCCCACTTTGCTTAAAAAATTAGTGTATGGTTTTGACAACACGATATTTAGTTTCTTAAAGCTGATTTTAAAGCTCATTTTTTAAATTTAGATATAAAAGCCTAAATGGTTACTTAAGGTTACAGAAGTTAGTCTACTACTAAGGTTGATACCATTTTATATAAAGATTCGAATTAATGTTAATTAATATGGAGTCTGTTCCAGTTATTAGAATTCTGAAAATGGGATTCTAATTAAAAATGTAAAAATTGACCTCCAAATGACCTTTAAGACTAAATGTAAGATCATAAGAAAGGTGACTGATTAATGACTTATCAATGTTTAAGATTTTTCCGATACAAAGTGTTGCTTACCTACTTGAAATCAGAGAATAACCTTCAAATTTCCTTGAATATCGATTCAGGTTAAAATAAAGTCACTGTTATCATTTCTATTCAGTATATTATAATTTGATATCTTTCCAAAACTATTTTCTGTCTTAACGAACATGTTCCTATAGGTTTCTGTTAAATTAGCAATTATCCGATGTCGACTTGTAATGTAGATTTTTGTTTTTCATGGAAAAAGTTTCTGAATTTGGGCAAATTCAACATATTTGCAGCATTGCGTTATTTCAAATTGGATTCTGAGTTATTTAAAAAAAATTTATTTCAATCCATCATGATTTGGGTTGCAGGCAGAATTATTTCCCTCAACTGACCACTGTGTGTCGTTTTAAAATGCGGGCATAATTTGATCGTTTTTTACGTGTATTTTTAATACATTTTCGTTGTGATACAATTAACTCAAGCTTTGAGTCCAATTGACTAAATTTTCTAAGATAATTTAGTCAATAATATTTTAACTCTTCTTTCCCAGACTCGCTAAGTAGCGGTCGATTTCTACCACAGAGCTGCTTATTACCAACGCTTCCTTTCCAGACTCCCTAATTAGCGGTTGAATTCCACCCAGGAGCTGTTTAGTAGGAACTGTTCCTTCCAGATTCTCTGAGTGGCGGTCGACTTGATCCATTGCATACACTCATTATTACACATAAATAAATTAAGGGGACACAACACCTTTCAACCCAGCAAAAAAGAACATTATGTAAAATCCAGGAATTTTAAGTAAATAAATTAAAATTTTTTAAAGATATATTTAGCATAAATACCTTTAATGTCAGCATGCTTAAACCTTCATAACCCCTGCTGGCCCATTGTGGAACTCGCTGCAAGAATTTGTGAATTTTTTCACTGTCCGTAGGATTCCAAGTGAATGAATGGTTCTTTTTAGCTGAAATTCAAGGAGGAGACTTTGTACACTCTTAGTTTTGGTATGAACGCAGGGATTTTAATTTGTATGTTTAGAAATGATTTGGTGATGAAAAAACTGCGTTTTTTATTTTGTTCGCTTATTCCGGCACCTTTTTGTGTATCGAACATTTTCTATACATTTAAATCAAAATCCCTGCATTCATACCGGAACTAAAGGTGTACAAGTTTTCCATCTTCCACACGCATAGACCTTGATTCTCAGGAATTATGAGGTATATTCACTTATATCTCTGGGATCTGTACGGTTTTTCTTACCTGCAAACAAAAAAAGGCATTTTATGAATTTTTGACAAAATTTGATAAAAGGGATATTTTATCCTGGATAATGATAACACTTTATACTTATTTTTTTTTGGTTAGTATGTTTAATCTTCAAGTTGAAACTGATAGAAAAATACTAGTCTAACCTCCAAATGTCACCAAGCAGGTTAATATTACCAAGTTCAGCTGAAAAAGATAAAACAAATTAGTATTTCAATTTCTTAAAAATGAAATGAAAAAATACAGGGAAGTATACCTATCTTTTTTTTGTAGTCATAACAAGGCCTTTTACTTCAAAAAACTTTAGTTCACACCGCCTCACTGCTCACTAGGTTTTCCTGCAGCGTAGCAATCCTCCTTCTGAGGGTTCTTGCTTCCTTGGCGCTGGCCTGGACTTGTCGCTCAGCATGAAAAATAATCTGGGCATCAACAGAGTTTGCCCACTCTGCAGCAGCGTGTCCAAGGGCCATGATGCTGGCAAATCCTTGCAACAATTAAAGCATTTTTTTCTCCAGGAACCATCTCCAGAAACATTCAGACCAGGTGCTCCAGTCTCTGTAGCTGCTTTTTCTTCTATCACTGTAGTCTTCATAGAGTTTTTGGCAACTTTCTCACACATTTCACTAAATTATTCATTGATTGCATCATATGCAGACTGAGCCATGGGTTTCAAGCAGTCCATCAACCACCAAAATGTTAAAAGACTAGCATGCCCAAGTCCAAGAGCACGAAAAGTAACCACTGCTCTTCTGTTGTTCTCTTAAGCCTGGTTCTTGACACCAAATTTTTTGCATGAGTTGATATCTGCCATCTTACCACACTCAATGCATTCTACTTCAATCTTGAATCCTAATCCTTGAGCTTCAGATTCGCCAAGTTTATCTTGACCATGGCATTGTTTGCAAATCAAGTTCCTCGAGAGCAGAAAATAGAATGTTGATATCAATCAATCTATTCCTGACCTCAGAGGTTCCTTTCGCTGCTAGAGTTTGAATCTATCTTGCTGAACTTGAAGGTCTTATCTTGTTGGCAGGTTCATCGTCGCATGTTGCTCATAGAAATCTTCTTACCACTTCCTCAAGAGTACTTCTTGTCAGGATGGGTACTCACAAGCCTTCCCTTGGCAACTCGACTATCACACATTTTTAAAATCACTATCACTTCACACTTTTTTTAAAAAAAACTTTACTGCTCTACTTTTACACTAATATTTCACTTTTTCTTTTTAGGGTTTTAAGATATAAGCTACAACCCAAAAAACACTATAAACACTACTTAGATTAGTTCTAAAACGCTTTTGAAAAATATCAGCTTTATTTATTTACTTAGATATCGGCTATGTTTACATCTCAGAACTTTATCAGCTGTGTTCAAATATTTTCGGTCTACTATAGAGGAACCGCGGAACGTTCGCTCTGTCCTTCTCTGACACATTGATTCTAACTTGCCCACAGGTGGCGCGCGGGCGCGCGATATTTGAATTCGAATAAATGTCGCTACGTATCCATCTGAGCCTCATGTAAGAAGCGAAACTAGAAATTTATTTGTAATAAATGTGTAAGAACAAATGTTTGTTCGATAAATGGGTTTCAGGAGCGTATTCTACAGAACATTTCCTGTAATAATAAGCAATAAAAAAATCTATTTTTTTGAAATTTAAAGGTGTTTTGTCCCCTCAAATGAATATTGGAAACTGACCAGAGGAAGTAATCAAGAGGGTCGAAAAGAAAATAGTTTTATTGAAATTACAAAGGGAAAGAGTGAATTTAATACGGCAACTCCAAAGAGTAACCGCACAAATATACGATAAACAAATAAGTAAAAAATCGAGAGAGGAAAAAAATTCAACTTTCTGTATATTTTTGCTAAAAATGAGATAAATCAAAATAAAAGCGCTTACAATTAAAAATTTATAAAAATGAGAATTTTATCGATAAATAAGCATATCAAGTAGCGGCGAAGCTGATAAAATTGGTATAAATTAAGTTTCACGCATAATAAAAACTCGAGGCACCAAGAAAAGAAAGATTTAGAAAAATCACAGGTTAAATGAATAATCCCAAGCTATAAGGAGTTAGATAGAAATCTTGCAAAACTTAACATAAATAACCCACGGTTGTGTCCTAAAATTTCACTCCGATCAGCGGACAGACGCAAAATAGCGAGAGAAGCTCTTTCAATATATACCGCGCACAGAACGACGACGACGAGACAAAAAGCGTGGAGTTATTCGAAACGAGAAACGTTGCGGCGGCATCTCAAATTTGGCAGAGTATAGTTTTACAACCCTCCATATTTAATAAAAACCAGTCGGAGACAAAGGCTATAGCTTCGGTATACCGAAGCTCCGAATGCAAACAGTACATTCATTTTCCCGAACACTACGCACAGTTCACATGCAGTCAACTATCCCTAAGGCTCAAACTCTCTAACCCAATGCGGTTTACGCTACAAACAGGTAATCTAACCTCTAAGCCCTAAACTCCCTAAACCAAGTCTCCCAAAACAATTTACACAACAGGCAGACAATCTAACCACTAAAGTTTAAGCCTCCGAACCCCATAGCGTTACACAACAGCTAGGCAAATTAACTCCAAAATCTTAAGTCTTCTAAGCAAATGCGCGTCGTACTAAACACAGGTAAACGTATCTCCAAGTCTCAAACATCCTAACCTAATGCGCGTTGCTTAATCGGCATGTAAGTTAACCTCTAAGCCATAATAAATAGGTAGCGTACCTCTAAGCCTGAATCTTTCCAACTCAAAACTATCAAATTTGTATGCGTTACACAACAGACTAATAAATTAACTCATAAGCCTGAAAACCATATGTGTTACAGAACAGGCATGCAAACTAACCTATAAGAGGCAAGTGATCGACCTACTAGACCTTGAGTTAATGGTTTTCAACTTATACCATCTACATGCAAACTTATCGTCGTGCTTGCATAATATGAAATTATTAATTATAAGGTAGTCAAGAGTTATGTGGAATGAACTTTATTGATGGAAAGTAGT
Source organism: Muscidifurax raptorellus (assembly GCA_020010945.3). Classification (NCBI taxonomy): domain Eukaryota; kingdom Metazoa; phylum Arthropoda; class Insecta; order Hymenoptera; family Pteromalidae; genus Muscidifurax; species Muscidifurax raptorellus. Next base: position 198,642 of record JAHUUD020000070.1, read on the forward strand.
TATTGTATAAATATGTACACGTCCGGCGGGAGCGGGACCTCGACACAGAGTGAGAGGTAACGTTAGATCGTGCTGATACATGAGAGACGTTACATATTATATTTGCGGTTTTACATGTATTCTTAGGGAACAAACCACCTTTAAAATCTGAAACAAAAAATTCAACATTACATTTTAATTTTAAAATATAATTGAAAAAGAGTCTTTTCATATGAAAGTACTTACAATAAACATTAAATATCTAAATGTTTAATGTATTTGAACGTGATATGCCTCCCAGGCAAAGCAGACTAGTTTCGATGACTTTTTTCACTGTCCGTAAGATTCAAAGTGTACGCATGGTTGGATTGGGCTTAAATTTTGTGGAGATACTCTTTATACGTGTACTTTCAGTATGAACAGAGGGATTTTTATTTGAGCTAGTAGAAGTATATTTTTGTTTAAATAATTGCAATATTACACATATTTTGCAATAGGTTTATCACTTTTATTGGTGCTGAATCAATTCTACTGGTTCAATTCAAAATCCCTCCGTTCATACTCAAAGTACTCCTCTAAGAAGTATCTCCACAAAATTTGAGCCCAATCCAACTATGCGTTCCCTTGGAATCCTACGGACAGTGAGCTAAAATTCAGAAAAACAATATTATGAGATATTTAACAATTAAGATTGCAATTATATTAGCTATAATTAATACTTATCTAATATGTTCAGGATCCTCTTTCCAATGCATTAGACAAGTGTATCCTCCAGTTGGCACCAATATTCCACGGTTGGCTTGGGTTGAACCGCTCTTTTGTTGTTGCATGAGCTAAAATTAAAAAAAGCACAAAAATTAGAAATTTAAGTACACTTTACTTATCACACTTAATTCAGTTAATAATACGTATCTTTTTTTTGTCACATAGACAAAGCATTGTAGTCATTCATTGAGACTGCTACACATGCATAACCTCACCTATCACTGTTGACAGAGACGTCTCATACCAGTTCTGCAAAGAATAAAATAAAAAAATTACATTTTAGTTGGAACTAAATTATATTTATTTATTTATTTTATTAAATAAATTAAATAATAAATACAAGTTAGTGGCAATAAAAATATAATCATTGGTTAAAATCAACATTTATAATAAATACCTTAGTGGGCTCCTGCTGCATATGATTCCTCTGGGATTTCTTCTCGTGTTCTTCTTCTGATAGTAGGGGCCTCTACAGTACTGTTTAATGTTTTTCTTTCTGCATGAAAGAGTCTGGCATAATTGCTCGTATTGGTCCAATCCACTGCACTGAAAAAAAAATGGCCATAGGCGCATATTCCATGTGTGGAGTTAGTCGAGTTCAGTAAGCACTGTAACGAAAACAAACCAACCGCGGTAGTTCGGTGCTCCGGCAGTGGCGTCTCTCCGATACTAGATTCGTGGTAGTGGGGGGTTTGCACGTCTGGTCCTGTAGCATGACCAGCGGTGGAAATCGCGCGCGCGCCTTTACTTATCTTTTCATGTTTTTTTTACTGGCACGGACGAAACAGGCGAAGCAAAATTTAGTGAAATAAAGAGAATTTATGAAATAAATGGTAACGTTTATTTGTTTGCTCGCTCACTACAACACATTTGTTTTGATAATAATTATCATGTTTACCAAGTTTTTGATAATAATTCTATAGATCTAAGTATTACTTTAATAAATGTTCCGCGAGCAGCGCCTTGCTTATATGCGAAAATTGAAGATTCTTTTTATGTGGCTACGAGATACGATTTATAAATTATAAAGATAATAAAACAGTTTTTTTAAATGGACTTGTGGTAATTATTTTCTAATTAATTTAGTTTTATCTAATTTCTGGGTGAAATAAAAGCGCTTACATGACTTAGAGCGCGCGTGATTTCCACGGCTGGTCATACCGTATGACCAGGCGTGCGAAGCCCCCACTACCACGAATCTTGTATCGGAGAGACGTCACTGCCGCAGCACCAAACTACCGCTGTTGCTTTGTTTTCGTTACAGTGCTTACTGAACTCGACTATCTCCACACATGGAATATGCGCCAATGACCATTTTTTTTCAGTGTGCTGCACATCCTGGACTGATGTCAAACTTCTTCATAATATTCAGAAATCCTGTGCGTCCATCATTGAATCAGGTCGCAGCTATATATACACCAATCTTGACAACCAGCAAGCCACTCTTGGTCCAATTTTTTCACTTGAATTGATTGAAGCAATCTGTTTACACTTTACACACACAATATCAACTTTGAACCCGAAGCCTTGTACACCAGACTCACTAAATGTCACTTTGCCGTTGCACTGATTGCATACTAAAATGTTCTGAAGTGCTGCGAATAGAATATTGATGTCAATAATTATATTTCTTGTATCACTAATAGAGTTTTTGACGAGTGTTGCACTTTTAAGTTTTTTTGCACTGGTAGAAGGTCTTGGTCTTTATGACTGATTTTCCTTCTTCGTCAAAAATTCTCTTGGACTCTTCTTAGGTCTCCCTCGAGAATACTTACTGTCAGGTTGTGTACTTTGAAGTCTTCCCTTCTTATCCCTCGAAGATAATTGGCACAACATTTTGCTACACCACACACACATACACACACAAATTGTCAAGAAAAAAAAACACAAATGAATTTTAAAAACGAATTTATTTAAAATTGTCACCTTTAAACAAACAAATATCGTATAATTTAAAATTTGTTTTAGTAATGTCAGCATCTAAATATCAGCTGCGTTTATGAATACGTACCAATAAGCTGTGTGAACATAGTCGAATTTAAGCTACGTAAAGGTAGTTCGAAAACTCCTTCGATCTGACCTGCATGCGAGTTCCAATATCCGCCGATAAAGTGGTGGCGCATCAAGCGTCAACTTTCGAATCAATTCCTATTTCATTCAAACGTATTATGACCATCATATATACTACGTTTACATAAAATTGTCAGTATTTGAACATTCATAATATGTTTTAAAATCGAATAAAATGATATATAAACAACTGCGTTATAAATCATTATAAACAATAACATATATCTATATAATGATAAAAATGGCTACTTTTTATATTATTTAACAAAATTTATTTCACATTTGGCCTTAAAAAAGAAAAAATATAACAGATAAATATAAAATAGGAAAAAACTAAATTTTATTGAAATTCAGTAAAAAGGTGGTATACAAATTTTGCTTAAAACTATAACAAAAAATTTTTTTTTGAAAAATTTGACTTTAGAATTGTATTCTACGGAAAATTTCCTATATAAATAAGAAATAAAATAAATTCGATTTGTATATATATATATATATATATATATATATATATATATATATATATATATATATATATATATATATATATATATATACAGTCGAGAAAACATTTTAACCTTCAGTTATGCATAATTAAATGCATATATAAGATAGTTAACATTTTACATATTTTTTTATAAAACGTATTCCTCTACATTGCAAAATTGGTATTTAAAATTTTTTGTTCGTACAAGAACAGTCAATGTACTCTTTATAACAACTTACTATCCTATTTACTCTATAACAAGGATTTTAGCTTCCTCAATAAGATCTTTTCCTTATTCATCTCAATAATTCCGTTCACACTAAAGCATGGATCAGGCGTTAATAATAAATGCTGTATACTGTTCAAATGAATACTTACACGATCACGCATTTGTGAATTTTTGATTTAACGTCTCGGAAATTTTTGTTTTTAGCCTCCTGTGGTTCTTGTGAGTAATAACCAATTAGTAATTTAAATGTTTCCATTATATCGCTTCCATGTATAAGAATTTTATGAACAGACGGCGGTAATTTATACTAGGAATAATTTTTAATACATAATTCAGCAGTATTTTTGCAAGTATTTGTCATTTTAAGGCAAATTCTTTTCTTCAAACAAGCCATTACTTGCAATATTATATAAAATCTTTTTAATAAGCTTTCACTTAATCCAGTCACTACAGCAACAGACTTTGTTTACGCAAATATGTTTGAGCTACATTTTCAGAATTACCGACCCCTTGTTTTCGTACAACCACTACATCGGCAACTCTTTTAGTGCCTTTTGGTATCTTATTTTAGATTCTTTTTTGATATCTATTTATTCCTGTTTGGAGATATTTGGATTTGTCTTTTGTTCTTTGATCACGTCTAATGTGAATGCAACATGTAAAAAATATTCGAGACGCCGAATTCAGCAGTGTAATGTTGACATACCAAATTTGTAATTCTCGGTTTTAACTGCACGATTTTACGTGCCTTAAATCATCTGCGTACAGCGCTAGTACATTATTTGAATTATCAGTCAAACTAGTACCAGGACTATAAGATATTTTGCTTATAATTTTAAGTCCTTGAGATAATTCATTTTGACTAAAGCAACATGCAATTTCTTCAGCGCGTATTTTTCTTGTTTTAGATGATGCAGAATTGTATGGAATTCGAGGCCTACCTTTTGTTGCATGACATTTATTACTGGCTTTTAGATTAGACTTCTTGCGCATAACATTAAATTTTATCTCAACATTTTCGTTTAAAAAAGAACTGTATTTTCTCAAAAAATAAGTTTTTTTGAGTTAAATTCTGTCACATTTTATTATACGAATCCGATTGCCTTTGAGTGTAACTCCATTTGATTTTTCATCAGGATATCGATTTTATATTTGTAACCAGAGTCATTGTTCCAAAGATACTCACACAAAACTAAATGTTTGCCTTTAAAAGACATTGTGAAATAGATATTACGTCGTTTGTTTAATCATTTACTTTTTTTATAAGCACTTCAACGTTATCTTATTTATGAATTAAATGACATTGAAACCATGAAGAATGTACTTAATTTAACGCAGATTGAACTTTTATTGTAATTCGTAAATTTTACGGTACATTTAATTGAATATATTGAATGTTAGTGTACTGAATAAAGCCCATCAGAACACAAATAAAACAATAAAAAAGCCTCTTTTTCTCTGCTTCATAAACTTATATTTTATTTTTATATAAACTTATACTAATTTTATTTACTTTTTTATAAACTTATACTAATAAACATAAGGTTTGTGGTAACTGAAATAACGTGTATATGTTTCTGACTGTATATTATCAATAAAAACGCGTATATGCGAATACACGAGAGAGAAAGAGAGAGAGAGAGAGAGAGAGGGAAAGAGGGTGGGAAAGAGCGAGGGAGATAGGGAGAGAGGGTGATAGGGAAAGAGCAAGAGAGGGAGGGAGGGAGGGAGATAGGGAGAGAGGGATGGAGAGAGAGAGGGAGAGAGAGAGGAAGAGAGGGAAAGAGGGAGAGAGGAAGAGAGGGAGAGAGGAAGAGAGGGAGAGAGAGAGGGAACATCTCACATTTGAGCATTGCATATCCTTGAATGTGTACACAGTAGGATCTGTGACGAGATATTAACAAAATTTTTTATTTGCAGGTCAATTTAAGATTTGACACAACACAGTAATGTCAAAGAAGTGAGATTGGTAGTCGAGAAGAGACTTCTTCTGCCGAAGACGATGGATGTATACAAGACTGCGCCAAATTGTAGTTCTACATGCACTGGCTGGATGGCGATTATGTTCACAGAGTTGTCAGGTATTTTGTTAAAGTTGTTATGTTCATATAATTCATTTTATAAAAGTGAAATTTTGAAAAACAATTTTTTGTTCTAAGTAGTCTCTTTTGCTTTTTAACAAAAAGATATATTATTTTCATAGCTGAAGAACTGACGGTGGGTGGACATATCGCACAAGGTTGATCATTTATAGGACAACATTGATCACCGTCGACGTTGTCATTCTAAAGGAGCCCCAAAGCATTACTTTGAGAGAGAGAGAGAGAGAGAGAGAGAGAGAGAGAGAGAGAGAGAGAGAGAGAGAGAGAGAGAGAGAGAGAGAGAGAGAGAGAGAGAGAGAGAGAGAGCATAGGTCCTCTGACAGAACATGCGCAAAAAATATGGTCTGTCCAAAGATTTTTTTTTGTTTCTAAAGTGTATGAGGATCATTGAAATATTTAAGATTTTTCCTGTAAATAGTCTCCATATATAAGGAGGGTAAAACTAGGTTACCCAAGTATTTTTTGTGCAAACCTTATGATAAAGAATGTAGCTACTTAGTTTGTTGCTACAAGAGTCATAAAGATACTTTAAACAAATTTTTATAAGAACAAATATGACACAGTTAGAAGTTGGTAAGAAAAGTATATTACCAATTAAAATTGTAAATTCAACTAATAAATTACTAAATGCATGTTTGCTCACAATAATTGCTTAAAGGCCTTTACTTGCAAATAGTATATTTAGGTATACGCTTGTAGGTACATTATTTCAAAAAGTTAAACTATTCTGATTTTAATCTTAGTTGAAGTAGCAGTTTATATATATATATATATATATATATATATATATATATATATATATAACAATAATTAACTCACTGCGCACCAGTTAGACCATAATGTACACCTAAATTTGTAGGCCAAGGCACTTAAACATATATTGTGAGTTAGCATGCTTTAAGTAATTAATCAGTTCAATTTACAATTTCAATCAGTAATACACCTTTCTTACCAACTGTTCACTGTGTTACCTTTGTTCGTATCACTTTAAAGTACCTCTATGACTCTTTTAGCAATGACACGATTAGTTGCACTGTTTGTCGTAAGCTTTAATTATGGAATGCTCAAGGCAATTTTGTATGCGAGCATTATCACTCTCTTTTACTTAATCCGCTTATTAGTCATATCCAGCGAACTGTATGCCAGACCTTCTACTGCACTCGAATTCTAACTTCTAAGCGATTGACTTTCCATATTTCCAGCTCAATTGATTGTTCAAATCTTAAAGTCTCATTATTATTGATGTTTCCAAAATATCCTCTCAAAAACAATGAGTAGTTGTCTGTCATAACTTTGCTATCGATGTTGTTTTGCATTATGAAAATTTAATTCTACAGTAGTAGACGCTTATGCTGTAAATATTTCAATAAAAATACATACCATTCTTAAATTAAGCGTGAAATACAGTTTCTCTGTTGATTCAATAATTCTTTGAGAATTAAGAATACGCTTATGCATTATTCCATTGTATAACCAATTACTGATAAATTTTGCTGTATCACTCATAAAATATAACTTGGATCTTATTAGAAATAAAATATTTTTTCTTAAATAGATTCTACATTGCTGCATAACTCATTCTAATGTGGCAAATTCTTAATAAATTTACAGGGGAAACTAATAAAACTATACTCGAAGCAACTTGTCACCAAAGAAAAACTGGCTATCGAATCGTCACCTGCAGAAATGAGACAATATCCATCTCTGCAACAATGGCTTCAAGTTGTAGGTCTTACACAAGAATCTATACAGGTAGATTCATATATCTGAAGCTACCTTTAATACAACTAATTGTATAAAATAGATGTAACTGAATTTTATATTATTTTAGCTGGTTTGTTCCAAAGCTATTTCTTTAGAAGCTTTGAAAGAAAAATCAAAACATGAATTAGGAACTATGCTGGGTAAAAATAATACAAGACACAAGGAAGAATTGCGCAGGTTATGCAGAGCACTCCATATTAATCAGTTCAATTTACAATTTCAATTAGTAATACACCTTTCTTACCAACTTCTAACTGTGTCACCGTTGTTCGTATCACTTTAAAGTACCTCTATGTCTCTTTTAGCAATGAGACAATTAATTGCACTCTTTGTCGTAAGCTTTAATTATGCATTTTAAGAGTTTTTATTTTATTTTATTTTATTGACCATATACATATGCTTATCAAAAGCATCCTATAGAGACAAACTTAGTTGCCTGTACATAGGTATGGTACAGATAATCTTAGAATCTATAACTTAATCTAAAAAATAACAAAAAGATGATACAGCATCTTTTTGATAATCTTTTTAATAAATTCCTGTGTAAGTTAAGTAACGATGCATACAATTTTCAAATAACGCTATCTATAATTTTCTCTTATAAACTTTTTTAGTCTTTTCTTAATTGCGATTTTGTTACCTCCTAAAGTTTTAAGATCATTCGTTAAAGTGTTGTACACTTTTACAGCTACGAAATAGCTGTTTTTTCTGTTCACAGCTTTCTTATTTTTTGGTAATTGTATACTCTTATTCCTAGTATTGCTAGAACTTGTGCTATATTTTTCTCTTAAACTATAGTAATGATATGTAATAGCCTCCAATTGGAAAAGTTGCCTTACAGTAAGAGGAGGGTCTTGTATTTGAAACTGATCCCTGTTTATAATTTTTAATAGTTTCTTCTGTATTCCTTGTATCAAATTTAAACAATTATTGTACGCTCCTCCCCAGGCTATTATGCCGTAGTTAGTTAAACTTTGGAAAAAAGCATAATACATCATCATTAATGTTTTGTTATCCATTCTTTTTTTTATTTTCGCCAAAATAAAAATTAAATATTTTGTTTTTTTTACTATATAATCAACATGTTTATCCCATTTCATGTTATAATCAAGTTAGTATTTCCTATCTCTATATTTAGACTGTCCGGGACACTATCACAGTAGCAGCCATAGGCAATATAAACCGTTTTTTTAACATTTAGAGATAATTTATTTACAGTAAGCCACTTTGCTACATCGCTAAGATATTTGTTCATTTTGTCCTGGGCAGAAGACCACGTGCTATCACTAGCAATGATAACAGTGTCATCGGCGAAAGACACAATTGTATCATTCTGCATATCCCTCAGTAGGTCGTTAACATAAAGTATGAAAAATAATGGTCCTAATATGGTCCCTTGCGGGACACCAATAGTTATATCTTTATATTCACTTTTACAGTCTTGGATTTTAACACATTGTTTTCTACCTGAGAGATAGCTATTTATTAAGTCAAAAGCACTACCACTTATTCCATACCTATCTAATTTATCTAAAAGTTTCTTGTGATCTACTGTATCAAAAGCTTTTGCTAAATCCAAGAATGTAGTTATTATCGGAGTACTTTTGTCTATATTATTATATATAATGTTTGAGATGTAATTTAAAGCATCCGTAGTTCCTCTATTTTTAACAAAGCCAAATTGTTTATCAGATATAATATTACATTCCGTTAGGAAATTAAACAATCTATTATATAATATTTTTTCAAAGATTTTGGCTATATTTGATATCAGCGATATCGGCCTGTAATTTGATACACAGGAACTATCACCAGCCTTGTATATAGGAACTATGTCCGCTTGTTTTAAAGCGTTTGGCCACGTGGCTTGTTGTATACACACATTAAAAATATGTGTCAATGGTTCCGCAATATAATTTGCAATTGTCTTAATTGTTTTAGCATTAATATTACTTCAATCAATACCTATTTTACAAAAATAATTATTCACGTGATTAGCTATAGTATATTTGTCTTCAACCTTTTGACCATTTACGATTAGGTAATCAAGTGACTTGTTTTTTTGAGATTTTTTGCCAATCTTTGTGTTGATAATACTCCACAACTGTCTTGGATTGCCAATATTTTTTTTTATTTCACTATTCTCAAATTTGTATTTCGCATCTTTTATAACTTTATTCAAAATTTTTTCGTAATTTTTGTATTCATTTTTTCAAACTAAGTTAGTTGGGTTCATTTTCCATAGATTATACATATTTTCTTTAGTACCGCATGACACTTGGATAGCTTTAGTTATCCAGTTTTTTCTCGACAGTGTACCTTTATTTTTTCTATTGTTTTTTTTGCAACATGTAGCATTTTCAAGACAGTTATGTGACATCTGTATCATATTATCCACTGCTTCATTGGGATCTTGTTTGGTCAGCAGTGATTGCCAATCCAGTTTTTCAGCATACTTTTTTAGTTTCCTGTAATTTATGTATTTGTTATCCTTTTCGCCATCTTTCTATAGTGTGTTCTCATTAACACTTATGACTAATGGATAGTGATCGTTAAACGGATTATTCAATTTAAAAGAATCAATATTGATGGTTTTAGTTTTAGCGAAACAGTTGTCAATGCACGTGCCATTTTCATTATATAAGGAGGGTCGTGTAATTCCTCTAAAGTATGGTATATATTCAAGTCCTAGATAATTCATTAAAAATTCCTGACTAATTATTTTTTCACTCATTTCATTATTTACCATATTATTTTCTAATATATCTATATTAAAATCTCCAAAAATGCAGTCGTTATTAATATTTCTATTTTTTGCTAAAAACTTTTTGACACTATTTACAAATTCAGACTTTGGTATATCATGGCACCAATACAGGGTGTCCCATTTTAATTTACCACCCCCTAAAACTGGTTAATAATTTGCTCTGAGAAAAAAATGTTTCAAATAAAATTTGTTGGGTTCGAAGGGGGGCATCTTTTGGCTATTTTAGCTGCGACCTTGAACATGACCTTCAAGGTCATTTGAAAGTCAAGACCAAATTTTCATATGAAATGTGCATATTTTTATGGCAGATTCGGATTCTACTAAAAAAGAGAAACACTTTCTGTCCGAATCATTTTTTGAAAAAATCCTAAATTTTTGTTGTAAACTGCTTTAAAAAAGTTGAAAAAATTACTAATATCTCTTATTGCCCCACCCTTTAAAAGAAGTTAAAAATTTGCTCTGAGAAAAAAATGTTTCAAATAAAATTTGTTGGGTTAGAAGAGGGGCATCTTTTGGCTATTCCAGCTGTGACCTTGAACATGACCTTCAAGGTCATTTGAATAAGATTTATCACAGATTCGGGTTTTACTAAAAAAGTAACACTTTGTGTCTTAACCATTTTTTGATCATCAATAGGTAGCTCTCCCTTTAACTGAAAAAAGAATTTGTCCTAGAAATAAGCTATTTTAGATGAATGTTACTAGCTTCAAACAAAGACAGAGGTATCCTTCGGATCACTTAAAGCAAGACCTTCACGTCCAGCCACTTAAGGCAAGACCTTCACGTCCAGCCACTTAAGGCAAGACCCCGTCCAACCACTTAAGGCAAGACCCTATCCAGCCACTTAAGGCAAGACCTTCACGTCCAGCCACTTAAGGCAAGACCCCGTCCAACCACTTAAGGCAAGACCTTCACGTCCAGCCACTTAAGGCAAGACCCCGTCCAACCACTTAAGGAAAGACCCTATCCAGCCACTTAAGGCAAGACCTTCACGTCCAGCCAAGGCAAGACCCCTTCGTTCAGCTAGTCACGGAAATTTCAACGTCTCAAGTGCTCTATCAATTGCCCATTTTGTTGAATGCACATTTGTATTCTCTGCCGAAAACTTCTTTGGACATCTATTAATGTTTGTGGGGTGAACGCCCGGAATGCTGCAACAATTCTCTCCATCATATTTTGTGCTGTCGTCGGGGCTTCCGCGTAAACTCTCTGCTTCACGGCCCCCCACAGAAAGAAGTCCAATGGGGTCAAATCTGATGATCGCGCAGGGAATTCACAGATTGGACTACCAATTCCAATCCAACTATTTGGGTATGTCGCGTTCAGAAATCTCCTGACAAGTAGTCTACGATGAGCGGGAGCACCATCTTGCTGGAACCACATGTCTCGCCTTATTTCTAGCGGAATGTTTTCTAGAAGAGGTCGAATTTGATTCTCGAGAATATCTAAATAAAGCTCGCCGTTTAAATTACGGTCATAAAAAATTGGACCTACAACGTATTCCCCAACTATGCCCGCCCAAACATTAATTGACCACCGTCTTTGTGTACGGTGATCTCGCTGCCAATGTGGATTTTCTTCTGCATAATAATGCGCGTTATGAAGATTAACTCCTCCCATATTGTCGAACTTTGCCTCGTCTGTAAAGAGAGTCCGATCAAAGAAAAATGGATCTATGCGCATTCGTGTTTCCGCTTATTGACAGAATCTAAGTCGCCTGGCAGGATCACCAGGCTCAATGGCATGTGTAAGGTGCAAGTGATATGGATGAAATCTAAAATGACGCAATACACGGGAAACTGTTGATCTGGGTACTCCATGCATTCGCTGAATTTGTCGCGTCGAAATATGAGGATCCTCGGCAATCACAGCACGAACCCCAAGCGCAATATGCTCTCTTGGGCCCGTCCGTCGCCTCTTCCTTCTTAAGTTACCTCCTTGAGCTCTTATCGTTAGAAGTTTAATATTCCTCCTACTAGGATGACGAGTGTCCGGATACCTTTCAGCGTACAGCCTCGCTGCAGCCTTGTAATTGTCGTGACATTCTCCCAGAATCTTGATCATGTTGACTATCTCTACTGGCGTGTAGTCAGCCATTATCTGTTGTAGGTAGATTTTTTAGGGAATATTTAATCTTACTAGAAATAATTTATTATAAGTATTTTTCTGCTCTGAAATTCAGAAAGTCAATGAAAACCTAATGATGAGAAGCTTTGAGGAGCTGTAAGAATTTACAAGCTTTACCAATAGAACGATAACGAAGCAAAAAAATGTCTTTTAGCGAGAAATAAAGCATTTACGAGAAAAATATTTCTTAAAAAGATGCGTACTTTATCAGAGAATCTGAATATGATTTAATATATGTACAATTTTACTTTATCAGAGAATCTGAATATGATTTAAAATATGTACAATTTTACTTTATCAGAGAATCTGAATATGATTTAAAATATGTACAATTTTCATTAAAAAAACTAAGCTTGATTTTGATTCTCAGTTGAAAACATGCCCCTTACTGCTCAAACTTGCCCCAGATGATGTCAAACTTGTCCCAGTTGTGACCGTAAACTTGCCCCAGATGATGTCAAATTTTCCGCAGATGACGTAAAACTTGCCCCAGAGAATGTCAAACATACCCCGAAGATTGCAAACTTCCCCCATGTGATAAAAAATGAATCAGATTAGCGTTCTAATGAACTTTGGTTCTGTTGATAAATTTTTTGGTAATTTCATTTCTTTGGAAAAGAGAGTATTTTCCATTAAAGTGATGGTTCTTTCTTAAAATGACTTTAAGGTTCGAGGTCAAGGTCATAGCCAAGCTTCAATTGCCGGAATAAAAATCGAGGATTACCGTTAAATAAATTCACTGACCTTCGAATGACCTTGTTGGTTAAGGACAAGTTCATGGCTAAGGTCATACTTGGACTTAAATTTGTAAAATTATGTACGTTTCTAATTCCTCGGATAAAATGTAAAATTTTTAACTTCTTTTAAAGGGTGGGGCAATAAGAGATATCTAGTGATTTTTTCAACTTTTTTAAAGCCGTTTACAACAAAAATTTGGGATTTTTTCAAAAAATGATTCGAACAAAAAGTGTTTTTCTTTTTTAGTAGAATCCGAATCCGCCATAAAAATATGCACATTTCATATGAAAATTTGGTCTTGACTTTCAAATGACCTTGAAGGTCATGTTCAAGGTCGCAGCTAAAATAGCCAAAAGATGCCCCCCTTCGAACCCAACAAATTTTATTTGAAACATTTTTTTCTCAGAGCAAATTATTAACCAGTTTTAGGGGGTGGTAAATTAAAATGGGACACCCTGTATATGGCAGATATTCTTATTGCCTCTCCGGACATAAGTTTAATGTCAGTACTTACAACACTCAATCTATCAACAACATCTATTCTAGTATTATAATAAATATTATTTTTTATATATATCATGACGCCGTCCGCCTTATTTATATAACTTTCATTGTAACAACTTTCATAACCTTGCAGTTGATAGTATTGAGAATGTTGCAATTTCCAAGTTTCCGTACATACAATTATACATGGTTTTCTTACTAAACATTCAATGAAAACTTCCAGCTTTTCAAAATTTACATTCAAACTCCTTATATTCACACACAACATTACGTTCTTTTTTTCATTATTGCTTTATTAAGTTTTTTGATATCGTCTATTTCCAATTCAAACTTGCTTATCTCTTCAAAATTGATGTCTTGATCCATCACTATTGCTTCTTGCTTCTTAGTCTTGCTGCTATATTCACGTTGATTGATTGGAGTGACGTTGACGATATTCCAGAAGTTTTAGCCACGACACCTTTGTCCGATGTTCTCACTGCATTGCCGATATATCTTGGTAATGCAGGCTGCGTCGTATAATCGGTAAAGTCGATGAACTTTCTGATCTTAGATAGCAGAATTTCGCATTCGTGGCTATCTGTTGCCATATGTTCAATTCTGAAATTTGTTTTATATCGCTCATTGCTATAATCACAATTTGCACATTTTAATTTATTTACTTGACAATCTTTAGTTTTATGATCACCAGCACACCTTAGGCATATAGAATTATTTTTACATTTGCTGCCACTGTGTCCATACCTGCCACAATTAAAGCATGGTTTAATGTTACAGTAATCATACACTCTGCAGCTTTGATAACCTACAAATATTCTATTACTGTTCTCTCTGATGTGTTGGTATGTTTCGGCTGGCATTTCTAGAATCACTGTTTGCAGATTCGTTTTGTTATTCTTGTAGGAAGTCAAAACAACACATTTCTTTTTAAAATTTCCAAAGTTCCTTTCATTGATGTCATTTTCCATATTTTTATCATCCATATTTTCCAAATTGTTTATTCCTACAACTTTTACTTTAGGATTATTAACCTGTTCCTTATTGACATCACATAATTTTGACAGCTTACTTTGTAGTAATTTATGAGCTTTGCCTACACTTTCCTCATTTAAACAGTTTATAATTATTTCACCTTTTTTCTTGACTACTTTTTAGTTTGAATTGATTTGTCTTTTATCAAGTAATGCGATACCAATTGATTTATATCGTCAATGGTTTCCTCTTCAGATTTATTATTTATTATAATACTAGGTATACGTTTAGGCTTACTATTATTTTTATTATTTGAGATAACATCAGCAAACGTTTTACTTTTAACCAACGGCAGTTCATTTCTTTCTTTGTCTAGTAATTGTTTCAATAAATCATTTTTTTCTTTTAATTCTTTATTCAATTCTCTCAGTAAAGCATTTTCACGTTTGATGTTGTCTCCTATTAGTTCTTGCTCACCTTCGTTAAGTAGATTATTATCGAATTCTTCTAGTATTTGCTTTCTTATTTTTCGTTTTTCAAAGGCCTTGACTCTTGCGATTATGAGCCTCGCATCATTACTTAGCGTTTTTGTATTGTCTTTTGAGGTTAGGTCGAGTTCCTCATGTTCAGGACAGATTCCTAGCGCTGCACTTAATCTTATGGCTTTTTCTATTTTTTCAAAATCACTAGTTTGATACACCTTATCACACACTATACACACCACTGACTTAACTTTTTGTTTGTAATTAATTTTAAGCACATTTTCCTTTAGACTACGCTGCGAGCCACTGCTTGCCGCGGCCATCTTGCTATATGACAAAATGTTTATCTGGACAACTTTATTAAACAATACGACTTTATTACCAACATGTGCAGAATAAATGGAGCATGATGAGGTAGTTGGATGTTTTACCACATTGCCAATAGCCAGAGTTATTAGATGAGGAATGATCTCTCCTGAGTCCTGATGAGTCCTGATGAGTTATTACATTTATGCAACTTCTAGTTTCCTTATCGCTGGTTTTAATCGACTATTTTTATACATTAATTACTTTAATTTCTAGACTATGATCAAAACAACTTTTATCAGAGTACAACTGTCTACCTCACGTGATTAACGAATTGATGGGTAATTGTCACGAACGAAAATGGCCAGCAGGATTGAATTCCCTGGATATGCGGCAGAACTCGAGACGACAGTACGAGAACTACGTGTGTAAGCAAGTACTTGGTAAACAGGCCGTTATTGTTCTGCACTGTGACAATACGCATATACCTGAAGACATGATTGTTGAGCCAGGACTTGTCATGACTTTTGCGCATGGTATCTAGTGAATTTATACACAAAGCATAAAGTTATATTTTTATGTATCGAGGAAGGAAATATAATGAAGGAAAAAAGTACTAACTGTCTGCATCGCGTGCAATAAATGCAGCAACAGCACTGATTGCTTGAAACAAAAGTAGCCCACTTGCGTTGTTTAATTGACCGTGTTTTTCTATTTTGCTCTAGTTCGTAACCAAGAATACACGTTACATTCTTTTTTAGAATTTTTCAAATAGATGTTTTAAGTGACTATACTATGCGAAAGACTCTTCTGATATAATTAATTAATTTTAAAAGTAATGAAAAATGTGATAAATATTATATAAAAAAGCAGTGATCCATTATCGTGATGCATAAAATTCAAAAAACAAAACACATGTTTCATATATTTACCCATGTATGTTAACAATGACATACGAATAAAATGTTAAAGTTCCAAAAAAAAACAAAAAAAAACAGTATTTTATATCAATAATCTAGTCAATTTGTGCGTAGTTGATTTATTAAAATATTGAAAGACACGATTTCTATGCTGGTAATCGTTTCACTTGAGAGTCGCAAAAATTTAGCCCTTTATATTGATTAATTATATACGTTAGATCGTTGAACTACACATTATAATAAGAGTATAATCAGAATGCTGTTTTTTTTATGAATGAATGAATCACTCAGTCTTTGAATCTGTTATGATTATGTAAATAAAGTATAGACTGTATTTTGTACTTGAATAATAATGGAACACTTTAAAAAAAATATGTAAATATTTGAAAATTGAAAATTGTTAAGTTACTGATTTTTTTACTCACAATTATTGCTTAAACGTCTTTACTTGCAAATAGTATATTTAGGTATACACTTGAGGCTATATTAATTTAAAAAATTAAACTTCTGATTGTAGTCTTAGTTGAAGCAAAGCAATATTATATATCTAACAACAATTAACCCACTGCGCACCAGTTAGGCCATAACTAAATATACCCTTTGCACGCAAACATATATTGTGAGTAAGCATGTGTTGAGTAATTTATTAGTTTAATTTGCAATTTCAATTAGTAATACACCTTTTTTTTACCAACTTCTAATTGTGTTCACATTGATCGTACCACTTTAAAGTACCTCAATGACTTTTAGCTATATGACTCGAGTACTTACCCTATGTGTTGTAAGCTTTAATTTGAAGAGTTTATCAGGACAACTTTATGAAATAATGAGACTTTATTACCAACGGGTAACTCCGACTACCAATGTAATATTTTTGAGTAGTACTTTGTGATGATTTTTTATGCATTCATCAAAGCATTCATACTTTAACGAAAGAAATCGTGTCCTTAGTTTCAGTTTGCAGTCTAATTTCATAGCATCACATAATTATGAGAATGTTTGTAAAATACAAGATTTTAAATCATTATCGGTTAAAATCTTATGCTTTAGGTACAAGCGATAGTCACTTTATTATTTGTGAAATATGTGTAACCGTATGTAACTTATGAATAGAAATGATAATTTACCTTAATATTACAATTATATTAAAGAAACTCTACATGTAAATAATACAAAATTAGAATGCATTATCATTAACACCTCGATGAACAAAAAATTTAAATCCGAAGACGAATTCAAATTGGTACCATTATTGCACATCCATCATAACAAATGTACATCTGTAGTGGAGTTTTTTAGACATTGTGAATGGTACATTTATTATTAAATATCTAATGATACATCTTTTATCTGTTTAGCGAATTGAATTTCATAAGAATTAAGAAAACAATGAGATATCTTTATGTATTTTATCACTAAGTTTATTCCATTCAGCTAAAAATATTTACATGGTTTATCTCTCTGACATGAGAAAAATGTAGTCATTTGGGATTGATATCACTGTCGAGGGTCTAATTGTCAGCATAGTGAACAGGTTACCTGTCGCATTATTTTGGTCTACGAGACCATTTTGAGCTTGAGAAAAATAAGTAACATGGCTTCTCGAATACTGGGATGAAGCATGGAAAGCACTCGTATTCTAAAATTCTACATGCCTATATTTTCTATTATATATAATCTATAAAGAAATAATAACGCAATTTGTAAATGATGATTATAACAATACAATTTTTTTGTAAAGAAAGTTAATTTATTTTTATTAAATAACTTCAATAAATGTACATTATATAAAATGATGCACTTTATTGGTG
This sequence comes from Muscidifurax raptorellus, assembly GCA_020010945.3. NCBI lineage: Eukaryota > Metazoa > Arthropoda > Insecta > Hymenoptera > Pteromalidae > Muscidifurax > Muscidifurax raptorellus. The sequence continues at coordinate 216,665 of JAHUUD020000070.1, forward strand.
TTATTTTTGTTATCTTTTTATTCAAACTTTTGGGACTTTCACTTCTATATAAAATAGTAAGGCTACATTTAACTTAGCGTTATCTGGTACTTTTGGCATCCCATTTCTAGAAGTTGAGTCATTATATTCGTACCAGAAACCTTCAATGCTCCTACAATAAGCAATGTAGTGCTTTGAATCAGTATTTCGAATACCTTCTTCGTAAACAACGATTCCTATCAACATCAACGTTTCCTGATTTATTGTTATAGTAGAGATAAGTTCATTTAGCTGTATAGATGTTACAGTATTGTTCGTTGTACATTTATTGAAATTTTCTATATCTATACAAAGTATATTTTTAATTTCTATTTTTTTAAAGTGTAATTTATCTCCACACTTTTCACATTCATTTCCTTCTTTAAGACTATCGTACACAATACTCGAACAAATCTCCATTTAATACATGTTCTCTTTTTAGATTTATCCGATTACTATGCTCATATGTATCTATGTTACATAATTTACACGAGAATTGTTTATACATAGTAGAATCCATAACTTCTCCATAAAATTCGCCAATGCTTTTCGTCCAGGAGTATCTGCATTACAAATTTTTGCTATAATAGAAACTCTAGAACTGTATAAAGCTCTTATATTAAAAGTTGTAACATAATTGTAGACAGCCGCAAGAAGTTCATGTTTAGATTTATTATTAACGTTATCTTTAGAGCAATAACTGTTCAGAAAATTTTGAAAGGCTTGTATTGTATAATACGCTGTTGTTAAAATTTCGATTATACTGGATAATTTCCTTATAATCGAAATAACTGGATGTCCTGATGATTTGCCTCACTCCATTGATTTTTTTTTGGTACAAGCTCATTTTAATTTTTTATTATTTTTCTTTTTTTAGGTTTCTTCAAAGGTTTCTGGTTTATTAAATGAATTTCCTTGCAAGGCTGAAGGTACTTGCCTCTTTTGTCTTTACTTTTCGGGGGACTTGTCTTTACCACGCTAGCATCTTTCTCACATAATTGTGGCAAATTATCACAAACTTGAGACAGTAAAATTAAACTTTCCCCTTTTTTTTGCACTCCTGGTGATGATGTTGGTATCTTTGTATCTTGTTCGAAATTTTTATATGTTATATCCATATTTTCATCTTGGTAAAACAGCATTATCTTCTGTCCAATATTTGAAACATAAATTCAAGTAATCTTCGTAATTAACGTTTATATTAAATGATGAATTTACAGATGTGTAAAGAATACATGAATGATCAACTGTAACTTGCTTTGGTATGGACAAGCCATTCATTAATAATTTATTGGAAAAACTGTTGAGCATTGAAACTGATATTCTTTCACATGATATTTGAGATACTGGTATAAAATGATTGAGAAATATTGTGCCAAAAGAGTGCAAGTATAGATTTGCATTAGTTGAAGTAAAACTTTTAGAAAATGAGCCGACTAAATTAAAAATGAAATTTGAATCTTCTGTTAAGTCTGAGAAAAAATGTATAGCTATGGTTGCTCCATGATGAATGCTGAATGGATAAAATGATAATTCTTGTATAATACATTATGAGAAATTAAAACCAAAGATTTTTCAATTTTGTCTGTATCACATATTTCCCTCTGTTTGACTTCTGTACAAAATGTTGATTTACTTGTATTTATCTCTAATTTTATTATACCAACGTTACGCAAGACATAACTTTGTAGATTTTTAGAACGTATGTGTGTTTTCTCAGTAGGCTGATTCTTGTTGAGATTATTGCATATAATTGACCAAACAGGATCACTAAGTTTTTAACTTTTCCTTGTTCATCAAAAACTTCATGTTTTTTTATCTCTTATAATCGATCCTCATCATTAATCAATAACTTTTTTCCTCGTTTACCCATTTTATTATTTATATGCTTTTATAATGCAAATTTTTATTCGTTATGTATATAGATTTTTCTACGCATACTCAATAACGTTTGATAACTATAATATAACCTGAAAATAGATAAATAAATTAAGAAAAATTGACGACTAGCAAACATAAGTTACAATTATTGCATGAAAAATGAAAGTTGATATAATACTTTTAGTATAGATACAAAGTTCTGAAAATTATCTGTACACTAACATCACTTTTAAATCAATGTACTGATATAAATGTATGTAAATATTTGTTATTAATATAAGAGAAAACACAATAAGTATTTATACATAGAAAATTCTGTACTTTTATTATCGAAAGCTTTCAAGACTAGTTTCCAAGAATCGCCAAAGGTATGAGAAAGAATGATATTTTCTGATCGGCATCATTGACACCTGGATTGTACTCTCTACTGTAATGTGTAACTTCCTGATCGAGTGATATATGCAAGAATGCGAGAAAGACGATCTAGACCAATCAGAAAACTTCTTTAACAGAATATTGGCAAATTCACTATTCGCTCTGTTCACAATGACGTCACAATGGCGCCACTTTCCACGCGATTAAATGGGATGCAAACCAAAGCTTCGTAATTTTTCTGCGGCGCCACTTTCTACGTGGTTATATGAGATGCATACCAAAGCTTCCTGATTTATCCGTAATATGCACAGAGCGAATAGCTTAGAGAATAGGCCCCTAGTGACAGTATAAAGAAACTGGGCCTTTGTTCGCTGCATGCACGCATGTGGCGGTTTGAAAAGTTAAATTTTGAAATACGTTTGATTAAATTGTTTCGAAATTAATATAGTTCAAAAGAAAGAAAAGAAGACACGTTGATTTGCTTGAATATGCAGACACTTTTATTAGGTATATAACCGTACCACAGAAATAATGCCACGAGAACCAGAGATCAAATCAAAGGATTTAGAATCTAAGCTTGCACAATGGCCAGATATTTTTGAGAAAAATAATTTAGTAGGAAGTAATCATCCAATATAGACGAAAATAAAAACCACTTTAAAATTGAAAATGTCAGCAGTCTCACTACACCTATATGTATACAACAATCGACATGGATGTAAAACTTTTCTAGAACAACATTTTGGAATTTCACATAAAAATGAAAGAAAAAGAGCAAGAGACAATGATCCTGATTATATTTTGAATGCAGATGGTGATGCAAATTCTTTTGCGTGTGATGTTAATTTCACACGCAATTAAATTAATTAATTAACTTAATTTCGATTTAATCATACCAGCAAGGCTATTAATCCAGTCGTTGTCTGCCAAAGAGAAAGCAGGCACATGGATTCGTAACTTACATGCAGCAATTGTTCGAGAACACCGATTACCTTGTGCATATGATTACAGGGATGGTTATATCACAAAGGAGAATTTTAAGTTTCATGGTAAGTGTAGTCACTGTGGAACGACAATAAGAGGAGAAAGCGACTTTATTAAAAATTTAGAACAAGATCTTAGGATACAGATATGTACTTTTGCTACACGAGCTATTGCCCATGATAAGAAGAAAAAAATTTCTGGTGAATATAGAAAAAAATTAAAAGGTATTTTATTAAATAAACAACCTGCAGATTATAGACTCAAACTGATTGGTGCTGCACAAACAGACTATGAAACTGCGGATTTAAATAAAACTGTTAAATATAGAAAACTCAAACAGGAAGCACGTGATGAAAATATTGGATACGACAAGTTAAAATCTTTGTCCATATCCAGTAGCATTTTTATTGCACACACCAGCATCCGCAAATTGTCAGTTAATCCATTCCATGTGTTTTATTGGACTGATGAGCAGATAAAATTGTGGAATGAAGTGCAAAGTAAAACATTGCCACTTTCTATTGATGCAACAGGCAGTTTAGTCAAAAAATATGAATATAATAATAGTCAAAAAGGCAAATCAATTTATTAAAGATACCAATAGAAATTAGCACAGACGGAAGTCTAGCACTTCAAATTTCTATTAATTTAGCATTCAACAAGATGACTTATAAGCAGTATAACTTGCAGTGCTATAAAGTTTTACGTAGTTAACTAGACAGTGTAACTAATAATGAAAAAGAATCATTGTCAATATGTTATTACAGACATGATATTCCGCATTTGTTGCACGCTGTGAAACGTTGGAAAGCGTTATCATCAGCTGAAGTTAATGTTACTGTTTTCTATTTAAGATGCATTGGATACCTAACACAAATCAAATTTCTACAGCAGTTTGAAGATATTGTAAAATCAATAATTATAATTGCTCAAACTTCTGTAGTAGAAACAGAATGCTCAAGGAGAAAACAGTTGTTAAATAAAGTATTTCAAACATTTGCATACGATTTTGACAAATTCGCTTTAGAGTGTCAAGCAAGTGAAGTCGAAAATTCAATAATTGAAATTGAGCCTAATAATTCAAGTAACGAATTAATAGCGTATATTGATGGAATTTACGAAGAAGCTATAAAATTCACTTGCGAAGATAAAGAACTTACAGATGAGGCTAATTATTATTTTTGTCCCGATCTTATAAAAATTTTCAAATCATTGTGTTATACCTTTCCATCGTGGACCAATGTTATGACAGATCTATTTGGATCTCCTAACAACTTTTAAGAAACATATTTTAAGAAAAAAAAGAATCTACTCCATACCCAATTTTAATGAAAAAATTCGTACTCAAGGATAAAAAGAAAGTTGACTGCCATACCAATTTTGAATTCATGCATATTAAAAAAAATTAGAGCATCGTCACAGATACAGATGACTTTGATTTTCTTAGTATCGATTTGGAAAGTATACAATTATGTAAAGATTCTCAAAAAATGAATACAACTTCTTTAGATACACCAGTGTTACATCAAAATGTACTTAGATTATAATCTACACTCCACGAATCTGAAAGCCTTCAAACTATACAAGAAAACTGTATTAAAGAAACTATTTTAGATGAAGTAATTAATGACAAAACAGTAAGTTATGATAATTCTAATCCACAACATGCAATTAGTCAAACATCTTTACATAATTTAGATATTCAAAACACATTAAAAGATGCAGTATGCGATGAACCAAATACATCCATTATAGACCAAAGTGACGCTGACAACTATTTTGAAAAATGTAATATTGTACACAGAAGTAACGATGAAAGCTATGACGACAGTTACACTGAAAGTTGCTGTACAGATGAAAGCACAAGTTCAGTGGAATCAGACATTTATGCTCTTAATTATGGACAACGGAGGAATTTAATACAGAATAGTTCTATTTTGCCTCCGATTGATTCCCTATCGCAAAATGTTCAACTGATTAATACGTGCCCTATAGACAGTATTGTAGAATTATTCACTGTTGCTTATTGCTTTCCAGGATCGTTTGAATATTTTGTTTTTGAATTAACAATGTCAAACAAACCGTATGATGAGATTTTTACAATCCTCAAGAATCATACCAAATCTCAATTTAGAGAAATATATTATAGAGACAGAATGCAAAATTGCAAATGTCGACCACAAATATATGCACAAATACAAGAACCTGACAGGATTTTAATTCATTGTAAAGACAATGTTTTACGTTGAAAAAATAATCACGTGCACATGTACTTATAGAAACGTGCGAAGATCAAAATTACAAACAGTAAACACTAATTTTTTATTGCACGATAACTTAATTAATGGATTGGAAAATTATTTCGAAACTTATTTTGCAAAACAAACAACACAATGTTATAAATGCAGAACTCAAAAAGCATTGGTAACTTAGAAGATAAATAGTTACTTTTGTGTTGAATTGGGACTCAATTTTCAACTATATCATGATATGCAGTGCAACTTAAATAGTATTCCACTCAACTTACATTTGTGCAAAGAAAATTACCAATTAGTAGGAGTAATAGCATTCGATCCACCTTGCCTTGATGTTGATGGTGGTTTGATGCATAATTATACTTTTATTAAATTAGCAGATGGAAAATGGGAAGAACGCAATAATCTGAAAAGTGTTGTAATTATTCATTCTAACAAAAGCGAAAAAAAGATCAGACCAGCACTATTATTTTACAAGAGGCAAAATGTATATAAAAGGTGAATAATATAAATTTTATCTACTACAATAATTCTGATACTTAAGTGTACTAACAAATTTAATTTTTATTTCAGGGACTTATTGGTATCTTATGTAAAATAGAAAATATAGGCATGTAGAATTTTAGAATATTGTAATACGAGTGCTTTACATGCTTCATCCCAGTATCCGAGAAGCCATGTTACTTATTTTTCTCAAGCTCAAAATGGTCTCGTAGACCAAAATAATGCGACAGGTAACCTGTTCACTATGCTGACAATTAGACCCTCGACTCGACTTTCTCATGTCAGAGAGATAAACCATGTAAATATTTTTAGCTGAATGGAATAAACTTAGTGATGAAATACATAAAGATATCTCATTGTTTTCTTAATTCTTATGAAATTCAATTCGCTAAACAGATAAAAGATGTATAATTAGATATTTAATAATAAATGTACCATTCACAATGTCTAAAAAACTCTACTACAGATGTACATTTGTTATGATGGACGTGCAATGATGGTACCAATTTGAATTCGTCTTCGGATTTAAATTTTTTGTTCATCGAGGTGTTAATGATAATGCATTCTAATTTTGTATTATTTACATGTAGAGTTTCTTTAATATAATTGTAATATTAAGGTACATTATCATTTCTATTCATAAGTTACATACGGTTACACATATTTCACAAATAATAAAGTGACTATCGCTTGTACCTAAAGCATAAGATTTTAACCGATAATGATTTAAAATCTTGTATTTTACAAATATTCTCATAATTATTTGATGCTATGAAATTAGACTGTAAACTGAAACTAAAGACACGATTTCTTTCGTTAAAGTATGAATGCTTTGATGAATGCATAAAAAATCATCACAAAGTACTACTCATAAATATTACATTGGTAGTTGGAGTTACCCGTTGGTAATAAAGTCTCATTATTTCATAAAGTTGTCCTGATAAACTCTTCAAATAAAAGCTTACAACACATAGGGTAAGTACTCGAGTCATATAGCTAAAAGTCATTGAGGTACTTTAAAGTGGTACGATCAATGTGAACACAATTAGAAGTTGGTAAAAAAAGGTGTATTACTAATTGAAATTGCAAATTAAACTAGTAAATTACTCAACACATGCTTACTCACAATATATGTTTGCGTGCAAAGGGTATATTTAGTTATGGCCTAACTGGTGCGCAGTGGGTTAATTGTTGTTAGATATATAATATTGCTTTGCTTCAACTAAGACTACAATCAGAAGTTTAATTTTTTAAATTAATATAGCCTCAAGTGTATACCTAAATATACTATTTGCAAGTAAAGACGTTTAAGCAATAATTGTGAGTAAAAAAATCAGTAACTTAACAATTTTCAATTTTCAAATATTTACATATTTTTTTTTAAGTGTTCCATTATTATTCAAGTACAAAATACAATCTATACTTTATTCACATAATCATAACAGATTCAAAGACTGAGTGATTCATTCATTCATAAAAAAACAGCATTCTGATTATACTCTTATTATAATGTGTAGTTCAACGATCTAACGTATATAATTAATCAATATAAAGGGCTAAATTTTTGCGACTCTCAAGTGAAACGATTACCAGCATAGAAATCGTGTCTTTTAATATTTTAATAAATCAACTACGCACAAATTGACTGGATTATTGATATAAAATACTGTTTTTTTTTTTTTTGGAACTTTAACATTTTATTCGTATGTCATTGTTAACATACATGGGTAAATATATGAAACATGTGTTTTGTTTTTTGAATTTTATGCATCACGATAATGGATCACTGCTTTTTTATATAATATTTATCACATTTTTCATTACTTTTAAAATTAATTAATTATATCAGAAGAGTCTTTCGCATAGTATAGTCACTTAAAACATCTATTTGAAAAATTCTAAAAAAGAATGTAACGTGTATTCTTGGTTACGAACTAGAGCAAAATAGAAAAACACGGTCAATTAAACAACGCAAGTGGGCTACTTTTGTTTCAAGCAATCAGTGCTGTTGCTGCATTTATTGCACGCGATGCAGACAGTTAGTACTTTTTTCCTTCATTATATTTCCTTCCTCGATACATAAAAATATAACTTTATGCTTTGTGTATAAATTCACTAGATACCATGCGCAAAAGTCATGACAAGTCCTGGCTCAACGATCATGTCTTCAGGTATATGCGTATTGTCACAGTGCAGAACAATAACGGCCTGTTTACCAAGTACTTGCTTACACACGTAGTTCTCGTACTGTCGTCTCGAGTTCTGCCGCATATCCAGGGAATTCAATCCTGCTGGCCATTTTCGTTCGTGACAATTACCCATCAATTCGTTAATCACGTGAGGTAGACAGTTGTACTCTGATAAAAGTTGTTTTGATCATAGTCTAGAAATTAAAGTAATTAATGTATAAAAATAGTCGATTAAAACCAGCGATAAGGAAACTAGAAGTTGCATAAATGTAATAACTCATCAGGACTCATCAGGACTCAGGGGAGATCATTCCTCATCTAATAACTCTGGCTATTAACAATGTGGTAAAACATCCAACTACCTCATCATGCTCCATTTATTCTGCACCTGTTGGTAATAAAGTCGTATTGTTTAATAAAGTTGTCCAGATAAACTCTTAAAATGCATAATTAAAGCTTACGACAAAGAGTGCAATTAATTGTCTCATTGCTAAAAGAGACATAGAGGTACTTTAAAGTGATACGAACAACGGTGACACAGTTAGAAGTTGGTAAGAAAGGTGTATTACTAATTGAAATTGTAAATTGAACTGATTAATATGGAGTGCTCTGCATAACCTGCGCAATTCTTCCTTGTGTCTTGTATTATTTTTACCCAGCATAGTTCCTAATTCATGTTTTGATTTTTCTTTCAAAGCTTCTAAAGAAATAGCTTTGGAACAAACCAGCTAAAATAATATAAAATTCAGTTACATCTATTTTATACAATTAGTTGTATTAAAGGTAGCTTCAGATATATGAATCTACCTGTATAGATTCTTGTGTAAGACCTACAACTTGAAGCCATTGTTGCAGAGATGGATATTGTCTCATTTCTGCAGGTAACGATTCGATAGCCAGTTTTTCTTTGGTGACAAGTTGCTTCGAGTATAGTTTTATTAGTTTCCCCTGTAAATTTATTAAGAATTTGCCACATTAGAATGAGTTATGCAGCAATGTAGAATCTATTTAAGAAAAAATATTTTATTTCTAATAAGATCCAAGTGATATTTTATGAGTGATACAGCAAAATTTATCAGTAATTGGTTATACAATGGAATAATGCATAAGCGTATTCTTAATTCTCAAAGAATTATTGAATCAACAGAGAAACTGTATTTCACGCTTAATTTAAGAATGGTATGTATTTTTATTGAAATATTTACAGCATAAGCGTCTACTACTGTAGAATTAAATTTTCATAATGCAAAACAACATCGATAGCAAAGTTATGACAGACAACTACTCATTGTTTTTGAGAGGATATTTTGGAAACATCAATAATAATGAGACTTTAAGATTTGAACAATCAATTGAGCTGGAAATATGGAAAGTCAATCGCTTAGAAGTTAGAATTCGAGTGCAGTAGAAGGTCTGGCATACAGTTCGCTGGATATGACTAATAAGCGGATTAAGTAAAAGAGAGTGATAATGCTCGCATACAAAATTGCCTTGAGCATTCCATAATTAAAGCTTACGACAAACAGTGCAACTAATCGTGTCATTGCTAAAAGAGTCATAGAGGTACTTTAAAGTGATACGAACAAAGGTAACACAGTGAACAGTTGGTAAGAAAGGTGTATTACTGATTGAAATTGTAAATTGAACTGATTAATTACTTAAAGCATGCTAACTCACAATATATGTTTAAGTGCCTTGGCCTACAAATTTAGGTGTACATTATGGTCTAACTGGTGCGCAGTGAGTTAATTATTGTTATATATATATATATATATAAACTGCTACTTCAACTAAGATTAAAATCAGAATAGTTTAACTTTTTGAAATAATGTACCCACAAGCGTATACCTAAATATACTATTTGCAAGTAAAGGCCTTTAAGCAATTATTGTGAGCAAACATGCATTTAGTAATTTATTAGTTTAATTTACAATTTTAATTGGTAATATACTTTTCTTACCAACTTCTAACTGTGTCATATTTGTTCTTATAAAAATTTGTTTAAAGTATCTTTATGACTCTTGTAGCAACAAACTAAGTAGCTACATTCTTTATCATAAGGTTTGCACAAAAAATACTTGGGTACCCTACTTTTACCCTCCTTATATTAAAAATCTTTGGACAAACCATTTTTTTTGCGCATGTTCTGTCAGAGGACCTATGCTCTCTCTCTCTCTCTCTCTCTCTCTCTCTCTCTCTCTCTCTCTCTCTCTCTCTCTCTCTCTCTCTCTCTCTCTCTCTCAAAGTAATGCTTTGGGGCTCCTTTAGAATGACAACGTCGACGGTGATCAATGTTGTCCTATAAATGATCAACCTTGTGCGATATGTCCACCCACCGTCAGTTCTTCAGCTATGAAAATAATATATCTTTTTGTTAAAAAGCAAAAGAGACTACTTAGAACAAAAAATTGTTTTTCAAAATTTCACTTTTATAAAATGAATTATATGAACATAATAACTTTAACAAAATACCTGACAACTCTCTGAACATAATCGCCATCCAGCCAGTGCATGTAGAACTACAATTTGGCGCAGTCTTGTATACATCCATGGTCTTCGGCAGAAGAAGTCTCTTCTCGACTACCAATCTTACTTCTGTGACATTACTGTGTTGTGTCAAATCTTACATTGACCTGCAAATAAAAATTTTGTTAATATCTCGTCACATATCCTACAATATAAAAATTATAATATCTATTATTTACCTGTAAGCGCATCTAACACAATTAACTAAACCATAACAATTCAACAGTTCGACATCCCAGCAATTTGATGGGTAATGGGTTACTTCATTCGCATGCTCTGCCTAAACCTTAGTTTCTTCAGGTGTACGTCTACTTTTAAGAAGAACTTTTGAAGTAACCAAGTGTTTCATTGGCTACGCACTTCCAATAACAGTCTTGCCTATAGTCAAATATTCAGCACTTTTTCGAGAAAGAAACGTTTGATTTCTGCCATGGTAAATTTTATTACTCTGATCAGTCCAGACCTTGAAGAAATTTTTCTTGATTCAATTCAAGTAAACGTTTGAAATTAACAAAGAAGCCTTGAGGAATTGCTGGTCTAAAGATTTTCTTGATTAAAACAATTGATCCAATGTGTGTACCCAACATCAGATTAAATTTATAAGTTATTTAATCAAATTATTTTGGATGGTGGAGATCATCTCATCTTGAACTTCTTCACTACAGCTGTTATCACTTCCTTGTTCATGCTATCTAGCATGATTACTATATGTCCTCGCACTTCTTGATCTCCTCTGTTATCCTCTTATCCATGCAATATAAAACAGCACACGCAAAATATCTGAGCAATGACAAATATCTAAGTAAATGGCTTAATTTATGTAGTACAGCGATGTTTGTGTAGAATCAATATCAAGCAATCAATGAAGAAAACTTCAACAATGAGAACAGTTATCTGACAAAACATTATCAACATAATCTCAGTAATTATAATCTTCAGACGTTTTGCTTTGATATTTTTCCGTTAGAATTAAAATCAGCACTTTTTTCTTCCTTTAAAGTTATCGGCTTCAGGCCGTTTTCTAAAAAATTAGCACTTCGCACTTGTATTATTTTCGATGCATACTATACTTATTTTATATTTACAATAAAATTTATAGCACAATTCATTATCTTTACGACTGGGCGGTTTGCACATCAGCCATATTAATGACGACGAACCTAGTCGAACGTCCCATTCGCATATTGGACAGCTGGAACGGGAACACGGAACAACCGACTTCGCCTATATTAATACCCGTACAAAATAAATGAATTAATATTTTTATAAATATGTCGAATTGAGCAAAAACAAAGTTATTTTCATAATCCGCAATTAATTTGCAAATGATTGACGTTGGTTAAGACTTAGAAATATGTCATGTATTATAAATAAATCGAGAATATGGGTATATCGGGGCTCAAACGGTTTTTGATTTTTTACAAAAAAACTATAGCACCCGCAATTTTGAAACTTGATTTTGCAAATTTCGTCATTCGTACAGTTCACGGAGCTAGGGAGGGAGGTAGGAAGATAGGGAGAGAGGGAGGGAGAGGGAGAGAGGAAGAGAGGGAAAGAGGGTAAGAGGGAGAGAGGGAGAGAGGGAGGGAGGGAGATAGGGAGAGAAGGAGGGAGAGAGGGAGAGGAAGAGAGGGAGGGAGGGAGATAGGGAGAGAGGGAGGGAGGGAGATAGGGAGAGAGGGAAAGTCATTCGTACAGTTCACGGAGCTACGGAGGGAGGGAGGGATATAGGGAGAGAGGGAGGGAGAAGGAGAGCGGAAGAGAGGGAGAGAGGAAAGAGGGAGAGAGGGAGAGAGGGAGGGAGGGAGATAGGGATAGAGGGAGAGGGAGAGAGGGAGGGCGAGAGGGAGAGAGGGGGAGAGAGAGAGGGAGCATCTCACATTTGAGCATTGTATATGCTCGAATGTGAGATGTGAACAATCTGAATGCGAACTGCACTCTGCTACAACGCTCCGAGCTGTCGATAGAGTTCGCAGTTAGTAATTAAGTTACAGGTAGTTCCTTATAATTATACTTGATACCAATAAACTCTAATTGACTATAAAAGCCAGAGTTTCAGGGCAGAGCCTAAGAGCAGGGCACAGCCTAAGAGCAGGGCACAAATTCAAATCAAATTTGGTATAATTGTAGGATCGGGTTGTGACTTAACATGTCAACTAAGAGTTTTTTGGTATTTTCACATGTAGATAGAGCCGTATATTATTTTATGAATGAAACATATATTCTACATTATTACATTTCTTATATACAGGATGCAGTGAACATATGCAGAGTGCAGCTTGTTATTCATGCAACATGCTGATCATATATAGGGTGATCATATATGGGGTTATCATATCGTCGCTACCATCGAAGAATATCCTAATTCAGATTTTTAATGAAGAGTAGCCTAGTTGAAAATGTTTCAGAGAAATGCAGCAACAGTTGGTTCGATGCTTTTATTTAAATTTAATTTAAACTAATACACTATTCATCAACAATGATTAATTTTCTATTACTGTCTATAAATAAAATATATATTGTCATGATCGTACGAACCGAACATCGGATTCGCATATAGCAACCCTTAACAACGAGATCAACGAAGTCGCGAATGTGATTGTTTATGTTTGAATCTGGTTCTGATAGCTACTGCGCGCAGACATATTTATGTTTGCCTTAATAAACAGTATGAGTTTATATTCACTATTCATAAATAAGGTGTTGTTATTTAATATTTCTGACTCGAATTTAACAATATGATATGTACCTGCTTTACGTGTATAAGTCCGTCCAAGCTGAGTTTGCGTTTTTTTGGCGCCGATTGCAGCGATTTATTCAAAGTTGTGATGCTGCTGTTCGAATTATGTTGTTCTTGCTGTTTCTCATGCCGCAACGGCATCAATGGAATAATTAATTCTTGTTGCGCTAGTTTCTGATGTTGTGGTTGTGTTTGTCCTTGAGAAGTAGACGATTGATGTCCGTGCTGTGTTGAAAGCATCGTTGTTCTCGTCCTTAAAAGAGGCGTGTGTACGGAATGCGATACTAGTACTGATTCTTGCGCATTACACACATTGCGGGGTGAAGCTGCCATTAAAGTCGAGGAGTAACTTTCATTAACGCCAAGATGATTTTGTAGTAGTATTTCCATTGATCGGTTGATTTTCTTATCTGCATATCAAGTCATTAGATAAGCATCTGTTTACAATTTTCGCTATATGTGTACACTTTGGCAATTTTATACTTACGCTGAGAATATAGATGGGGAGCCTCATTCTTTCTAGGTGGCGAGTGTGGAGGTTCACTACCACTATCTGGTGGACTATCTGGTAAACTGTGGCTGTAAATTATGCAATTATTACACAAATCTTGTTTGAAATGAGGACTTTTTTAATTTAAAATTATATGGGATAATTTATAAAGATTATTTTAGATTGGTAAATATTTTTAGACACAATGGAATGGATTATTCAAGGTAAGCTGTTAAATATAATTACAAGACTCACTGAAGGAGAGGATAAGATAGAGTTTCTTTGCAAGAACGGTCAGTCAGTACAACAACCGTGTTGATGGAACTGCAGGAGGTTATGACTGGATGACTTTGCATGATGGGCGAGAATAAAGTTGGTGGGAGCTGTTGCCGCCTTGCTGTCGTCGACTCAACGACACGCACCTCATGATTAGCTGGACCGTTCTCGTTGTGCGAAAGAGTGTCCACAAAATATCTGTATTCATTAAGAATAACACCATTTTTAATTTACAAACAACCCGCTGTACTAAGAATAAGTAGAATGTTAAATCTGCTATTATTTACATAGAATGCAAAAATTAATTTATGGCTCAAAATATTATTGTGATACATCAAATTATACACTATTGTTTATTATAATATAATAAAAATACTACGACGAGTAGCAGCAGCAAATACATCGTCTTTGAAAGTCTGGACAGACTCGTAGCGACGCAACGCTTACGCGACGAAACCACACAGCGTTCTTTATATCAGACGCGTACTTGCCCTGTATTTTTGAAAATACTTTATGAAATGTTAATATAGATATATATATATATATATATATATATATAGAGGAAGGTCCTCTATCTGACTCTATCCCTCGGTGATGAACCAAATTTGTTTAATTGGTTTTATCCGTCTTCCCGAGGCAGGAAGGTGGAAAGAATTATTGAAAAATGCTATAGTTTTTTTCTTTCTCTTCTTTCCATCATCCTCCCTTGGGAAGACGGATCAAGTCATTTAAACAAACTTATTAATATAGATGTTATATTTTTAGGTAATACACTTCTTGTAATATATTAGTTATAAAAGTATAGTTAGTAAATTTGACTATAATTCTTAGTAAATGCGAGATGTACTGTCATCCTGACAATTGTCACTCTGTTAGTAATGACTTTTATTA
Source organism: Muscidifurax raptorellus (assembly GCA_020010945.3). NCBI lineage: Eukaryota > Metazoa > Arthropoda > Insecta > Hymenoptera > Pteromalidae > Muscidifurax > Muscidifurax raptorellus. The sequence goes on from JAHUUD020000070.1 coordinate 231,794, forward strand.
GGATAAAATTAAATTTATAGATTCTGTTTAACATAAGTGCGCTGTTACCTTTATCTGAGGCATTAGCTGTCCATTTTTTCTCGTCAACTAGCGCCCAAGGACAGTGAGATTAATAAGTAATCGCTTATGCCACAGATATGCCATGGGGATAAATAAATTAATCTTATCTCTATAGTGAAAAATTTATCCCTGACAAAATATTTATACAAAAATGCATACAAATGCTAATTTTGCCTTCTTCGGCCGTCTGTGACTCGAAAAGTAAAGGTTAAATAAACTGCAATAATTCAGGATAACTCTTGGTAACAATTAAAACATTCCACAAATTTCGAAAAAATAAATAAAATTCTCTCGGACGTTTTCACATAGAATGCCTCCCATATATATTGAAACGATAAAATATTGTAGAGGAAATTTTATCTTTGCCTAAAAATTTTAGTAAATATTGCAGTTAATTATATAGCGATCATTGCTAATTTATTTTAAACTATATGAGCAACTTTCACCCCATCAATACTGAAAGAATCACAATTTTAACCGTGTGCGGAGCTCCCTCGCAACGTTAACTCTGTGCATACTTTGCATATCTCGATCTCTTGCTGTTAACTGACAGCGTGCCTTGAGTGCACCTTACCGATCATTCTTTTGCTCTCGATTCTAATACTAATTCAGTGAGTTTGAAAGTGAATATCTTATTGTGTGTTAAATCATAAAAAGCACGTGTGTGCATGTAGCGCGAGTTAAGTGTACGTATCGCAGTGCGTACGTATATTCACAGGTAAGTAAAGAAATTAGGTATTGGTTTTATAACTTTTATTGATACGTCCTCACAGCTTGGAAACCCGACAGAGATTGACTCGTTGCCGATGCACGAGCCTTTTTAAAGGTCTGTAATTTTGTTTATTTGATTCTTCTTCTATTGTTCTCCATGCGTGCTCGGTGCGTGCTCCGCTGTACGTGTCAATGTTCGAAAGTATAAACTTCTTATTGTTGCAGGTCTCGGAATCTGAGGCGATCGATACGGCATATGGAAAGTGGTCGACAACAAGACTAATATGGCTCTTATAACTGGTTTATATAACTCCTCCACGCCCAAGTTGAATGACGTCCTCGTCATTTTTTATTTCGGTATGTTTCATATTCTTTTTTGGACTCCTGCCTCTACATTTATATTTATAAATAATGAAAATTATTCCAATTATTAAAATTAGTATGACTATTATAAATGACGTTATTGACGTATGGAATTCGATTCCGAATTTTGTAAATTCTGGTGTCTCCATTGTAGGTACTGCATGTATTTTTAACGGTTCAAATCTCCGTTGATGACCCTCGATGATTAATGGTTGAACTTCTGGTATCTTTAATTCTCCCAGATTATCGTCTACTCTGTGTCCTTGTATCAGCAAATTGTTTCCTCCAAAGATTTTTGTTCCGAAAAACGTGACCTTGTTTTTGTTACTCTCAACCTTTATTTGATAATTACTAGATACTAGTGTCAAATTGTTTTGGAGTGGATATGCCAATGCTAGAGGTGAATTTGTTGAAATTTTTATTGCCTTTGCGTCTTCTGCGAGGACTTAATAACATATGTAGTCGCCCTGATAAATCAATTGACATCTTCTTGAAAATAATTTTATTATTGAGCCATCTAACTTCCATGGTATAGTTATAATTTCTGTTTGATTATTATGGTTAATTATAGCAAGTCTTTGAAAAAGGGAGAATTCGATGGAATTAAGGATGGGAATTTTTATAGTATAAATTATGGAATCATGGATAGTTACGACTGATCCCTGAGCAAATCGAAAATCTAATAAATTATGGTAATGTGTTATTAACTCTTTTTGGGAATAAAGTTCTAATAGATGTGTTTTTATGCTTAGTATTTGTTCGTGAGTTAATATTTCCAAGTTGAATTTTTCATTGTTGAAAACAAATGACCTTTTTATCTTTCCCAGTAAATTTAAAAAATGTTGCTCTTGTACAATAAGAGTTACAACTGTTTCGATTAATTCAAATCGTGTATTTTGATCGTTAACGGTTTTCATAAAATTTCGTAAATTTTTATTAATTATTTCAGTATTGCTATTTATCGTTCTACTAATTTGATTCATACAACTTATTGATTATTCAGAACTGAAATATCTTCATTTTGTTGTTTTTCAAAATTTTCCAAATATAAATTTCCAAATATATATTTGATCACTTTTCCTACTCCATTTATTAAGCCTCTCTTTCTTCTTCCGCCGAATGGTGCTATTTCTTGCAAGTCCTGATAGATTTCCTGACATAATAATTTTGCTTCCATTAATAGACTCGAATTTTTGAGTTCTTTTCTTGAAGACAATATGGTGTAGTCGGTCAGAATTCTGCCTATTCTGTCTTAGATTGTAACGACGTGGTTGTCCGTGTATATAACATTCCAATGAAGGGCCTTGCTGTTTCTTTATTAATAATTTTTGATAGTGAGGTGCGATTTTATTTCGTTGTTGCTGATGGGTCTTAACATATACTTCCTTATTTTTCAACTCATTACCAGATTCATTTGGTAATTTTTGTTTTTCTTTCTGTCTTTTATATAATTCATCGTAGAACGGTAAAATTTCATTTTTTCGTATTTCATTATATTCTTCGGTTATATCAACTCCAGGTTCGATGACGTGTTTATGCAGTTCTTCATACGGTCCATACAGTAAAGTAAACGGTGCGAAATTCGTTGACGAATGAATACTCTGATTATATATTAGGAATTGTAGTTTGATGATATTCAATTTTGTGTATTCGACAAAATTCTTTAAATACAGTTGAGTTAAATTCACTTCCATTATCTGTAGTAATTTTATCTGGGAAATTATGATGTGATGCAAAATGCCTCAATTTGTTTAATATCGTTATAGCATTCCCATCTGATAGGTGATAGGCTTGGGCATATTTCGAAAATATATCGATAATTGTTAAAAACTTTTCTTTTCCAACATGAAAAATGTCCATATGTATGTGCTGTAGGGGTCTATTAGCGATAATAGGTCCATATTTTCCTGTTTCATAAGGTTTCCTCTCATATTTGTGTTCCAAGCATAACTCGCATTGATTAATATAATTTTGTACGAGTCTATCCATATTTAGTGTATACAATTCTTTCTTAAAATGGACTATTGTTTTTTGAATTCCATTATGAGTTCTATTATGATATTCTTCAAGTTTCTTTAAAAAATTTTTTTTGTCTATTACGGGTGTATAAGTGTTGGTTTTAATTAATTTTAGTTTTTCATTAAAATGTTTTAGCAATACTCTGTAAGCGATCATTTCCAAATCATCATTTGTAAAATAAACTCCGTATTGTATATCCGGCTTTATGTTCTCATTTAGGAATTTTAATAATTGTGTCTCGGCTTCATCCTTGTTAATCTTTACTATATACTGAACCTTAAGCTTGTCTTTAGTTATTTTTACATTGTAGTCTCTTCCTGATTTTATTATGATACTATAATTAAATGCATGAATATTTTTGTCTGTTATAGGTAATGCAAATACTGGATCTTCTATAGCAGTGTGAGCTATTTCTAGGTCATCATCGGAGTCTTCATCCACTTCCTCCATTCGGCTTGCTGTTATATCTGAGGTTTGGGGAACCATTGAAAGTGAGTCATCATTTTCTTCTTGATTATTTATTTCTATTCTGCTTAAGGCGTCAGCTACATAATTTTCGTTTCCCTTCTTGTATTTAATATCGTAATCATATTCTTCTAATTTGATTTTCCATCTAATCAAACGTGAGTTTGGTGTTTTCAAAGACCAAAGTCAGGTTAGTGGTTTATGATCCGTTTCAATTGTAAATTTTCTCCCGCATATATATGGTCTGAAATGTCAACATGCCTCGACTATGGCCAGTAGTTCTTTTTCGATAGTCGAATAATTTTGCTCAGCTGAATTCAGAGTTCGTGAAAAACATGATATGAGGTGTTTATCTTGTGATAAAACAGCTCCTATAGCGACATTTGACGCATCAGTTGTGACAGTAAACATTTTTGTAAAATCTGGATAAACTAGTATTGGTGCATTGACGATCAATTCCTTAAGTCTATTGAATGCTTCTATATATTTTCTATCTTCTATATTTATTTTTTCGTCTTTTTTAAGTGCTTTCGTCAGTGGTTTTGATATTTTAGCATAGTTTTTTATGAATTTCCTATAAAATCCTGTTAATCCTAGAAATGCTTTAATTTCTTTTTGTGTCCTTGGGTTGGGATACTTTACAATGGCTTTGATTTTATCCGGGTTTGACTTAATTCCCCCTGGTGTTATTATATGTCCTAGAAAAGGTACTTCTTTCCTTAAAAACTCACTTTTATCTAATTGCACTTTTAAACCGTATTCTCGAAGTTCTTCAAATACTAATTTTAGATGTTGTAGATGCTCCTGAAGAGATTTTGAAAATATGACTATATCGTCCATATATACAAAACAAAATTGTGTAAATATTTTCTGAGAATTTTGTCCATCAATCGCTGAAATGTAGCTGGTGCGTTTTTCAAACTAAATGGCATACGACAGTATTCATAGTGTCCATTTTCTACTGTGAATGCTGTCTTCTCCACTGAGTTTCGATCGACTGGTATCTGATGGAATCCCTGTGCTAAATCCAATGTTGTAAAATATGTACATCTTCCCAAATTTTCTAAAATATCATCCATTCTTGGCAATGGATATTTATCCTCAATTGTTTTATCATTTAATTTTCGATAGTCAATAACCATTCTCCATTTCTTCTTTCCACTTGCATCTTGCTTTTTAGGTACTATCCAAACAGGTGACGAATAAGGTGAATTGTTTGATTGAATAATTTCGTCATTTAATAATTTTCTCACTTGATCTTGAATAACTTCCTTCAAATGATATGGATATTTATAACTTTTGTCATAAATCGGATTTTCATCTTTTTTCCTTATTTTATGTGTGATTGCATTTGTGGCTGTTAATTTTTCACACTCATTATAGAAACAGTCTCTAAATTTCTGACATAAAGCTATAATTTTCCCTTCTTCTTCCTCATTCATGTGTTCCGTTCGAATTTGCACTTTTGCTTCTTCATGGTTGCTCAGTATAACTATTTTACATTTATCTGGCATGTTGTTTAAATAATTGATTTCAAACTTCGGTATGCTAAATATTTGAGTTCTATAATTAATATTTGCTTTTAAATTTTGTAGATCTCTGTGACCTATTAGATAATCATATGTAGAATGCCAAGGAGCGATTAAAAATGTAATTGGTGTACTGTCACCTAACTCTTGGAAAAGTAAGTGCATGTGTTCCCTGGGTTGCTTTATGCACGGATTTAATTTCGAATTTATATGGAAAAATATAATTCGAAAATAGATCGTAGGCTACTTTAGGGTTAATAATCGATGACGATGCTCCCGAATCTATTAATATTTTAAGCGATGGATTCGTAGTTATTATGTGTGGTAGTTCAGGCGAACTGCCTATGTTATTTAAATTTACTATGTTTCTCCGGTTGGGTCGGAATCCTGCTGAAAATTTTCATTTTCCGAATTCTCTTGATTTTCGTAATTGTCATCATTCACATTAATATCGTCTTGCTCTTCGTTATAAACGTCTTCCTTCGGTTGCTGTTCTTCTTGATAATGCAACTCCTCGGAAATGAAATTCGGTGGTCCAGTACTCCTAAAGAATTTATTTTGAGGGGCAAAGTTATTTGACCGATTATTTTGATTATTATTTGATCGATTTGTGTTTCTGGTATTAATCGACATCGGTGTCGGTTGATTCTGCTGAGTAGGTCGCCCGAAATTATTCGCGAATGTCGGTACGAAATTATATTGTGCAGTTGCGGGTCTAGGGGCAAATGAAAACGGACTTTTATTCGCTCCAAAAATATTGAATGCACTATTATTCTTCTGATTCGTAAACGGATTTGTGCTTTTTGAATTATTATTTGAATTATTGGGTTTTGGTTTATTTTCGCGTTGTCTCGCGAAATTTAAACATGCAGCTTGTTGCTCGTGATTGTCAAGCTTCCTGCATTTTATCAGACAGGCTGCTATATCTTTTAACTCGAAATGTGTAAGATGTGTGTGATACGGCTCTTTTATTCCATTTATGAATGTATTCTTTGCAACATTTTCATAAAATTCAATCTTCATATTTATTAAGTTACGATCTTGGTTATTTAAGTGAATATGCTCTTTTAGTTTATTTAAACGTTGTTTTATTTCATCCGCATATTTTTCATAGTTTTGATTTGATAATTGAAAACAAGAGCTAAGTTTACTAAATAGTAGGTCCTCCGAGCTGGGATCACTATATCTATTTATTAAGAGATTTTTACAATCAATCCATGTCGCTGGATTATTCACGACTATTAAATTTAAAGCTTCTCCGCGAATTCTTGATTTAATCAACGCATACAACGCTGTATTTAATGCTTCTTCTGCAGTGACTAAATTTTCAACAAATTTATCACATGTTTGGAGAAAGTGAGAGAGAAGTTTTGTTCCTCCTTCATAAATTGGTATCGCGCCGCGCCATATAGCTAATCTCAATTTAAATTGCTCCACTGAGATTTGATTTGCGGCTTGTGCCATTTTACTTTTAAATCAGTCGTATTTAAGGATAGGGTAAAAATAGGAGAATAAGGAATTTTCAAAGACTTACTCTCTTCTTTGATGATTCCAGGCGAATCCCTGCTTAAAGGTGGGTTTCAAACTTGACGTCTCAAGAGTAAAAGTACTGCGACGAAGGGGTTAAAACACCAGCCGCCTCTTCTCTGATGATTTCCGTCACGGTATTGGAGGAGAATCTCGATTCAGCAGCCTCGCAGTATCCTGTCCGCAGCGCCAGTCAAGTGTACGTATCGCAGTGCGCACGTATATTCACAGGTCAGTAAAGAAATTAGGTATTGATTTTATAACTTTTATTGATACGTCCTTACAGCTTGGTAACCCGACAGAGATTGGCTCGTTGCCGATGCACGAGCCTTTTTAAAGGTCTGTAATTTTGTTTATTTGATTCTTCTTCTATTGTTCTCCATGCGTGCTCGGTGCGTGCTCCGCTGTACGTGTCAATGTTCGAAAGTATAAACTTCTTATTGTTGCAGGTCTCGGAATCTGAGGCGATCGATACGGCATATGGAATATGGTCGACAACAAGACTAATATGGCTCTTATAACTGGTTTATATAACTCGCGCGCATTTCATTGTTCTTCGTGACGTCATATCGCGACTAGATGTAACTTGTTCATCTCTTGTAATTCGATCTCCAGTGTATTTGTGTTTAATAAAAAGGGTTTTTTATGCCAATTGGCTTTTTCCCTCAAATAAAGTGTTTTCTTATATCACCTACATTACATACAATTTTTTGAGTCATAACAAAATTGAAGAAATTTAACGGATTCCTCTAAACAAGGCTCTTTGTGTCTCCCGCAAAGGAGCCAATACTTTTCACCTCTCCCATTCAATTCCATGGTAGTTACGCTTTCTCCTGCTCTCGCGCTGACTCAAGGCCACTCTTGCGCATTGCGAGCGCATCCGAGGCCACCCGCTGCCTCCCACTTGCGCTCTTGCTACCATTCTCCCGTGAAGGATACTCTCACGCGCTCCCTACCGGAGCTCTCATAAAGTTGCATGGACAGCTCTCTCTCTCTCTCTCTCTCTCTCTCCTTCACTCTCTCCTCTCTCTCAGGCATTAATCTTCTGAATGCAGGGCTTAAATAACATGGATTTACGGAGAAATCATCTAAAAACATTTCATCTAATGACAATTTATTTAAACCTTTTATCTAAATAACAATTGATCTAATTAACGATTTATTTAAAACAGTTTATCTAATATACAATTTGTCTAAAATGGAAAATTTCCGATTTTAGACGAATTGCTTGTTAAAGAAGTTATTTTAGATAAATTGTCAATTAGATAAATTGTTTTAGACAAATTTTTATTTACACAAATTGTCAAAACGACGTTAACGACATCAGGTGCACAATGGTTTTTTGTCGTTTTCATGAAAATACTGTGGTGGCCGCGCTACACTCTCTTGCCAGATACACACACATACAAAACTCTCGAACGCACCAAAATGTTTTGTCAGCCGCGTAGTAATGCGTTTCTGACAGAACGTGCCCGAACTGGCAAATTACGGTACTACCCTCGGGTTTTTCCCCGGGTTTTCCCATAAGCTTTTTACGGCTCAATATTTTCGTTGAGCCTCGTAAAAGGCTCAGGGACGCACCCACGCTTACCCGGCTGTGGGCCATAAAAAGGCTCACCGCTCGAACGCTCGGGTAGGTCCGAGTGCAGGGCCATTAGCGGTTGTAGCCACTCTGACACGTGCGGAGGGTCGGAGCACACGCCGCCAGAGGGCGTCTCTACAGCTACTGCGCAGACGCCATAGCCAGCCGGCGAATGGTTCGGCGCAAGCGCGTTCCAAGAAATAAGTATCCACGGGGCCGACTCAAGGGAGGAGTATCGACAGAGATACGACCGAGCAAAGACCCTTCTACTGCAGCGAATAAAAAAGACGATTTTGTGTAAAGTGAACTTGGTTTTCTTTCGTCTACACCTTACCCCTAACTCACCAAAATACAAAATAAACGAATTACAAACTTTTCATCCACAAGACATTTCATCGACAGGACACTTCACCTACAGGACATTTCATCGATAGCACATTTCATCGACCGGACATTTCATCGACAGGACATTTCATCGACAGGACATTTCATCGACAATTGAGATTTCATCGACATGTGTTATGCTCAGCTTTAATTACTAATATTAATTAATGTAATGAACTTAAATTACCAATAAATAATTAACCCTATTACTACCCTTGGTTTGTGTGGCAGTTGGTTCTAGTACCGCGTTGCTTAATTCAATAACCCAAATAAAGATGGCGGGTGAGCCGACTGAAAAACCCAAATGAAAATAGCAGGATGCGAAGGGCCCTGTTATTTTTATTTGAGTTGTACAGTCAAGTCACCCACTAACTTTACGTGGGTTATCAGGTTAAGTGGTTAGGGTAAATGGTTTTGGTTTTGCTTCGTTCTAGTACTGATGTGTTTTGCAGTCTGGTATTTTAATTTTCGGTATATGTTATTTATATAAAACTTGTTAAAATAATTATAAAAAAGTTAAAATTATAATGAAAAACGGAACATAATCGAATATTACACTTGTCGATGAAATGTCCTGTCGATAAAATATCCTGTCAATAAAATGTCCTGTCGACGTAATGTCCTGTCAATGAAATGTTCTGTTGATGAAATGTGACGTCGATGAAATGTCCTGTCGATGAAATGTCCATCGATAAAATGTTGTCGATGAAAAGCCCGGATACAAAATAAACCCCAACATCAGTGACTCAATAGCACAACAATGTCTCTGTTACTACAGATTATTTTAGTACCAAGTTGTCCATGTGACTGACTTGGTAACAGATATATCAGCTGAAAACTTATACTTTTCAGCTAATATACCTGTTGCAGAGGCTGTTTGTCTAATAACATTCACATTATTTCTTGATAAGTTCATGCTTAACGTTTACAGCAATTTTGTGATAATCTTCAGCAAATCCTAAAATCATTGAAAGTGGAATTGATACATCAAATTGTCCATTAGCATCAATTATTGTAGCAGTCTCTTCGACATCAAGCCATCCAGCATTCTCTAACAATTTTATTTGATTTGTACTGTATGAAATATAACCTTTCATGGCACTGGTTATACCTACATTCTTGCATTTATCGATTTTAATAGCGTTAATTTCATAACGACTCTCATCAAATAAATGACATATAGCATTGTTTATTAACTTTGTTGCTGTTACGTTTGAATTATCAGCTTTTTTTATTTTACCACAAATATGAAGTGAACTTTCTGAAGGTAAAAGACATAAATCTTGTTTCTGAATTGAGATACGGATCACATCACTATTATTAAAATTTAGTTATATGTTATGGTTGATGAAAATGAATCTCATAGCGAGCGATTGACTCGTTAAAGACGATCGATGACTGCACACTAATGATTGCTTACATTTTTTCTATTATTATTCAAATAACAACAGCAAATAAATATACAGCTTGTTTGGTCTTTTTTACAGTTTTTCTTTTTTTTTTTTGACGTCTGCAATTACACTGAGTCCGAGACTTTTCAGATACTGAGCTTTCTGAGGTGTTGGACCTTTGATCACTTGTCGATAAATGACTTTCTGATGTTATGGTGGCCTATTTATATAGCCTAAACCCACATTTGTGTTATAAACAATACCTATTAGGTGACCCTCTTGATGGGGTCACCCACCTTTCTTATCAACAATACGTAACTGTAAATAGTCAATAACTTTCACGGACACTGTTAAGTAAATTATTTGCTTTGGTTCTTCAATAATATTATATCCCGACGGGACAGCGACTTTATTTAGTTCGATGTACGCTCCTGATGTTATATTACATTCGACACGTTGAGCATTCACTTTGAGAATGGATACTGGTAAGTCAGAGATATGACTTTTATAAGGTTGTAGAACACGTGTAAAACCGAGTAATCTTCCAATAGAATCCAGTGGTTAAAAATCTTACTTATGGCTGCACTGTATTTCACTACGTAATGTATTATTTTTTGGTTTTATACTAAACTCTATTTCTTGAGATTCAAGTTTCTTCTGCAGAAAATGTTCAATATCAGATATTTCATAGCTACCAGTTGGAAGCTCAATAACTTGATCTATTGATATATAACACCTTATATAGGTGATAATTATCAGGATGACCTAATAAATGATTTAAAAACTTGAGACAAAGATGTCCACAAGTAAAAGTAATATACTCTTGATAATGTTTATAATTATATTTAATAGTATCAAGGTTAAAATAATTAATTAAATCCATAGGTGATCGTAAATCACCAAAACTATTAAAGTATGAAACGTTTTTGCAATTCTTGCAATAGGCTACCCAATGTGTACCTGGGCCAGTATTATCATTTATCATTTATCTAAAACAGTTTAACTAGTCACAAAAGTATACGGGTCTTTCTCCTGGACAACTCGGCATTAGAATGATTTGTATATACTTTGAAAAAAAACAAGTTGTAAACAGAGCAAACGATGTTAAACAACAATTAGAAAAACAACAGCGATATGATAAAAAAATGGAAGCACAAGCACTTGGTAAAAGTCTATATTTGAAACGTCATCAGAAAGGTTATGGAATACTTATGAAGAAACAGGTAGTGAAGAAAAAAAAAGCTACGTCCACTGGCAGACTATGATCTACAAAAATTTGCTAGAAAACTAAAAACATCAAACTTCCGAGGAGTATTTATGAGAAATGCATTACCAGCTGACGGACCTCTGCTTACAGAGAGTGCTATTGCGAGAGAGCTTGATGACAACACTGTCCTAGGTACACGTTGGGTAGCCTATTGCAAGAATTGCAAAAACGTTTCATACTTTAATAGTTTTGGTGATTTACGATCACCTATGGATTTAATTAATTATTTTAACCTTGATACTATTAAATATAATTATAAACGTATATTTGGTCATACCATACCAGGTCTGTACGACAATCTTTACCTGGAAGTTAAAAAAGACTAAAAACACGTAATTCGAACTTCTAACATCTAAAAACATGCTTCTATGAAGTTTTAGCGAAACTGAAAATTCATAGAAACATGTTTTTAGATGTTAGAAGTTCGAATTACGTGTTTTTAGGAAATGTCGGTATGGATATGTGTGTGTATGTACACCGTGATATTTCTGAAACTACTCAGTCAATATCAATCAAATTTGACATGCATATCTATTTTTGGATTCTAAATTCAGGAAAAACATTTATTCGTTAATTATTTCAATTACTTTTTTTTATGGTCATTGTTCGATTTTTGAAAAACATTATTATCTTGTTTATCAATTATTTTATTGTTACAAACAGTTTAGCTATAATGTATAACCGAAAGTTATATTTTTTGTTAAACCTTATAACACGCTAACGAAAACTCAGAATGTTTTGACAAAATTCATAGTTTTATGAGGTTCTAAGGTCAATTTGTGATATAAATTGCAATTCATTTTATTAAGAAGATCTGGAGAAAAAGAAATGCATTATTAAATTAATATACTTGAACAATACATATGAACAAGGAATAATAGATTTGTTTAATGAAAATATATATTATACCTCTTTTTTCCAATTTGATTAAGAACAAACATGATGTGCACGCAGCCTAGTGTGCACCCGCAGTATAGCAGTTATCTTTGTGTGGTAAAGCTCGCCTGATAGCTCTGGCTTCCCTGGTACTCAAAAGAGTTTGCCTCTCAGCGCCAAAGATTCTTCTGAAATCGGTGGTGTTGGCCCAATTAGCAGCAGCGTGTCCAGGTTCTACTCCAAATTTCAAACGAGTACGTGGCATCCGGATGAGTGATGCAAATCTTCCTTTTTCATCCTTATTCGAAGCCAATGTCAATTACACAATAATCTCACACTAGCAATTTATATTTTTATTTCATAATTTTACACAAATTTCACTGCACTTTTTTCACTATATCTTTTCCACTACACCTTTTTCACTACAGTTTTTTCACTACACTTTTTTCACTGTACTTTTTCCACTACACTTTAATTATATATTTTTAAATATTTAAATAAAACGCTACAATAACTGAAACAAGTGATCATAAGTATATTTGTAAATACCTGTAGATATAGCACCTGTACAGGATGGGTTATGTTACATGCGCACAGATAAACTGAGTTTCTAACAATACTGTCGCGCATGCGCTCTAACATTTATCTAGCGGAGGTACGCAGCGCGCAGATAATCAAATTTCAATTTTCAAACTGTTAGGTGCGTCTTGTATAGAAAATGCGCGATCTTTTCAAGATTTTAGTATATGCTTAAATTAATTTATTTATACGTATACACATTTAATTTTTTATTAAAATATACGTAAAAAATATATATGACTTGAATATTTTTGTTAATTTATTCGTTTATTAAGGAAAAATTGAAAATACTTAATTTTCCGAAAAAGCGTTAAAAAGATAGATTCAGTATTTCACTTATAATTTTGAAATAAACTTTTTTTTCAAAAAATATCACACAAAATATCGTTTTTTTTTCAAGAAATAGGACTGTTTTGTCCCCTTAAAGCATTTTTTTGCACGGGCAGGCATAAGTGTGTAGATTCTTTCTACCTCTGTCAGTCGTATGCTCAAGTCCCTAAGAACCTTGTACGTGATAATGTTAACCTTGTAATTATATTCCGCCAAGATGATATGAATTTAAAACATATTTATAATGATCACGTTAATACTGATATGTCATTTCAGCGCTTTAAAGATTTTTGTGATTTTTGTTGGACTGATAATCATAGCATTATTGTGATTAAAAAAGGTCGATTTATTATAAATACGACAAATTTAAAATAGATCAAACATTTGTATGCGAGATTAATAACTTCGAAGAGCAAATCGATATTCTTCAACAAATGGAAAGAGCTCGAGCAGCTATTAAACGTAAATATAACAGTTTAACATTGAGTAAATTAGATGCTGAAGGAATGGTCAATACTGCTTTTAAACCTATTCTTAAATCACCTGAAAAATTAATCGACATCACAGAAACAAGGAGTAGAATTTTAAGAAAAAAAGGTGTAGTGAAAAAAGAAGAAAATAATAATGATGATGATAAAGATGATGATGATGATTATGAACTGAAACAAGAAGAAGAAAAACCAGTTAATGTTAATGCAGAAAGCAATACTAATGTACTGAATAGAGGCAGTAAAAAAAAATGTCGTTATTGATAAATATATTACAATGGTAAAGAGAGGTGAGACAAAATCACTAACAGATGATTTTTATATTAGAGTTTATTATTTTGGGAAACAAAATTTATCAGACTATGCTAAAATAATTAAACAAACCAGAGCACATAACAAATATTATAAAGAGGAGTCAGTGCGTGATTTAAATTCTAAAAAATTCGTTGACTATATTACAAAGCTCTCAATTGTCAAGGAAAATAAACGTATGTCTGAAGAAGATTTAGTTTTACTCCCTCCCATCAAAATTGCAAGACGTTATACAAACACTGATTATATATATTGGGATGATCGATCGAACTCGTCAATCGATTGAGATTATTGATAGCTGAAACATCTGCTGTCAATCAAAACCATGTGAATCAAATTCAGTCTATAATAGAAGAACTTCGTGAAGCTAATATAATATAGTAAAACATTTGATTATTTTCAATCTAGTCAGTTTTAGTAAACGCATCAAAGTGTTTAGACGTCTGTTAATTGATTAAATCAGATCAGAGTAAAATCAGAGTACTTAAGCAGAAATCAAGTTATTTGAATTATGAGTGTAGACCTGTTCGGACGATATTTATATAGCTCAGAAGGCGTTCGTGGACCATCAGGAATTGGATATAAACTCACTGCTGACGGTCAATATAGTTTAGAAGATAAAAGGTTGTGCAACATTGCAGATCCTAAGGAATCGAGTGACGCTGCTAATTTAAACACTTTACAGACTGTTCCTCAAAATATAACATCACAACTAAAAAGTGAAATTACTAATTTCGATGAGATAGTTGAAATTCATAGAGAAAAATTGATGAAAAGTTCAGAACGCTTCAAGTTAATACAGATACAATAAACAAACTACTAGTTGAAATAAAAAATAAGTGAACATGGATCGAAAAAAGTATTCTACAAATACACACTCTTTCTCTGAACAACAAAGTTATAAAAGACTTGATAATAATACATCTAGTGATCATAAAACAAAAGATAGTTCATCCTCTTGCTGGAAGAACTGTACTGAGAAGTATTCCACAAATATTTCAATGCCAAGATGGCGGGGGACGGAGAGTAGTAATCCCCCCACAGTGGCGAGTCAAAACAAACCAGCCACCGCCGCCGCTGGTTGTGCTGACGCACCACTGTGGGGGGAAGGGGGGGCCTTCAGCGCGCGGGAGGAGAGAGAGAGAGAGCATGATAATCACCCGGAGAGAGTTAAACCATCACTGATGGCTGCTCTCTTCCAGAGGTGCGATACTGCGACACTTTCTTAGCCCTGAACACGTGCGATCCCACGCTACAAGCACATCTTGCTCATTTTCTTTTTGCTGATGTTTCAAAATTCACAAACAATATCTTTGACCAACTCCCAAAACATTTGCACGTGTATTAGAGCCTATTCCGTGCAGCTGCATTTTCTTACTCATGCTTTGCTTGCTATAATAGCGCAGCTGCATTATCTTATTCATACTTTTTCACTGATTATCAAATACAGAGAAAAAGAAATTCGGTACTGACACTGCTTGAGACCCAGGACAAAATTGACCAAAATTCACGATTTTTTTATGTCTGAATTTCGCAGGATATCAAGTGTCGTCGATAAGCTCGAGCACCTTGAACGACGATCTCAAGTATTTTTTATAGCGCTCTCTCTTTCTTACCGCTTATATCAATTTACAATTTAAAAATTTCTCGAATACGGATAATTGCGAATAGTGCTTAAATATCGATGTGAAGAGAAAAAAAACAAGAACGTACTAGTGCAGTTTGCATCTGCGCTGGGTATCAGATTGCAGTCAGTTGTTAATAGTCAGCACTACTCGTTATTCCGCGAAATTATTGCTTTCAGTTTTTTTTTCATGTCAGCTCTCTTACCATGTGTGCTGTAAATATATTTTCTACTCGGCATTGTTGCAAATGTCATTCTAAGAAGTTTATAACCAGCGAATACCAGAAAATATATGCACACGTGCACTTGAATAGCCAGTATGATTCCCTCGAGATTTATTGTCTTTTATTAGCAGTATCAGCAAAAAAAGCGTTGCGTTTTATGCTGCATTCCCACCGTGTAAACAGAGACAATATTTAAGGAGCTACACTTGCACGTTTCGGCAGTTCCACTTTGGATAGTCAAAGCATCTCTGTCAAAATGATTAGGGCAAGTGTGGCACATTTAGCCAAAGTTATCGGTCAGGCATTGAGTATCGCGAAAGATCGAGACTCACATATTCACACAATGTGTGGCAGAGTGTGGGCCTCAGACCTACAGAACCAATCAGCAGAGGTTTTATGCAGAAAGCTGCATTTTCTCTTGCTGCATTGTAGAATAACCACGGTATATTACATGTTTACCGTCGGTCTATTCCGTAATCCAGACGTTCTGTCAATTGCTCTCCAAACAATACGACAGCGCAACGACCACGGGCACTCGATAGCTCGTGCAATGTTTCACTTTCAATGTAAGTATCAATTACTTTTTTTCACATCTAAACTCTTAGAATATTATTATTTCAATATTTTTTCATCAACATTATTTCAGTGATTAACCAGATGATGAGAGACACCGAGGGTGATTCTTTCATTATGGTGTGTGATGAGTCGATAGGAAACGAGAATAATTGTAAGTATTGAGCCAATTAAAATACAAATATTAATTTTTCATTTTAATTAAATTATTTTAATTCTCTCAATACTTAGTTTCAGAGCCACGTGCACGTATGACGGATCAACAAGACGCTGCACACTTAGTTACAGCCAATTGTAACTGGTGAATATATTATAATTAAAATTTTTGTAATTATTATTCAATTAAATGCACATTCTTCATTTGAGTTATAGACGCTGGACCATCAACATCTTGAAATTACCACCCACAGTCATCGGACCATCGAGGAGACTCATTATCATCAAACATAAATAATTGTAAGTATTAAGTCTGTCTGTATATAATTTTCATTTATTGTTTTTTCTGCAATATAAAGGCACGCTCTAATACTTAAGCTTCAGAAAGGTCAAGAGAGAGAGAGAAGGCTTACCCGCAGCAGTAGCAGTAGCAGCGAGAGTGACAGCAGCAGCAGCAGTAGCAGTAGTAGTAGCAGTACCAATACCAGCAATGCTAATAGCAGTAGCAGCACTGATACAGCTGACGAAGAAGGACTCTTATTTAAATTTGTTTAATTTAATAAAGTACATGTATAAATCGGCTGATCTTATAGATGCTCATTTGCAGACCGGTGTAGGAGGAGAGAGACCTAGATTTGTGATTCAGAATGAGGCAACGTGTTTTTATCGATATTTTGGATATGAGGGTAGAGAGATCCGTGGAATCATACCGCAGCCACCAGTCAATGCCGATGTTTACAACTGGTTAAAGGATTGCAGGACCTTCATCGGCACCTTTGTGATGGAGGTGGACCAATGGATTTTGTTGGTGTAACCATCAATTCGGACCAGTTCAATCATGGCCCCCTTTGGCTATCATTCAGACTTATACAGGATTTTCAATTCGAAGATCTTTGGGAAATATTACACAGTGCTATGCAAAGTGCGAACGAGTTCAATGTAAATGAACGGTTATCCGTTAATTGTGGTGTTGTCAGAGGTGTGGCCGGTCGTGGACGAGTTCGTTTGACCGAGGAGACAGTGAAAAAACAATCTATATTAAACATCAATAACGATGACAATCTTTGTCTACCGCAAAGTTTAGCTACTGCTTATGCCTATGCCGTCAGAGGTCAGGTGCGCTCAGGACTGCTTGACAAATATTGGAACCAGATTTGTCAATCACAAGGAAGAATTCAAAAACCTGCTGCCACAGATCTTATGAATATGGCAAACGTTCAAGTGCCGGTGAAAGGTTGTGGACTAGCAGAAATCCGTAAGTTTCAAGATTTCTTCGCTACTAGCGGTACGGCAATCGTTGTTTATAATTTTTCATTGTTCGCTCGTGGAAATCCACCAATCTATGACGGCACACGATATGTCAGTGAAAATCATGGTGATGTTATACACGTATTACGCATAATGTATTACGACCGGACTAATCATTATCAACCAATATTAAATCTTGTTGGAGCAAGCGGTAGCAAGGGCTACTGTATACCATGCAATATAAGTTATTGGCGAGCCGAGGAACATAGATGTTCAAACAAGTGCTATAAGTGCATGTCCGTGCCACCGTGTAATCCAGCGGAAAATCTAAAAAAATGTAATGCCTGTTTAAGATTATTTTTTGGCAATGGTTGTTTGCAAAATCATCTTAAAATAGGATCACATAATAAAAGCAGTAATGTATGCAGTAAAATAAGACTGTCAAATTTGTTTTAAAATAGTTCAAGTAAATAAAAGTCAGCCGCATGAGTGCAATGTATCTTTTTGTAAAACGTGTAAATTAAAATTACCTATAAGACACCTGTGTTACGTACAACCGATGAAACAGACACAGCGTGTAAGACCAGTCTTATTTTTGTTTTACGACTTTGAAACCCAACAATCTCTTCGGGTGCTGGGCGACGATGAGAAAAAAGTGCACGTTCCAAATTTGTGTGTTGTACAGCAAGTATGTACCAATTGCATAGAGATTGAAGATATTTCAATTAGATGCGAGATGTGCGGTATTCGGTAATACATGTTTAATTGCGACCCGGTAAAGCAGCTTGTTGATCTGGCATTGGCACCAAGAAGACAATTTCAGCAGGTTATATGCATAGCACACAATACCCAAGGATTCGATGCACAGTTCATATTTAAGTACGTTGTGGAAAAATTCAATCAAGATCGAGTTGTTACATCGGTAGTGATGAATGGTTCAAAAATAATTTTAATGGAGGTTCTACATGCAAAGTTTATTGATAGCTTAAATTACTTTCACATGCCTTTGAGTAGTTTACCAAAATCGTATGGATTATCCGAAATGGAGAAAGGTGCTTTTCCGCACTTATTCAATACGATGGAAAATCAGACTTATAAAGGTCCTCTACCACCTCTTGATTCATATTCACCAGACTTGATGGCCATCAAGGAGCGAAAGAAATTTTTGAAATGGTACGACGAACAAGTACAAAATGGCTACGTATTCAATTTTTAACGAGAAATTGTAAAATACTGTAAGCAAGACGTGACAATTTTGAGATTAGCATGTTTAGCATTCCGCAAAACATTCATGATATTTGGTGTGGACCCTTTCGTCGAAGCTACAACTATTGCATCATCTTGTATGCGGGTGTTTAGAAAAACATATCTAAAAAAGTCGCAAATCGGTATTATACCACCTTGTGGTTATAGAATGGTAGACAATCAGTCTGAAATTGCCCTACACTGGCTCTCTTTGATGGAACAACGAAATCTTCATCGCCAGATCCAGCATGCAGGACGAGGTCAGGAAAAAAGAATACTAGAGAATATCTTGGTCGATGGTTACAGTGCACCCCAAGACGGTGAGAACCACAACGGTATTGTGCTTCAGTTTCAAGGCTGTTTTTGGCACGGGTGCCCCCGATGTTACAGGATAAACAGAGATATAGATTTGAAAAGTGATGAATCGATGGATGCCAGATACGAAAGAACATTGACCATTAGCTATAGGCTAAAGATGGCAAATTACCAGTTGATTGAAAAATGGGAGTGTCAGTTTAAAAACGAGATCTCACAAAACGAAGAACTTTGTTATTTTGTTCGAGAAAATGTGGTGAATGTAAAAAGAAAAGTACTCGATCCCCGTGATGCATTCTTCGGTGGACGCACAGGTAACACAGTCAAAGTGTTTGATTATCAAGGCGAAGAGAAGATCAGGTATGTTGACGTGTGCTCACTGCATCCGTTCATTTGTAAACGTGGCAAGTATCCCATTGGTCACCTGAAAATCTATATCGGTCAAGAAGAGTGTGGACAGCTGATAGAGCTGAGTAACGACATTTCACAAGTGAACGGGTTGATCGCGTCCGATATACTACCACCACAAAATCTATATCACCCATTATTGCCAGTAAAAATGCATGGTAAATTGATATTTCCTTTATGTCGGACATGCTGCGAGCAATTAATTCAAGAAGACTGCCCTCATGAAGATCCTGAAGAGTGTATACTGCGAGGAACTTGGGTTTCAGAGGAGGTGAAGGCTGCTGTCACGTTGGGATACATTGTCAAGGCTATCTATGAAATTGGGCAGTACGAAATAACGCAGTACAGTCAAGAAGAGCGGAAAGGTGGCGTATTTGCGGGATACATCAACAAATTTTTTGCTCAAAAGGTCGCGGCGTCGGGATACCCACCACACTGAGAGAGTTGGAACACGACGAGGGTATAAAATTAAACAAGGATGATATACGTTTCAATGCTGGATTACGATCTGTGGCTAAACGGTGTCTAAATTCTCTATGGGGAAAGTTTGGTCAACGCGAGAATTTAACAAAAACAATCGTGGTGAAGAATCCAGAGAATCTTACGAATTTACTTACCAATGCAGAGGTTGAAGTTAACGGTATTCTACCAGTGAATGACGATACACTCTACGTCAATTGGTGCTACAGAGACGAGGCTCTGTCATCCTCAGTATCGTCATCAATGACAAACGTGGTCCTCGCTGCTTTTACAACAGCATATGCGCGTCTAAAACTGTTCCAATATCTGCATGCCTTGGGTCCACGAGTTCTCTACTACGACACTGATTCGGTATTTTACGTTAGCAAAGGTGAAATCGGTGAATACGAGTTGCCAATCGGTTCGTCGCTGGGTAGTCTGACAAATGAACTAGCCGACAAAGGCCCTGGTGCATTTATAACAACCATTTTGTCAGGTGGTCCAAAGTTTTACGCGTATAAATGTAAAAAATCGGATGGTGAAGACGAGTGTATATGCAAGGTTAAAGGGATTCGGTTGAACTATACGAACAGTGAACAAGTCAATTCTGATTCGATTCGAGAGATGATCGTTTCTCCACACCTGGATATAGTATTGACGAATTCCGCTATACGTAGAACGGCATTTCACGACGTGATATCTCAGAATGAGACAAAGACATGCAAACCTATATATAGCAAACGAAGATTTACAGAGTTAGACAAAAGTTACCCGTATGGCTATAAGATATCGGTAACTGACAGCCTGTAGTTACATGTGGCGAAAACTTGTGTATAGACGACACTACAAAAGATAAAACTATTTATTGGTTGAGAATTGTGCTGACATCGTGCTGATTGGCCACGACACACCATCATCAACCTGATTGGATAAGGTACGTTGCCGTCGAGCTGATTGGCTGTTTGTACTGATGTAACTGGTGGTAGTGGTGGTGGTGGTGGTGGGCGGTCACAATGATAGCGCTAGTCATGAGGGGGGGGGGGTCTATATTTAAGTCAACGTGTTCACACTGCAAATTACCAGTATTTGACTAGCTACACAGTATAGCTTTAAAGAGGAACTACACGATTTTTTTTTCATCTATTTTAAAAGAAAAAGTATGTATATAAATTATAATTATTATTATTATTTAAATAATATAATAATAAAATAATGTACATTATATGTTTAGATGGATTTAGAGGGTCTGAACAAGATTGCTAGTAGAGGTTACCTTCCAACAAAGAAGGTATCTGAGCTGGAGGTTGATCGTCATCACATGGTGACGGCACTAAGAGAAGTCAAGATACGTTTTGGCTCCAAGATTGTGGCAGTTCTCGATGAAGAATTCCAAATTTGTCTTCCTTCTCAGGTATCTTCTGCACTGACGAAGGATACGAACTTTTTCAATAAGCTGAGTGCCGAAGCCAAAAAATTGCAATTTTTCTTAGATTATAAGGGTAACAACGCTATTGAGTTTACCACGGTGTAACTCTTTTGTGAATAAAAACTATAAATATGGAAAAATGATTACGATTTCAAGAGAAATCAGTGGTTCATTCAATGTGTGTATGGGTGTATGCATATAAAAAAACACGTCGTGGAGAGTGGGAACAAATAGCCCGTGATCGAGAGCATTTTTGAATGAGAGTTTTAAGAACTAATAGCATTATTACTGCTGTACTTTTAAACAAACTCAAAAAACTGTCTATTAAATAACAAATTGTTTGCACTTATAATTTTTTTCTAAATAAATGTATTTTTTACTTTCATTGTTTCTTCAAATTTCTTAATCCCTTATACCATACCTAATTCTTATGCATGTGGATGAAAAAAAAACTTCTATTATGTAACTATAGATGGCACTGTGTTACGTGAAAGGTGATTGGTCGGTCATCACTCCATCGCTAACCTGATTGGTTGGTTGGTTGCCTTATATGTGAAGGTTAAAGTGAAGTGTTGGTTACATGATTGTCTCAGTAGCAGTTATGGATACGCGATGGAAACATCCGTTTACCTCCATGCTGTGTGGTCCTACAGGATGTGGTAAAACGGTATTTGTAAAGAATTTCCTAAAGGATCTTGATCATCTGTGCGATACCCAAATCCAACGTGTCATTATCTATTACGCAGAGTGGCAATAGAGCTACAAGGATCTTCAAAGCAAGAAGGTGGAATTTCGCGAGGGTTTACCGTAGACTAGTGACTGGGCCAGTGATTCCAGACCGAAACTCGTGATCATTGACGACTTGATGCGAGAATCGTCGTCGAACGGCAGTATAGTCGACATTTTCTCGGAGGCCTCCCACCATCACTCGCTCTCGGTGATATTCATCACACAGAACGTCTTTCATCAGGATAGAGGACAGCGTGACATATCTCTAATCGCACTATACATTGTCGTGTTTAGAAATTTGCGAGATAGATCTCAGATACAGCATCTGTCGCGTCAACTCTGTCCCGAGGATTCACGATTTTTGCAAGAGGCTTACTGGGACGCCATATCGAGACCATGCGAATACCTTCTGCTGGATTTAAAACAGACTACACCGGACAACTGACGATTTCGCACCTGTATCTTTCCGGACGACGAAGTGCACTACGTCTACGTGTCACGGAATAAGAAGATGAATAGTGGCGACACATTGAATCTGGTACCAATCGTCTCCTTGTGATGGGTGTGTCTAAGAGACGACATCCCTTTGCGCGTAAGGACGCTGTCATTTTAAAAGCGCTGTTCCATTTGAACGATAAACAGCGAAAGGCTCTCTTGCAGACGGCTGATTCGAAATTAGTGCGTCATATTTGTGATGTGCTTTGAATGTGTTGATCGGTAACGTGCCGCTGGAGAAGTCTCACAAATCACGCTTACGCAGGCATGCAAAAACACTGCGGAAGTTAGCCGAACCTTGTGTGGACCTGTCGAAAAAAAAAAAATCATTGTACAGCTCGGTGGTTTCTTACCAGCATTATTAGCTCCTATTATTGGTACACTGTTGGCTAGTATCATTAGTAATTAGACGACATAACTATGATAAGATTAGAAAAAAGGAGGAAAGAGATAACAAAGATTGGTGTCAAATACAAAACAACAACCATGATGATGATGATGAAAACGACGACAATTATAATGACGAGGCACAGCAGCTCGAGGAAGAGGATCGGATTGATGCGAGCATCATCGAGAGCGTGCCTACAAAGTACAGGCGACAGGTTGGACAAGTATTGCGTAAATTACGTGTTAGTGGGAATATTGCCTGGGATGCAAATGGTACCGTGACAATAGGTGGTGTGCGTATACACGGAGCCAACATGATTGACCTGGTAAATGATGCTATGAGAAATAGAAAAGGTTCTCCGCCACCTGGATATACGCAATTTGCCGTTGCTCTTCGAGAATCATTTATACCACACGAATACATCGGTAATAATCGTGTTTGGAATACCATAATAGCGAGTACACCAGGTCGGGCTATCCCGTCTGAAAATATACCACTACCACCAGATGGTGCCTCTGGTGCCGCTCCACGCCAGAGATTATCACCAAGTAGCGTTGGTCGTCTATTTCAAACGCCACGCCAGGCTGCTGCCGAGACCAGTAGCTCTGACACCGACAAAGGAGATGAAAGCAACGGAGGCATAGCAGCGCGTGTACATAAATGGAAAAAAGCAGCAGAAGTAGCAGCTGCAACTAGTCAGGGAAGTGCAAAACAGTCGAGGAAAAAAGTTGTTACTGGCAGTTCTGAAATTACATCATGGCGACAATTGAGCGGGAGGTTCGACCAGGTCAGAAGATTGAAATCACTGACCAAGAAGAAAAAGAAGAGCAAAAACGAGTGAACGTGAAAAATAGCGCACTGGATGAATTGATCTATTTGCTACCGTTTGAAATGCACGTACCCGGATATAGATTTTGCGGCCCAGGTACAAAACTAGCGGAACGTATTGTACGTGGTGAAGTCGTTATCAATCCAGTGGCTGAAGCGTGTCGTCAGCATGATCTAGTCTACGGTGACAAACAAGGCAACCGGCACAAGGCTGATCGAGTTTTAGCTGAATACGCATTTTCACGAATGCTCACGGATGAAACAGATGGAGACGAGCGAACACTGGATATGATGACAGCCTGCTGCATGGTGAGCAAGATAACCTTTGAAAAGTTTTTTCAAGAATTAAGAAAGTACTGAAGAGGAATAAGAAAAAATACAAAAGAAATCCAAAGATAGTAGTAGTAGTAGTAGCAGCAAAGTTGATGAATCTGTGAAAAAGAGGATTAGCAAACAACAAAAAGAACGTAAGGGGTTGAAAATAAAAAATAAAAAAGTGAATAAACAACCGATGCATGATGAGTAGAGAAAGAAGAAGATTCAAGAACATTTATTACGCGCCTCCACATTCGGCAGCGTACGCTGGTATTGATAAACTTTTTCAAGCTACGCGTGAGAGAGGTAAAAACAGTATTAAAAAAGAAAATGTTAATCGTGAGGGTGTTGTAGAGTGGCTCGACAGTCAAAATGCGTATAATCTACATCGATCGATCAGACATCGATTTCCGCGACGTAGTTACAATGTGCGAAATTTGGATGATGTGTGGGAGGTTGATCTCATGGATTTGAGATCCTTGAAAACTTACAACGAGGGCTACAGTTATATTTTTACTGTCATCGATGTTGTCAGCAAATATAGCTGGTTGGAAGCGATCAAGCAAAAAACCTCCAGAAATGTCGCTGAGGCTTTCTTGCTTGTACTGTCGAGAAGCAATGGACGTAAACCAAAGTGTCTCCAGACAGACAAGGGTAAAGAAATCCTTGGTCGTGAGACGCAGCATGTTTTGCGCGACAATGACATCAATCACAGAGTGGGCACGCAGTCCGGATACAAAGGCTGCCATCGCGGAGAGACTTATACGAACTATTAAGGAGCGAATTTGGCGATATTTCACTCACAAAAATACTCGGAGGTACATCGATGTGT
Organism: Muscidifurax raptorellus; assembly: GCA_020010945.3. Lineage (NCBI taxonomy): Eukaryota > Metazoa > Arthropoda > Insecta > Hymenoptera > Pteromalidae > Muscidifurax > Muscidifurax raptorellus. The sequence continues at coordinate 256,942 of JAHUUD020000070.1, forward strand.
TGCAGAATATTATAGAGGCATACAATCACAGTATACACTCAGCGATAAAGATGACACCTTTATCTGTGACCTTGTACAACGTTGGAAAAGCACGGGAAAATTTACAGCGTCGCTATAATAATAACAATGGTTGTAATTTACCCAAGTTCAATGTCGGTGAGTTGGTTCGCGTCAGTCATGCCCGATCCGTCTTTGACAAAGGATACGAGGGCGGCTGGACACTACAGTTATTTAAAATTGTGCGAATTTCTCTGACACGCCTGTCTACCATTTGCAAGATCTCTCAGGTGAGGACATAGATGGTGGTTTCTACGTGGCGGAATCGAGCAGAGTTCGAAAAGATCTGGTCGCGGAATCATTCAAAATAGAAAAAATTTTACGCAGTAGAGGTAAGGGTCGCTCAAAGGAGTATTTCGTCAGCTGGAAAGGCTATCCAGAAAAGTTCAACTCCTGGGTCAAGGCTAATCAACTTTTGCAAATATGAGGGATCAATTTTACATTATTCTGCCTAGCAAGCCTAATTTAGAATGTATTAGTAGTCATTTGCGGCTTATAGTTGAACGTGGTGGTTATGTGATAGTCAGCAGAGTCTGTGGAAAGGATAGCTGCTCTCAGTTCAGTCATGAGCTTTGCTTATCGGAGAAAATGCGAAAAATTCTCGGATTCGAGAAGGATGGGCAGATTCTCTTTGTTGACGATCAATACACCATAGAGGCTGATAGACCTGCTCGAGTTTCCAATGGTCTACCAGCCATGTTGATGATCTACAGCGACATCTGTGAACCGTATATGACAGGTGATGTTCAATCAAGGTTGTTACGCGCTGTATCAATGAATACCGATAATTACGAATACGGTACTACCAGAATCAAAAGTTTCTCTCCGCCAATGTACGCACCATTGTTATTCAGCTCATTTCAGACCATTGAAATAGATATAAGAGACGACTGCGGACAATCGATACCAATCGATTATGGGACAGTGACCGTGACACTTCATTTCAAGAAAGTCGACTAAATGAATCGCTACGAAGATTACTTCAGTTGCCAAGTTGGCAATGGCTACCGTGGGGTAGGAGGAGGAGATAGGAATCCGTACACCGAATGAAATGACTATATTTACATCGGTTCTCCATACCAAAGAGGTCACGGTGGTATCGGCTCCTTCCTAGCCGGTATATTTCGTCGAGTTCTCCCGCTTATCAGTCGGGGCGCCAAAGCTGTGGGTAAGGTGGCTGTACGTACGGGTTTCAACATTGTGTCCGACGTTACGGCACGCAACACACCAGTTAAGGAGTCCTTTCGTAACCGTATGAGAGAATCTGGTGAAGTTCTGAAAAGAAAGGCGGAAGAAAAATTGGACAGACTGATGGAGGGGTCGGGATATAAAATGGCACGCTACGGGAATCCAGCTCAGTTGCAGTTGCTCGGTGAACCCGTCACAGTGCGCAAGAAAAAGAGGGGTGCCGGTAGGAAAAAACGTGAATCTGACAGTAGTATAAAACGCAAGTCGAGAAGTGGTGTGAAAAAGACGAAAAAGAAGAAGAAGAAGCAGACAGCTCGAAAGAAGAGCTCCAAGAGGAGGGTCAAAAGAAGCTGAACGGCTAGAGATATTTTTGACAGTTAAACAAAAAAAATAAATAAAACAAAAAAAATGGCATTCCTACACACGTGTGTTTGAAGCCCGAGCTGCTATTGTTCGACATTCCACCAACCCAAACCACAATCGAGGGATCGTATTGGGTTTAATACAAACCGATATCATACCGATGACTCACCTATAGAATTTGTGATCCCTGACAATAGTGATGAATACCTCGATCTGGCTCATACAATGCTCAGTCTTCGTGTAAATTTGAGATCTACCACATCCGACGAAGATATATCTGATGCAAATCGACCAGCTTTTAGACTTTTACAAGCCCGAGTAGGACCAATCAATAATTTGATGCACTCACTGTTCAATCAAGTATATGTGTCTTTCAATCAGAAGCCCGTGTCACCACCTACCAACGCCTATGCCTACAGATCGTACATCGAAACATTGCTGAATTAGGGACCTGCCGCAAAATCCTCCTACTTGTCGACTGTCTTGTGGTGTGAGGATACGGCTGGAAAAATGAACGACACAGAAAATCAGAACCAGGGATTAGTTGAGAGACGAAAATTGCTTACTGCGGATAAATCTGTTGATCTTATTGGCCACCTTCACGCTGATGTGTTTAATCAGGAGAAGCTGCTGATCAATGGAGTTGAAGTGAGAGTAGGCTTAGTGAAATCTCGTGATAACTTTTGCTTGATGGATCCTGCAGGCTCTTATTCCATACACATCGAGGAGGCGAACCTTCTAGTCAGACGTGTAAAAATTAGTCCGGGCATATTGCTAGCACACCCCCAATCACTCTCAAAAAGAACGGCTAAATACCCTTTGACGAGGGTGGAAGTCAAAGCAATGACTATGCACAGTGGTATACACGGTGAAACATTGGACAATATCATATTGGGTCAGCTGCTGAAGAGAATTATCTTGGGTTTTGTCAATAATAAAGCTTTTAATGGCGATCGGCTGCTCAATCCCTTTAATTTCGAGCATTTTAATATAAACTTTCTATGTTTGTACGTTGACGGGGTACAGGTGCCTTCGACACCACTGCAACCAGACTTTGGAGCGAGAAATCTATATGCGGACGCGTATCACACACTATTCTCCGGTACAGGCATACACTTTCTCAACTAGGGCAACCAAATAGCGCGCGAATTATACCCCCACGCATACTGTCTATTTGCCTTTGATTTGACTCCAGATTTATCGACAAATGACTGCAGTCATTGGAATTTGATCAAACACGGTAGCGTTAGTCTAGAAGTACGTTTCAGTGCGGCTCTAACAGAAACAGTCAATTGTATTATATACGCAGAATATGATAATATTTTGGAAATTGATGCCTCACGTTAAGTCATTGTCGATTTTAGCAGTTAAAAGTTCACCTCAAAGATGTCGCTACTCTCTACTACTGTACATATATACATCTAGCGAGTTACTTTGCTAATTCAGTCTCTCTCTAACACTGTTCTTATAAACTTCATCTAAGAATGGACGTGATCATTGACATTCAGTTCTTCAAAGGCACCAGGCATCGAAATCTACCAAAAGAAGTAGCCGTAGTGGCTGTGAACAGTAATTTTAGTAGTCATTGGCTGGTAACACCGACAATAGCGCTTGGTCATCTGAATGAAGATATACGGAGTCAAAAGATTGGCTCACCCAGTACCATCACGGGCTCGACTATTTTGACGGTGAGGTGTCTTTAAAGGCGGTGAAAAAAATTTTAAGAGAACTTTCGAAAAGTGTGCGGAAAATATACGTTAGGGGTAATGATAAATGGCTAGTGTTACATAAAATAATACCTCGTCAAATTTGTAATCTCGAGTACGATCAGGATTATCGTCCGATGTATACTGCATGCATCACACTGTCAAACCTTGCTACAAAAATTATCGTTGTGCACTAAATCAGGCTTGTAGGCTAAAATCGTGGCTACTCACAGGTACGATTAAAAATTCGAGCAGTGCTTTTGAAGACATTTGTAATAATGAACAGTCTTCAAATATTGAAAAACCTGTCGAAAATCCGCTCGCACACTGTCGGTGTATTCCCAGCCGATCAGATACCGAAGATGTGGAACAGATGTGTTAAAGCGACAGCGTTCGTTGTAAACACGGATGATCATACGAAATCTGGTATGCATTGGGTTGCCCTGTACGCTGACAAATCTTGCAGCGCATTTTATTTTGATAGTTTTGGTCTCCCTCCATTCATACCCGATCATGTATATCGGTTGCGAAAAAATTGTAAACAATTTTGCTGGAATAATATTCGACTACAGAGCGACTCTTCCAAAGTGTGCGATCAGTATTGTATTATGTTTCTGCATTGTATGAGCGCGGGTCTGGGTTACAATAAATTTCTCGAGAGTTTCTCTGATAATCTGCGAAAAAACGATGATGTAGTCCGGCAGTATGTAGACTGTAAAGAAAGAAAAAACGCTGACAAAAATTTTATCGGAAGCTTGCAAAGCTGCAGTTCTAAGATGTCATTGTTGTAGCGCCAGATAATACTGTGAGAGACAGCGTTTTTTTTCTTCGAATGTTTGCCGCTCAATCAGTATTAATGCACTCTCTTTGTTCCCCCTCCGACGAGTGTCGCATACGTGGCAGTTACCACCTCCACAGCCACCATCTCCACCATTGCCTATACTACATACCAAGCGCTCGGAGTAGTTTAGTCGTTTCAAAGTGGTGGTAGAGGTGACAGCAACGACATGGCACACCAAAAGGAAGACCGGTTTCAGCTGCTGAATACACTATACACTTTAGACAAGTCGTGCGCAACGGATATCATTGTCGGCCTGGAATACACCAGCTTCAGAGAGGAGTACTACGAGCCTGTGGTACGCCTATTGGGCGACGACTCCAATGGAATCGCTTTTGCCTACGATGGATGGCTGCAATTCAGAGACTGCTTCAACGAATTTTTCAAGTATCTTTGTGGACACAGCAGCGAAGATATGACGGGTGAACAGATTTGCGGGACAGGATGGATAGCAAAATTCACACACAGTGGGAAAGACAGGGGTATCGAAATTGAGGATAATACTCCTCCTAGAACACTTGGAGTTCTCAGCAAACGCTATTGTGCAACTATTATTATGAATAAAGTTAAGTGTCTTCGTTTGAATGAGTATATTGTGAAAGGTATTGATGCACGCCTAGAATATCTTAAGTTTGTAGCGGGCAGTGTAAGTTGTCTTGCCAGAGAGACTGTAGAATTCATTAAGAGTGTTGATCTAGACAATATACCACTTATGAATACTAGTGTGTATACAACGACTTTTGTCAAACAAATTATTAATCTGATTGATGATAAATGGTTCGATATTATTACAGCCAGAGTGCAAACGCGGGCGAGAAATTTGGAAGACCAAATTCCGTTTAGTCGAAATGATATTGTCGATGTATTTTATCAGCTTGCGTCACAGCACCTCGTTGTAATTGTCGACTTACTAAACCGTCACAACGAGTGAAATAATGTTTTTTGTTTTTTAAATTTTTGATATATATATATATATATATATATATAGATATATATACAGGGTGTCCCATTTTAATTTACCACCCCCTAAAACTGGTAATAATTTGCTCTGAGAAAAAAATGTTTCAAATAAAATTTGTTGGGTTCGAAGGGGGGCATCTTTTGGCTATTTTAGCTGCGACTTTGAACATGACCTTCAAGGTCATTTGAAAGTCAAGACCAAATTTTCATATGAAATGTGCATATTTTTATGGCGGATTCGGATTCTACTAAAAAAGAGAAACACTTTTTGTTCGAATCGATTTTTGAAAAAATCCCAAATTTTTGTTGTAAACGGCTTTAAAAAAGTTGAAAAAATCACTAGATATCTCTTATTGCCCCACCCTTTAAAAGAAGTTAAAAATTTGCTCTGAGAAAAAAATGTTTCAAATAAAATTTGTTGGGTTAGAAGGGGGGCATCTTTTGGCTATTCCAGCTGTGACCTTGAACATGACCTTCAAGGTCATTTGAATAAGATTTATCATAGATTCGGGTTCTACTAAAAAAGTAACACTTTTTGTCTTAACCATTCTTCGATCATCAATAGGTAGCTCTCCCTTTAACTGAAAAGAGAATTTGTGCTAGAAATAAGCTGTTTTAGATGAATGTTACTAGCTTCAAACAAAGACAGATGTATCCTTTGGATCACTTGAAGCAAGACCTTCACGTCCAGCCACTTAAGGCAAGACCCCGTCCAGCCACTTAAGGCAAGACCCCGTCCAACCACTTAAGGCAAGACCCTATCCAGCCACTTAAGGGAAGACCTTCACGTCCAGCCACTTAAGGCAAGACCCCGTCCAACCACTTAAGGCAAGACCCTATCCAGCCACTTAAGGCAAGACCTTCACGCCCAGCCAAGGCAAGACCCCTTCGTTCAGCTAGTCACGGAAATTTCAACGTCTCAAGTGCTATATCAATTGCCCATTTTGTTGAATGCACATTTGTATTCTCTGCCGAAAACTTCTTTGGACATCTATTAATGTTTGTGGGGTGAACGCCCGGAATGCTGCAACAATTCTCTCTATCATATTTTGTGCCGTCGTCGGGGCTTCCGCGTAAACTCTCTGCTTCACGGCCCCCCACAGAAAGAAGTCCAATGGGGTCAAATCTGGCGATCGCGCAGGGAATTCACAGATTGGACTACCAATCCCAATCCAACTATTTGGGTATGTCGCGTTCAGAAATCTCCTGACAAGTAGTCTACTATGAGCGGGAGCACCATCTTGCTGGAACCACATGTCTCGCCTTATTTCTAGCGGAATGTTTTCTAGAAGAGGTGGAATTCGGTTCTCGAGAATATCTAAATAAAGCTCGCCGTTTAAATTACGGTCATAAAAAATTGGACCCACAACGTATTCCCCAACTATGCCCGCCCAAACATTAATTGACCACCGTCTTTGTGTACGGTGATCTCGCTGCCAATGTGGATTTTCTTCTGCATAAAAATGGGCGTTATGAAGATTAACTCCTCCCATATTGTCGAACTTTGCCTCGTTTGTAAAGAGAGTCCGATCAAAGAAAAATGGATCTATGCGCATTCGTGTTTCCGCCCATTGACAGAATCTAAGTCGCCTGGCAGGATCACCAGGCTCAATGGCATGTGTAAGGTGCAAGTGATATGGATGAAATCTAAAATGACGCAATACACGGGAAACTGTTGATCTGGGTACTCCATGCATTCGCTGAATTTGTCGCGTCGAAATATGAGGATCCTCGGCAATTACAGCATGAACCCCAAGCGCAATATGCTCTCTTGGGCCCGTCCGTCGCCTCTTCCTTCTTAAGTTACCTCCTTGAGCTCTTATCGTTAGAAGTTTAATATTAGTAGTATATGGGCTGGTATGGAGAGACAGGGCGTGGCCTAGAGTGACGTCACCAGTCGTGGCTGGCACCAGTTGTTTATGTAAACAGAAGTCCATGTTTATATAAACACTGGCTAATAAGGTCAATAAACATAATTTACGACCGTTACTGTCATAAACAGTCTGTCATCGATGGGTGCCTTTTGTTTATTTATAAATAATTATAAATAATTTTTAAAAAAGCTATATCCCGATAAACAGTCTGTCATCGACTGCCTTTTGTTTATTTATAACTTTTGTTTATTTATAAATAATTATAAATAATTTAAAAAAAAACTATATCCCGATAAACAGTCTGTCATCGATTGCCTTTTGTTTATTTATAAATAATTATAAATAATTTTAAAAAAAGCTATATCCCGCATACGATGCCAGCCCTCCCCCCTTTTACCCAAGCAGACCCGAGCGCGACTCTCTCTCTCTCTCTCTCTCTCTTTCGCTGTTTACTCCATACCGGCCCCGAGCTCGAACGCACGTGCGCGACTCTCGCTATAACAGCCCGTAGCCCCCCTCTCCTTTTACACTATAGTAGCCCGTGAGCTCTGGCGCGGTGGCTCCCGCCGCTGATGTACCGGACTTGCTTCTCTCTCTCCCCTCTCTACGCCATACTCACGCGCGTCCGCCAAAGCTGCCGTCTACATGCCGTATACCTGCAGCTTGCCTTTTATTGCCCTTGCCCCGGCTCTGATCCTTTCTGCGCTGTAAAGAAAGAGATTGTTCCACGTAGATAATTTATATAGTGGCCCTGAAAAGGGCCGATTGTTTTTTGAAATATGTGCAATTAGCGTTTTAACTTGCTGTAGCCGTCTGTTACGTCCAGATTATAAATTTAAATTACCAAAATCTAACAGATTAATACATTTACATGAATTCCTACCTGAATTAATAGTCGAACTTCACGATACGTGAAAGTTATAATAATTTAAATGATTAAATGAATGAATGATAGGAAATCCCTTTTGGCTACCGCGGACGCGGTCACTGCCTACCGGGGAAGGGAGCCGGATACGAAGTCACTTAAACTATACATTATTTCTTTTAAAATCGAGACACGTTTATTTCTATGAAAAGAGAAAAGTACCTTAATGTGTGAGTGTGCGTGGCTGTTTGTATATATGTGTGAAGAGATTCTTGAGTGTCTGCAGCTGTCAATCCTTGGCGCCTTCCAGCCTAGGCTCGGTGGTTCAGGTTACAGCGGTGGCTAGATGCACTAGAGGTGACGGCTCGTCCTTTTGATGTGCGTAGTGTAGATCGTAGGGAGTCAACTGCCTCTGTTGCTTCTTCTTTTCAGCAGGGGGTGGTCTTCGGAAAAGATGCCGATGGATGCACTTGCTCGACTGAGCGACTAAGTCCGATACTCTTATTTTCGCAACGTACGAGTAGCGTATACTGCGTGATGCTAATTTTTCTATGAGTGGTCTGGCGACGAGCAGAGTAACGTTCTGCGAGAGATTACTGACTGATCTGACGACTAGCAGAGTAACGTTCTGCGAGAGATTGCTGACTGATCTGGCGACTAGCAGAGTAACGTTCTGCGAGAGATTACTGACTGATCTGGCGACTAGCAGAGTAACGTTCTGCGAGAGATTGCTGACTGATCTGGCGACTAGCAGAGTAACGTTCTGCGAGAGATTACTGACTGATCTGGCGACTAGCAGAGTAACGTTCTGCGAGAGATTACTGACTGATCTGGCGACGATTACCCTTTGCTCCCGGGCTTTATATACTCGCATACCCCTTGTTTTTCTCGGGCTAGGGATTTCCATATTGGGTCACCTTGCTATTTTCCTCTCTCAACATGAAGGGGATCGTGGCAGGTCAAGTCATAAACATCATAGTTTATGACTACCACTTGAGAATTTGTCTCTTTTAGAACTCTCCCGCGGTCTCTTTTTCCCTACTGGAGATCGTACACGTGTTTCCAATGGATTTCCAGATCGCCGAATATTGCGCTTCGGTTTCTCTCCTCGCTAGTTTTTTTCTCATAGTTATGCTTATCTTCCCGCGGCGGCTTGTCGTCGCATTACGTGGAAACGGCCACGTTGTTCTCGTGTTTAAAAATACGAATACGCGGTTCTTATGAAGCTCTCATTGAATCTAAAATATCTCCTAGCGTTCTTTTGACCCCTTTGAATTTATTGCTTGGTTCGTTGGGATATAGTCTATTTTCGTGAAGGTGCCGCTCGTACGTATGAGTAGATTTTTCTCTCTCCTGGTTTTTGCACATACACTTCTTATGTGCCGCTTGCTCTTATAAGTGAATCCCTCTCTCTTTCTCGTTCTTGTCTTCTTAGGTGCCGCTTGTACGTATGAGTAGATTTTGCACATCCACTTCTTATGTGCCGCTTGCTCTTATAAGTGAATCTCTTTCTCTTTCTCGTTCTTTTCTCCTTAGGTGCCGGTTGTACGTATGAGTAGATTTTGCACATCCACTTCTTATGTGCTGCGATGACGTACTAGTAAGTAAGTGTGTGTGTGTGTGTGTGTGTGTAGATATGATATGTATAGTAATAGTAGGGTTTTGGATGCGTAATGGAATCGGTGATTACATTACACCTCACGGCCCGAAAAAGAACGGACGAGTGAAACTCGACGTTCGCTAAAGATTTATATACGTGTATTATTGTATGTATTTCTTATAAACAATGATGGGTATTATAATTCTCCGCACATCATTATCTATTTACAATATGATTTATAAGGTACTTTTCGTTGCTACATTTTTTTTTGTTTATATATTTATATATAATTTTCTTTGTTTATGATCATACATTCAGTTTTTACATACTAGATTACATATAATTTTATTTAAATTTTATATTAATATCGATACAAAATGAAAGAAGCAAAAAAAAATTTTATCAAGAATGTGTGACATGTGTATATAACCTGTGTTGAGTCGGCTGTAACATAGAATTTCTGTTAGTATATTGATAATTTTTTTATTACCGATGTGTAATTTTATTCAAGCTACTTTTCTCTTTATGTCTTTTTATTCTTTATCTTTCGTGTGGGTTGTTGCCTTTTATATAAAATTCCACCCCACCTGAAAAAAAAGGATGTTGAACATGGAATTTCAACATTCTTCTTTTATAGCGAGAAGTATGTGAATATTTTCCGTTTTGAGTTAAAAAGATTTTGTATTATTTTATTTCCCATGACCATTTCTACTTTAGGACACATGTGTTTTTTTACTCCCACTCTCTTATTTTCAAGTGCCTGGGTTTCTTCAATTTCCCAGCTTGCTCTAGTGGTGCATCTCGGCAGTGCATCAGTTGATTTCGAACGTTAGTCTAGTTCAGATCTCGGCCTATTTTTATCCGGTTTTTTCGGTTATCCTCATTAATAATAATAGTTTATATATTTTTCTTTTCGTCTAAAAAATGATTGGTGTTTTGGTGCTCTTGTTTTTGGAGGTGGTTTTCTGGAGGACGCGCCTCGATATGGAGGAGATTTACGAGGTAAGTTTTTTGTCTGTCTTTTTTCTTTTCTTCTCCCCCCTTTTTTTTTATTAATTTTTATTTAAATAAATAAATTTTCTTTTTTTTCAGATTTTTGATTTCGGTGGCCCCGATGAGGAGGATGTCCTCTACGATCCCTGTCATAGGCGAGGTATTGGCATTTGCGCCATTTGCCTTTGTCCCCGGACAGAGGAATCCCGGATATCTGTATACTGGGACGCCTCTTTTTGTCCTTCCGTGAGTTTTTTTAATTTGATTTTAATTTTCCCTGTATTTAATCATGTGTAGATTTATTTATATATATATATTTTTTTCTTTCAGTATCGGTATCCCCTGCCTCCCTTAGGGGCTAACTGGGATTGTCCCGACGAGGTGCGGGGTTGTTTTGTGCCCTGTCACCAGGAGACTTGGATGTCTCCGGATTGTCTTGAGCGCTGCTCGGTGTGCTGCCAGGAGCGGGGCACTCCTCCAATGTGTATGCGCTGGCAAAACGAAGGGGTGAGTTAATTTTCGTATTCCTTCATACATGTATATATATATATATATATTTAATTTTCTTGTTGTTTTTTTTTGTTGTAGGTCTGGATTCCTATTCCTCTTCAAGGGGTAGCAATATAGGTTTTTTTTTCTTTTTTTCTTCTTTATTCATTTATTTGTATTAACATGAGAAAGAAAATTTTATATCAATAAATTGTATGATTTTTAACAAGAAAAAAAAATGTGTTCGATTTCTCCCCTCTCTCTCTCTCCTTTTCCTAGTGTTCCTGTAATCCTAATAATTATCTTCATCTTTTCAACGTTATAGCAGGTGTCTTCCTGCTATAACGTCGCATATATCTTTCCAAATCTCATTTTCCTCTTCAGGTGTTAACGGAATTCCTTCATTTATGGCCTCTCCCAGATGATCCACAGATACTTCCTGTTGTAGTGCTTCCTCTATTTCCTTAATTAGGTCCTCCTCTACATAACTCGTCCTTACTGCTTCTATCGGGTTTAATGTCGGTATTGGTGTTTCTTCTCCTCCTTGTTCTTTCAATACCTCTTTTTTAACATTTTTTTCTTGAAATAACGGCAATTCTTGTTTTATCTCGTTGTTTGTTAAGGGTGTTTTTGAAGGTGGCGTACCTTCTTCTAAATTTTCAGATATTCTTGTTTTAATTTTTACCGGTTCTGATATTCGCGTTTTTAAATTTGCATTTTCCTTCGGGATGCTATACCTTTGTCTCTGCGATCTTCTCCTCACACGAGATCTCATTGCTGCTCTTCTTGTTTTCTTGTTTTTGTTGTCTTTCCCGCGTTTCTTTATCGCAACTTTGTTGGTTTTAGTTTTTTGCGACGAGGATGATTTCAACGTTTGACTCTCTCTCATCTTTCTTGTTTCTTTCCTAGCTATTTCCTCAGTTATCTGCTTTTGTACCATAATTAGTTGTGATTCTGGTAGTCCTCCTGTCATTTGCAACATGGGTTTCCAGACTTTCGGTATTTCCTCGTTACATTGTGACGGTTGGCCGTTACTATTAGGGCCTATCAATACAATATCGATTGAGCCTATTCCAGCTAGGTTCTTACCTTCCGCTTCTGGTGATGGGTCCAAAAATGGCATCTTCTTTAATGAGCTTATTTCCTCTTCGATCGTTTCCTCTTTGCATTCCATACACTTTACTGGGCGAGAGTTATTTTTTTCAGTCATCCAAATTTGCCTCACGAATATACTTTGAGGTGCTGCCTTTCGTGCACAATCTTCGCAGACTTCTTTCTTTTGAAGTCTATGAAAAACTGTTTTCACCACAATGGGCGGCGTTATATTAACTTGTCCGTACATCTTCCACAGTTAACTGCGGGTCTGATATTTACCAGTACTTCTTTGCAAGCTGCACAGATTAAGTAAGGATCCGTAGGTGCTCCTAGTGTGTGGAGGTTTCTTATGATGCTTACTGATTCCGCACTCGGGTAGTAGCGAGGGTTGTAGCACCAATTGCACAGTGTTAATCTGCGTGTTTGTCCAACGTAGATACAATTTACTCCTTCCTTTAATGTGACGCACCGGGAGTGTAATAATGCGTGATAGACTCGTGGATATTCAGTAGGTATCACTCCGTCGAATGGTTGGTCCTCCTGCATTATTACCTTAGGACATTATTATGTGTGTTGATTTCTTTTCAGTTGTTAATATTTTATTTTTCACACTAGTTAATTTTTCTTTCATTTTGTTCTTAACTACATTTTGTTAGTAATTCTCAAACATTGCACACTTGTTATTGAGTCTTATCCTATATATCTATGTGTATATATACGTATATGTGCTTTTTTTTTATATTGAGTCCGGTCTTTGATTTTGATATATAGGGATTTCGGCATATATCGGATTTGGGGGGCAAGTGGGAGTCTCGTACACTGGCTCACTTTTTCCTTTTTGTGTTTTTTCCTTATTTTTATTGGCTCTATTATCCTCTTTGTCTTTTTGCTGTCGTCCCAAATGTAATAACAGTTGGGTAACAGAATTCCAGATTGCGCCGAGTAAATGTATCGAAAATCCGTATAAACTGTATATAGCATACCCGTGAATGATTGTATCAATTAATAGTTTAATAAGTCTACAAAGCATGATAACTCCAATTAATCCTGCACTTGCGGTACCGAAAGCTAAAAAGCTTGACCACATTCTATCCCATGTACTTTTAGCCATCATTTCGATTGCTTGTTCGTCGAACATATTTGCTATCGTGATTCCTTCTTGATTTCCTCTTTTACCGGTCATTCCCAATGCAACTTTATTTAACACTGTAGGCTTCTCAATAGGAAATAATATCATGTCGCGAAGTCTATTTAAATCTTTCTCCCCATAGATTCCGCCGATCGCTAGTGTTTCCGGGCTCACATATTTCCAGGCGGGTTTCGATTGTGGTTTTAGTGTTTCCGGTTCTTCTCCGATTATTGGCATGGGTAGCATTTTATACCAGTGTTGATCTAATTTATACATTGCAGGCATTCTACTGTCGGAAATAATGTGTGTGCCGGTTCTAACCAGTATCCGTGTTCGGGGAGCTAAGAAGAGCTCTTCATCCCCTCGACGTACGGGTAATTGTTCATAGCATTTAGTTGTGTTCCGTATTTTGACTTCCACTCGTAGGCATTTTAATAAATGTACGGCTTCTCCCGCTACCACACCTATGTACCCGTTTGATTCCATAAGTCTGTATCCGAACTCCTCGGGAGATATGGTCGCGATGGATATGGCATTTTTAAGGACTTTCCTTTCTAATTCGCATTTTTGTTGCAAGATTTTATAGTACATTTCTTTAAATTGCCCCCTTACATGTTTTTCGATATATAAAAATTTTGAATTTACATACGCGAAAATGTCTAAGTTGGTTGTGCTTATAGGTGTTTTCTTTACTAATTCTCCCTTGTGTGTATCTTCCAATATAAATAATTTTGGATGTTCTGTACCGAAAAATACGTATCCGCATTTATGTAATTCGACTGTTTTCCATAGTGCAAAAGTTATATCTTCTGATTCTAATGAATACATAACCCTGTTTGCCTCTTCGTCGTAAATTTTGTTCAGGTATCCCTCGTAAAGTACCGAATACCTATTTAATCCGCAAAAATCCTCGGGAATCGTTACCCAAAATACATTTACGCCGTCGTGATCTATACACTGCCTTTCCGAAAAGGTGCATCGGACCCCTGTTTTAAGGATGATTTTATTGGAATCTAAATGTACTGAGGTAGAATAATCTTGAAGCGAAATTTCAATCCAACCCGCGACATATACATCGTCCCACCTTCCGTATGGGTCTGAGTAGGAGCCTCCTATGCATTTGGCGTCGCCGTCGCTCTTACCGGCAAAGACTACCTGCCTATAAATGGTGCTGTTCCCTTTTATACCTATCATTCGGGTTTCCCCTATTTGAAAATACCCGGTTTGTTGCATTAAATCACATTCATGAGCCGATATCTCTTTGTAATAACTTATTTCTCCTCCCGATACTCTAGATGCATGAGAGTGCATTCCGCAATGCGTGATTAGGCGCGTTATTTTAACCGAACATTTGTAGACTTGTGTCGACGAATACTCATTTAATTGCAATAGTTGAGTGTACGTTCGCGAGACATTTACGGCTGGTCTTCTGATATCGCAATCTCCAATATCTAACAACGATATAGTTGTTAAATTCGAGAGGTGATCTCCACAGTCGTACCCGTATAATCCATGAACCGTGCGTAGGGTACTTAATAGAAGTAAGTAAACCCATGATAAGGCCATCTGTAAAGAAAGTACAATTTGTTCAAGGTTGAATTTGCACTCTCTTTTATTTATTTTCTACATGTGTATACATAATTTTCATCTTATCTCTAAATTATATTATATTATTTCTTTTTTTTTTTTTTTTTTCATCTTTTTGTTTCCTTATAGTAATAATCGACACTCAGGATTATAATAAGATATATATATATATATATATATATATGGACATTATTATCGCTATATGTTTTTTTTTTGTTTAAGCCAACTCGATTCTTTCTCCCTCCTGGTAACTACTGCTGTTTATATCGTCTTCGACCGTATCATATATATATTTAAAATAGATAATAATTGCTGATGTTATAAACACAGCTATAAACATGAGCGCTATAACTACTGAATATGAAATAAGAGCTGTGCGATATATGGCTTGTAGGTGTTGTTCTTCTGCGATTTCCTGAGCCTCCCTCTCTATTTCCCAGAAGTATTGTTTCCCTTCTTCTTGACTCAGGGCTTCAAATATTTCTCTTGTCAATGGTTTATTAAAAATTTGCGTGAGTTCCTGTATCTTGAGCGTTTGTGTTGGTAATATTAATTGATGATTTGGATCGGTCTCAAATGTAGGTCCTTGTATATTCATACCTTGAAATTCGATATTACATCCTGCCTTGATTTTTAATAGTCCAGTCCCATTTAAGTACCTCTTTCCTTGAGTTCCTGGGCATCGATATGCTAATTCATTTGGTTTGCTGAATATGTGCAAAACGTTACCAGTTGATTTGATTAACATCAAGTAATCTTGGTGTTCTTCTTTATACACTATCCGACAGGTCCGATAGTTTGTTATCTTGAAATTTGTTAATAGCGTGCCTTCGCAACTTGTTTGATTTTGAAAGACAAACCATTGTGCGGGGCAGATGATTAATTTACGGCCATGTTTACATTCCTGTAACTCTTCATTTTTCGCGTGATAATATGAGTTCCCTTGCTTCAATATATATCGGCTTTGTGGTTCTATGTGCGCGCTACGAATAGAACCCTCAATGATTTGTGGAATAGGCATGGATTTAACTTCATATAACTGCACTCTTTTCTCATTTACGCAAGGAATTTGGATCTCGAAATATACCTGGTCTTGATCCGTCCCGTAACTGGCTTCGATCCACTGATTCAGCTCTCCTGCATGAGTTATATTCATGACTGGAAATTTGCAAGTGTGGTAATATGTATCAAAACTCTCTTCTATTCGTTGAAGTGTCTCTGCTTCCATTATACTTGGATGAAGTTTATTTTCTTTCACACTTAATAGGCTTATCTTTATGGCTTTAAAATTCTCCAGATGTTCGTCTAAATATTCTTGCATTTGTATTAAGGTTGTGTGTAAATGTGTGGTGTATTGGTTTTTTACTAATCTTGAAGAATTACCTTGTACGAATGGTAAATCCTGTATGTTATAATACATTTCTTCCTTTGCCATTATAAGTTGTTTCATTTTCTTGCTAAGGGCACTTTCAATAAATATGCTGCCTCCTTTCTCGAATGTTTGCGGTTTTGAGGAATCATAAATATTTTTCCTCAGACGATTCTGTATTATTTTGCCTTCGGTCATGGTACTGGGTATTTCTTTGAGTGATTTCACTGCTATGATAGCTTCTTTAATATCTTGAAATTTTTCATACAAAGTTTCGAAATGTGGTCCAAAGGTTGAAAAATTTTCAGGTACGCTATGACCTGATTTAACCCGCAATTCGCGGAAGGCAAATTCTAGGTTAGTTATGGCTTTTTCACGGATAGCTAAATCTATCATTATTGTTACGTTTCGATAATCTTGGCTGAATGTTACATTTTGCAGTTTCTCAAAAATTATACCGGAGTGCTGTGTTGACTCAATTTCCTGTTGAGACCATACGAAATCGTTGTTCTGTGCCGTAGTGATGGTTATCCAGAATAGAATATTCAATAGTGTGGTGTTGTTGAGCGCCATGTTTCTTTGTTATTATTATTATTTTTTTTTTTTATTCTTGGGCAGGAGTTACAAATTTTCTCTTTTGGCCTGAAACAGGTGTAAAAGATTTTTCTTTCTTTTTATTGTTTTTATAATCCTCCTCTTTTATAATTTTATCTTTTTCGTTGGATTATTTCCTTTAAGCATACAGTATGCACGTGAATTTGGTTTAATTTTGCATGTTAGGCATAAGTCACACATTAGTAAGTCTCGTTGGTGGCGTGGGTTAGGACAGCTCATACAAACCGAATAGATGTTCTTCCCATCTTGCATTGCTCTCATGGCTTTGCAAAGATGGCACGACCGATATACTGGTAAGGGCATTTTGCATTCTCTGCATTCACCGTAGGTGACTTTGTCTCCGAAGCCTGACTTTCCGAATTCAAGTTCTAAATTCCAAATATGCGTAACCCCAGCTTGCAAATACGGAGGATTATTTAAATCTATCCCCTCGTAAATTAACTCTGTAGTGAATGGATGTAGGCCGTGGATACCGGTGGTTAAAGTTAAATTTATGTTAAATGGCGTTTTCCATATGGCTCCCTCTCTTATGGGTATATTGCCACTCGGCAGTCCTCCCAAAAATGTACACATCTGGTTCCAACGGTGATGTTCCGCCCTCGGATCTATTCTGTTAGCCGGTTCTTCTCCCCAATTTTCGATTTCTACACCGCATGAAAAACAACGAACTGCATCTCGATATTGCGTATAATAAAACCCTTCTGCAGCTAACTTCTTTGGTGATACTTCTTTTATGGGCCAACCGGAGAAACTTTCCAAGCGTAATATTTCGTACCTGTAAGTTCTTCTCTCGAGTGTAGCGTATTCTCTTTTCCATGGATTGTCGGCTCTACCCTTACTTCGAAAATCTGGATGTTGCATTAGTTCGCACGCTCTCTTATTCATTTCTCTATATGTTACTCTCTGGTTAATGTCTTTATTTAGATGTCGTAGTACCACATATATAGTGTCTAGAAGTTCTCGAAATTCTTTATTATTTTGATAAATAATTGCAGTTATAAACTCAATTTTGTCGGCGAGGGGGCGGTGATATGCAGGTGTAATCCCAAGTTCCGATTCCTGCCTCATTTTTAATCCGTAGCTTATGATCTTCTTTATCACCGCTTCTGGACTCAGTGATTGTTGTTGTATGACCTCCATTTTGTGTTTTTGCCTCTTTGACTACCTTGGGCTGCGATGTCTTTGTCCTTTCAATCCTAGAGGGTGGTATGGCTTATTTTTATATTGGAAGCTTTTAGTATTTTCCAGTTAGTTTTTTTGTTCACACATTTGGTTATTTTTATAAAAATGTATACTTCCTTAAACTTCATTTTGTGACTATATTTATACATATTTTTCTGTTCTTATACTTGTTCAGGTTCTATATATGAAACTCTAAGTCTATTAGCATTAACAGTTTTAATTTTCTTATTTTTCATTCTAATTTTTATATTTCGCTGATTGTTAAATACATCTACAACAGTGTATGGTCCTTCATATTGATCAGCTAGTTTATACTGCTTTCCTCCTTTTAACAACCAAACTGTATCTCCTATTTTAAATTCCTTTGGATTAATTTTTTTATCATAATAATATTTTGATCGAATTTTTGACTCGATTAATTTTTCCCGTGCAACTCTCTGAAGTTCATTTAATCTTTTACTAAGATTAATTACATAATCGTTATAAGTGGGGATCAGATCTTCGGGCTCAAGTGGCTCGTTTGAAGGAACACGTGCTAGTCGTCCAAAAACTAACTCATAGGGTGTAAACTGATGCCCTTCATGTGGCACCGTGTTGTAACAAAATGTAGCTAATTCCAAACATTCGTCCCAAGTTTCGTTATCTAAGGCCGTTTTAATATATTCAGTTAGCGAGTGATGTGATCTTTCTAAAGAACCGTTAGATTGCGGATGATAGGCAGTAGTTTTTACTTGTTTGATGCGAAATTTCTTGGCCACTCTTCTCATTAAACTTGACATAAAATTACTACCTTGGTCTGTGAGGATTGTAAGAGGTGCTCCAAAAATACAAATAAAACGTTTTATTAACGCGTCAGCTACTGACTCCGCTGTGGAATCTTTTATAGGTATTGCTAAACAATATTTCGAAAAATTGCATTGAATTGTTAGTATATTATTATAACCATTTTTAGATTCAGGAAAGGGTCCAACTATATCGAGACTAATCTTTTCCATCGGTGATTGAGGTGTATCAGTAATTTGCATAGGTTGTTTGGTCTTGACTCGAACTAATTTTTTTAACTGACATGTGAGACATTTACGTATAAAATTTTGTACATCTTCTTTAATGTTTTCCCAATAATATCTTTGTTTAATCCGTTTATAAGTTTTAGTTACTCCTTTATGACCTCCTATAGCTGTATTATGTAACTCTTCCATAATTCGGACTCTATCTTTTTCAGCAATGTACTTTATTAAATTCAAACAAATTATGATTTTCACTGGTACTCCCTTTAATATTTGTCTTAATTTAACTAATATGTCGTCCCATAATACGTTTTCAATATCTTTGCTCTTAGCCAAGCTAATAGAGCGTATATTCTCTTTTATGATGAGTGATTTCAAAACTTTAAACGCGGCAATCATATTATTTAGAATTTCAGTAGTACTTAAGGATTGTGTCCCTCTTGTAACAATGGCAAAGTGTAATTTATTACTTCGATTCGTGATTTTAATTTCTCCTACTTCTAGACCAGAGAATCTAGGCAATTCGTGGCGCGTATATAGCTGTCGAGCCCCTTCGTCACATGGCGTACCATCCGAAGTTATAAAATATATATAATTGTCTTTGCGCATAAATAATTGTTCTTTACATTCAACAAATAGTTTTCCAAATCTTCTTTCTCTATTTATAATAGGCTCAGCATTATTATCCTCCGTTGACTCTACGGGTATTTCTAATTGATTATTATGCAAATTTGTTACATCATTGTTCCGTTCTTCGGTAACCTCGACATTTTCCGTGTTATCATTTTCATTTTGATTGTTGTTTTGGTTTTTATTACGTGAATTATTAGCGCGTTTTGGTCTTTTTTCTCGATAATTGGGAATTTGTATTTTTCCGGCTCTGGCTCGTGTCTCTATTGCTAGTACGGGTTCTTCCATCTGCCCCTCTCCGGACCGCTCGACGGGGTTCCTCGAGAGTGCATCTGCGTTCACGTTAGCCTTTCCACATTTATAGACGATATCGTAGTCGTATGCATTTAATTTAATCCTCCATCTACTTACTTTCGATGTTAAATCTGTTGAATTTTTGAACCAAATTAAAGGTTTGCAATCAGTAACAATCGTGAAATGTCTGCCAAGTAAATATGGTCTAAATTGTGACACAGAATATAATATTGCCAAGGCTTCTCGTGAGTATGAATCATATCGGCTTTCAGTGTCGGAAAGTACTCGAGATACGTACCCTATTGGTCTGTCTTTACCTATTTCCCCTTGACTTAAAATACCTCCAATAGCGTGTAAACTAGCATCGCACGTTACTATGAACGGCTTGGAAAAATCTGCAATTTGCAAAACTGGTTGGCTACGAAGTTTTTCTTTTAATATATCGAATGCTTCTTGTGTCTGCTCATTCCATATAAGTTGCACGTCTTTCTTTAATAAGTTACTTAATGGTTTCGCAATTCCCGAAAAATTGTGTACAAATCGACGATAATATCCGGCTAATCCCAAAAATTCACGAATATTTTTCTGAGTTCGAGGTATTGGAAAATTTCGTACAGCTTCTAATTTTTTTGGATCCGGTTTAACTCCTTCTTTACTTAACAAATGTCCCAAATAGATAACTTCTTTCTTTAAAAATTCACATTTATCTGGCTGTAATTTTAAATTAGCTTCGCGTAATCGTTTCAAAAATTTCTCGAATTTAATATTATGTTCCTCAATAGTTTTCCCATAGATAACCGCATCATCCAAAAATAAGAAGATTTCTTTGCCTTGCATATCTTTAAAAATCTTATCAACACAACGTTGAAAGGTAGCAGGTGAGTTTGAAAGACCCATTGGCATTTTAGTGAATTCGTATAAACCGTTCGAAGAACAAAAAGCTGTTTTATGTCTATCGGCTTCGTGTAAGGGAATTTGAAAGAATCCTTGAGCGAGATCAAATACAGAAAAATATTCAGCTCCGCCTACTTGATCGATTATATCTAATATATTTGGCAATGGATATTTATCTTTTATCGTTATATCGTTTAATTTGCGAAAATCAACAACTACTCGATATCGTTTATTACCTTTACTATCCGGAGATTTTGCCACTAAAAATACAGGTGAAGAGTAATTAGAATTAGAAGGCTGGATTACACCTCCATCAAGCATTTCTTTTATTTGACGATCGAGTTCTTCTTTAAGAGCGTGAGGAAATCGGTAAGGCTTAGTACAGATAGGCACATCGCTAACGGTTAATATTCTATGTTTAATAAAATGAGTAGTCCCCAACTTTTCCCCTTTTAAATGAAAGCAATCGGCATATTCTTCTATAAGGCGCTCGATTGGCTGTCGCAATTCGGTTTCTAAATGAACATATCTTAGTAATGGTTTCAAACGATCTATTCTTGGCGTTTCGGCATTGTCAGCTTCCGTGACTTGAAAGATGGGGATTGCGTTATCTGGCATTCCGTTGACAAAATAATCTTTATCTGAAATTTCCATATAATTGTAACATAAGTCATCCATTTGACTATTCTCAATATAATTTTTAACAAAATGACAATTATTCGTTTTACGTTCTTGTTTATCCCCGTATAAATTTTCAAAGGTTTCAGCATTTACAGATCCTTCTTCTAGCAAACAATTCTCAAGTCCTTCGTCTAGTTCATAATCAGTAGCATTATTAGCAATTATCTCGTAATTATCGTTATTTTTATTCTCCTCAAATATATTCTCCGTATTCTCATCAACAAATACATTTTTCGTATCAACATCATCACTAATCATTTCATCATTAATAACTTCAACAACATTAACTTCATTTTTCATCTCATCATATTCCGCACTGGAATTAATTTTATTCATAACGACATTTTTCTCAATATTCACATAATTTGTATGCTCACTCTCGTTGCCTCGAGAAATGTTGGCTTGCAAAAGCTTCTTTAAACGCTCAATTTCTTTAAATAAATTCTCAACATATTCAGTTGTATATATATTTTCACTTGATTCATCTTTTATTTCTCGAATATTATACTCGTCATTTTCTATAACGTCACGATCATTAGTGTCGAAATGCACATAAATACTTTCCGGATTTCGATTAACATAAATACTTTCATTCCGTACATAATATTTTTCATTATCTTTTTCATCAATAAATTCACAACTTTCTTCAATTAATTCATTATTTTCCTCAATTAATTTATCATTTCCTTGATCAAAAGTATTTCGTTTATCATTAACATAAGAATCATTATATTCATGATCTGTTTCCCCTTCTTCCCTCAGATCGCTTCTGATTCGGGTATTTTTAGATTCATTTTTTTCTCTCTTTTCTCGTTTCGTATCTATCGGTTCTGTTTCCGTAGGATACTTTTCAAAAGGAATTATTTGTCCATTAACTTCAATATAATTTTCAAAATAATTAATCGTTGCTTCGTTTTTACGAAAGAAATCATTACCTAATATGCCAGCTTCCGCTATGGGAAAATCATCGTCAACTAAATGAAAATCTGTTAACACATTATTAAAATCTACCGTCACTTTGCCAAGAGTTGAAATATGTTGTGTTGTTATGCCTTTTAATCTTATAATTTCGTCTGTTTTTATGTTAGTATAGGGCGATACCTCCGATTTACGCACTAAACTAACAGAAGCTCCGGTGTCAAGCATAAATTCTAATGGCTTGTTAAACTCTCCGATGTCTACTCTTATAGTGGGCACCGTGCTTGCGCGACTCAAATTTATTGTTTCGGTACGGATGTGGGAGTATTCCTCTCGTTGGAATCGTTCGGGCGCGTGCCAGCTGTCATCTCTCTCCGTGCGCCCTCCTGAGAGAGAGACTCGGCGTTTCCCTGCGCTGTATTTCCCGCGCGCGTCTCTCGCTGTAGTCTAAAACACTCGCGTTGCGCGTGGCCTCTTTTTCCGCAATAATAACATGTAGGTACGAATGAGCTTTGATTATTCGAAGGATTGTTGCGATTATAATTGTTATAATTGTTAGATCTTGAATTATTTTCACTGTCAGGTTGTCTCCGATTTTCAAAACTCCTTTGATTATAATTATTATTACGACTATCGCGATTGTACTCATTGTTACGATTCGGTAAAAATTCTACACGTCGTCTATTATCAGCGTTCCATCCTCCGAAATTCGTATTATTTGGCCGATTGTCATTTCGAAAATTTTGATTATTGCGCGGTGGGGGTCCTCGGTCTCGTTGATGGTCGCGTGAGTCGTTTTGTCGCTGTAGATGCTGTAGAGCGAACTGTCGGCAGTTAAGTGTCACGTGCCCGACTTTTCCACAAAAACCACACTTTATTAAACTTTGGTCAAAATCGACTAAATGCACTTTTCGCGTGTCTCTACTTTTAAATTTTGCGTCCGGCAACTCATCGTCGTCGATCGCGCAACCCGCATATTCGCGTTCTATCTCAATGGCTTGTTCTCGAGCCTCTTTTAACGTAGTAGGCGTACCCATGCGCCCTCGGATCTCCCAGCGTAGTCCCCTTTTAAAAAATTTGATGCAATCTTTTTCGAGGTCACTTTGAAATGTTTGTTTATTACTTATTCGGCCCTCCCGCTGAGCTGCGGCTGTAATTTCTTTTTCGATTTCCCGAATTCTATTTAGAAATACAATCACTGATTCATTACTTTTCTGTTTCATTTTCGCTAGGTCGCCAGACCAATCATGATAAGTTTTTGCCGAACCGTAAATATTTTCAAAAAATTCCATAACTTCGTTTACCGATGCAAAAGTCTGCCCGCGAGTGCTATTTAGTGCATCTCCATATAGGCGCATTCGGATAAATTTGGCTAATTCTCCTTCGAGTGTACTGGGTATCAATTCTTTAGCTTCTCTGCACCCATCGAGAAAAAGTGATAGCGATACATTTTGTCCATTAAATCGCGGAATTAAATCCAATACGTTGGTTATGGACATTCCGCGGACTTGAATTGTTTCTGCCATTTTGATTGGTTTTTTATTTATAATAGATGTATTGCGCGATGATTCGATTTTTGGCACGTTTAGGCTTCTATCAAAGGAGAGGTAGAGTTCGCTTTTCTCGTCGGTCGAATTGCTGTCACTTGGAGATATTTCTATTTTTATATCCTGTGGATAGGATATTGCTGCTCCCGCTGCGAAGGTGCTGAGTCTATCTCTCACGAGTTTAATCGCTTGGAAAAACCCGAATCCTTGATTGTTTAAAGTTTTATTAATTTCGGTCGCGTTATCCTCGTTTTGAAAAAATGCGTCTAATACTTCCGGTTGTATTTCAATGCTTAATTGTTGTTTAATTTTCTCGATCGCTGGTTTATAAATAGGCGTTTCGTCGCGTATTTCTAAGTTCTCAAAAATAGTCGTTAAATTTTCTTTGGGAAGAGGTCTATGTACTATAGGTGTACTAGTATCGATGTGGTCCGAAAAATTTTCACTTTTTTTATCGCGATTTAGATTAAAGACAGGGGGTTTGAGTGTTACTTTCCGAGGTAGTTTTTTTATTGTATCATTAAGGTCCTCATCCACTTCGATTATAGGAAAATCTTTATCACTGTTATCTTTAAAGGGATCTTGGTTAGTGCACGAACGATATTTATAAAATTCAATTTTATTTTTCGGAAGTTCTTGTTTCCTATTTAAGTCAAGGTTAAATTTTTGGGATGATTTGTTAACTTCTTTAGTTAAGTCACTTACTTCGTTAATTAATTTTGTTACTTCAGGACTATTTTTTTCAATTGCAGTTTTTAATTCACACTCTTTATCTTTTAGTTGTGTTAGAAGCGAATCGTTAGTTTCAAACGAAAAATTTGTTTTTCGGTTTGTATTCACATACTCATCACGCGACATGGTAGGGAATTCATGGCAAGTGACTTCGTTTCCGCGTTTCCCGGCCGCTATGCACCATTTTTATATTATAAAAATATATAGATGTGTTACGTCCAGATTATAAATTTAAATTACCAAAATCTAACAGATTAATACATTTACATGAATTCCTACCTGAATTAATAGTCGAACTTCACGATACGTGAAAGTTATAATAATTTAAATGATTAAATGAATGAATGATAGGAAATCCCTTTTGGCTACCGCGGACGCGGTCACTGCCTACCGGGGAAGGGAGCCGGATACGAAGTCACTTAAACTATACATTATTTCTTTTAAAATCGAGACACGTTTATTTCTATGAAAAGAGAAAAGTACCTTAA
The DNA here is from genome assembly GCA_020010945.3 of Muscidifurax raptorellus. Classification (NCBI taxonomy): domain Eukaryota; kingdom Metazoa; phylum Arthropoda; class Insecta; order Hymenoptera; family Pteromalidae; genus Muscidifurax; species Muscidifurax raptorellus. The sequence continues at coordinate 282,043 of JAHUUD020000070.1, forward strand.
TGTGTGAGTGTGCGTGGCTGTTTGTATATATGTGTGAAGAGATTCTTGAGTGTCTGCAGCTGTCAATCCTTGGCGCCTTCCAGCCTAGGCTCGGTGGTTCAGGTTACAGCGGTGGCTAGATGCACTAGAGGTGACGGCTCGTCCTTTTGATGTGCGTAGTGTAGATCGTAGGGAGTCAACTGCCTCTGTTGCTTCTTCTTTTCAGCAGGGGGTGGTCTTCGGAAAAGATGCCGATGGATGCACTTGCTCGACTGAGCGACTAAGTCCGATACTCTTATTTTCGCAACGTACGAGTAGCGTATACTGCGTGATGCTAATTTTTCTATGAGTGGTCTGGCGACGAGCAGAGTAACGTTCTGCGAGAGATTACTGACTGATCTGACGACTAGCAGAGTAACGTTCTGCGAGAGATTGCTGACTGATCTGGCGACTAGCAGAGTAACGTTCTGCGAGAGATTACTGACTGATCTGGCGACTAGCAGAGTAACGTTCTGCGAGAGATTGCTGACTGATCTGGCGACTAGCAGAGTAACGTTCTGCGAGAGATTACTGACTGATCTGGCGACTAGCAAAGTAACGTTCTGCGAGAGATTACTGACTGATCTGGCGACGATTACCCTTTGCTCCCGGGCTTTATATACTCGCATACCCCTTGTTTTTCTCGGGCTAGGGATTTCCATATTGGGTCACCTTGCTATTTTCCTCTCTCAACATGAAGGGGATCGTGGTAGGTCAAGTCATAAACATCATAGTTTATGACTACCACTTGAGAATTTGTCTCTTTTAGAACTCTCCCGCGGTCTCTTTTTCCCTACTGGAGATCGTACACGTGTTTCCAATGGATTTCCAGATCGCCGAATATTGCGCTTCGGTTTCTCTCCTCGCTAGTTTTTTTCTCATAGTTATGCTTATCTTCCCGCGGCGGCTTGTCGTCGCATTACGTGGAAACGGCCACGTTGTTCTCGTGTTTAAAAATACGAATACGCGGTTCTTATGAAGCTCTCATTGAATCTAAAATATCTCCTAGCGTTCTTTTGACCCCTTTGAATTTATTGCTTGGTTCGTTGGGATATAGTCTATTTTCGTGAAGGTGCCGCTCGTACGTATGAGTAGATTTTTCTCTCTCCTGGTTTTTGCACATACACTTCTTATGTGCCGCTTGCTCTTATAAGTGAATCTCTCTCTCTTTCTCGTGCTTGTCTTCTTAGGTGCCGCTTGTACGTATGAGTAGATTTTGCACATCCACTTCTTATGTGCCGCTTGCTCTTATAAGTGAATCTCTTTCTCTTTCTCGTTCTTTTCTCCTTAGGTGCCGCTTGTACGTATGAGTAGATTTTGCACATCCACTTCTTATGTGCTGCGATGACGTACTAGTAAGTAAGTGTGTGTGTGTGTGTGTGTGTGTGTAGATATGATATGTATAGTAATAGTAGGGTTTTGGATGCGTAATGGAATCGGTGATTACATTACACGTCTTTCTCGGGGCATGAAAAGGTGTTTGTGGAAAATGATTTTTGATTCTGTGACGAGGAGGAGGATGAGGATTTTTTTGACAGATTATTATAACCGCCTTTCTCTGGATACGAGAAAGTATTGATTGAAAATGACGACTGATTGTTATGTTTTCTCGGCTCCTTGCTTCTCATGAGAGACTGTCTCTCCTCCCACGTAGAACCTTTTTGCTGCTGCTCTTTGCTCTGCTCCTGCCCCATGGTCGAGTTGCTGCTTTGACGATCGCTTGACGAATGATTTCAATCGAAATGAACGCGTGCTTATATAAGTGTACTAATCGGTGCCGCAAAGCTTATTCTAAATTTCTGGTTTGGGGATCGTTGATGGGAGTGGGGGGTTTCGCACACATAAAAAGAGAAATTCTGGCACAATATTTATTTATTAAAAAAACGCGTACGAGTCGAACGACTCAGTTTACAAGCTAATGCAATAATAAAATATTTATTTATTAAAAAACGCGTACGAGTCGAACGACTCAGTTTACAAACTATGCAATAATAAAATGACTATTTATTAAAAAACGCGTACGAGTCGAACGACTCAGTTTACAAGCTATGCAATAATAAAGTGACACACGAGTGCACAAACATACTTACATAACCGCATACACACGCACACACACACACACACACTCTAAACTATATGCAAGCTATGCACCTGCACTTCCGAGTAGCGCGTTGCTGGCGCAGTTGACGGGTCGGTCCTCCTCGCATCAATCCGGGCACCAACTTTTTTGGCGGAGTTGGCATCCGATGAAAGTCGTAAGGTACGGTGCGGTTCCGGCGTACTGGCGGTGACGTACCTTGGACGCTGTTATCGTCACCGTCGTTGTCATCGACTGCTGATGATGGTGGAAGCGAAGGCGATCTTGGTGAATCCATATTCAGGATGCAGGGGCAGGGCTGTCCGTTGCACTTCCAGCAGCGAAAGAGAAGGCACCTCCAACACTGCTGCCACAAGTCATGCTCCGAACTGTTGGCGATACACACGCGACACTTAACGTTGATCGGCACAAACTGTCCCGCCAGAGAAGCCTTTATCTCGGCTTCTTGCTGTTTTTGCTGCAACGGCGCTGACACGTGCAGCATTCTCTGCTGGTAGCGCTCGAGCTGGCCGTTCAACTTCTCCATTGCACGTTTTTTCGCTTCGATACTAGCGAGAAGCGCATCGTGTTGGGCTGTTAGTTTTTTCAAATCTGCCATGACGTGTATGCTCTATATGGAGATTCAGAGCGGACTGATCGATAAATCCCGTGTCATAAGCCGTTGGGGAAAAATTTCTGTACGTAGTTAGAGGGGGACCGCACCTCTCCACTCTTTGCCTTTTAATGACGTTCTTTGTCTCAAGAATGCGAGACCGTTGGTAACGCTATAGTCGAACTGAATTATTTGTATACACTTGAGCTCCAGCGTCGTGGGCTTATCGGGAAAAATCGGAGACGAGGTGAGAGCGAAACAAAGGTCTCAATGTCTCGCGAATCAGCTCCAGGAAGTATCGTGTAAACATGGACTTGGACTTTGTTTTATTATCGCCGAGTGATTAGTTTTCAAAACTAAGCAGAGACCGAATAATCGAATCTCCGCTAGACACTTGAGAACGAGTGTAAACTGTTTATACAGAGATTACATGTCTCCGGTAAGAGAAATTAAAAAGGGTCAGCCATAGAGTCATAAAAAACTGTTTGATCCGTGTCACCGGATCTAGCGGTGGCGATACCCATTCTCGGACACGTTCGCTATTCGCCTAAGGTTTATGACTGGTATATGCCTAAAGCGCAAACAACGAGTACGGTATTGAATTTATTTCTTTCGATCACTGCTGGCACCCTAGATTTCTCAGCTATGACTGTAATATGCGCTGTTTTAAAACAAATCCCTCTCTTTAACGTTTCGCTGCTCTGCGATCGTCTTATTCGACGAAATCACTCCTAAGAAAGGCATGCTATTTTCGTGTCAACACTGAGCCGTCTATAAAACTCCTCCGTACGCTAGCGCAGCCATCAGTCTCTCGAAATGCGTGTCATTGAGAGAGCCAGCTTATCACGTACCGCGGAAATGTCCAGTGCTACAATCGAAATTCGCGACGCGATCCTGCGCGTAGCCAACGCGCTCAAGACTCGCCACCTACCTGTGCAGAGGAAGTGTACCCGCGAGTGGTATGTACGCGTTCATCGGATGTGCGATGAGAGGCTGCGACGCGAGCTGCGCTGCTTGTTGACGCATTGCGCGTACCGCTTGATAGCCGATTTTTATCAGAGATACTTTAAACATTCTAGTGCTGTGATAAAAATCGTCGGCAATTTCTTGGTGCAACGCGGTGCACGCGATGTGTACTGTCTGAGGCATATCATTGAGGACTATGGTAAGTATTTACAATGATCCCTACAATCAGTTTTTTAAATAATTGTACTTTAATTTTGTTCTTCTTGCAGCGCGAATTACTCTACAGGAGGAGGCTGAGGAGAGCGACAGCGATGCAACGCTATTTGTTGTGTCGTCACCTCCTTCACCACAGCGAGCCACATCATCCGAGGAGGAGGAGGAGGAGGAGGAGGAGGAGGAGGAGGAGGAGGAGGATGAGGATGAGCAGGAGCAGGAGCAGGAGGAACAGGAACAAGAGGAGCAGGAGGAGGATATACAAGTTCCTATGGAGGAGCCCGTGGAGCATGAGGCTGAGAGCGAGGTGGAGGACAGCGATCACGACGATGAACGGTCTGGCGTCTCAGAGCAGGCTGTCTACAGAGCGGGCGCTCCGGCACCGCTGAGAGGTAGCGAGCAAACGATGGAGGCTGCGATGATTCTGCTCTCGTTGCGCTACGAGCCAGCTCCCGAGTTTGGTCCTACGAGAGCCGAGGTTTTCGAGGGCTTTGCGACTCGGGATGAGACCGCTGAGGAAATTGCGATGAATCCGTATGCACGCTTCGATCAATACAGCTCGTTCGACCGTCGTATTAATGAAAGTAAGAGAAATTTTTAAATTTTAAATTTTCTTAAAAAATTATTATTACTAACAATAATAATTTTTTAAGTTATCAGACGTCGTTTGAACGAAGGCATGGAGCCTTGTCCGGATGCAGATCCAGAAAATGACGCGGCTATGATTTTTCAAGCTGCAGCGCTACGAATCGTGAATAACGCTCGTGCGCGGGAGATACGTTGGTTAAACGACTTGCTTGAAATATCAGCAGACGTCATATTTTCTATGACTGCGTCCGAGATGGCCGAGATGTTCAGCAACATCATTCAATGCTACAACGGACGTGCGGAAGAATGAAGGCTTTGTTTATTTGCAGTCGACGACGATAATATCAGCAGCAGCAGCAGCAGCAGCGAGGAAGAGGGCCCATCATCGGTGGAAATATCATCGGACTCTTTAACAGCGCTGAGCCCTACGTTGTCGATGCTGCAGGAGGTCGGGTTCTACGATGCGGGTCACCCGATCATCGATGACAGCACAGCGAGCGACATGTCGCAGGTAGGCGGCGGCGGCGCCGGCGACGGCGGCGATACCTCGAGCGAAGAGGCACCGTCGCCGGACAATAGTATTGTAAGCGGTTCTGCTACAGCTTCTTATTCGAATCAGGAGGAGGGGGAGGAGGAGGAAGCTCGTGACGATGAGCGTTATCGTCGCTTCAAAATTATCGCGAATACGGTGCATCGCGTACGGAAATTCCGTACAGACGCTCGCCGTCTGACGCTACGCCTTAAAACACCCCCGCATGGGACCAACATGCTCAGCTGGGTTGAGTTAGCAATACGTGATATTTACGAGTATTTGCTAACTCTAATAAAAAACGGGAGCGATCGCGTCGGTATTACTATCTCTAGCGAATATATCGCAAACGGGTCAGCCGGGCTCTCGTATCGTCTCGCTAGCGCGCTGACTGGCGACGATTTATGGTGTGTGGTGTCTGGACTCGTTCAGAGCAACGCAAATTTTCGAGTCGACGAGTCATTTACCATTTGTTTGACCGTCGTAGAGATGCCTGTAGGTGCAGGTGGCTCTCGACGGAAAAACTTGACCGTCGACAGCGTTTCTCAACGGTCCATCATTCAGATCGGCAATAATGATAATCTTTGTTTGCCGAGAGCGCTCGTCGTAGGCGAGACGAAAATCGCGCTTCAGACGAACGATACCCCGGCGATGCGAGCCGAGTGGAACGTCATCCGCGACGGTCGTAGGCAACTACAGTATGAGCGAGCTGTAAAATTGTGCCAAGATGCCGGTGTTCTCGTACCTCGCGAAGGTTGCGGTGTACGAGAGCTTCGTCAATTCCAGCATTATTTTACTGCTCGTGGTATAGCTTTAGTTGCTTACGAGAAAGACTCGATGGGTAGCGGTGAAGCACCATTTTTTGATGGACGCAGCGATGCCTGCACAACAGTGATATTTTTGCTCTACTCCGAGCTTCATTACGACGTGATCGTCAATATTTTTGGAGCTGCGAAGGCAAAATTTTTCTGTACTTTTTGCAATCGCGGCTACAGTAATATCGAGGATCACAACTGTAGGCAGCTGTGCTCGCGCTGCTTCGTCTCGCCACCCTGTAGCGAGATCGAAGCTTTGCAAAAATGCGCATCGTGCAATCGCAGTTTTTTCGGCGATGTATGTTTTCGCAATCATTCGGTTGCGGGATCGTACAAAGCGAAGCACAAGCGATTGTGCGATGTGCTGCAGATTTGTCTTACCTGCTGTAAAAGCGTGAACCGGCTTCGCGGTAAGCACGAGTGCGGCAGAAATTGGTGTCGACATTGCAAGTCGACACACGGTTATAATCAACACTGTTTTATACAGCCGAAAAAAAAATGATGCTTCAGCGAAAAAATATCTTTATGTTTTCTACGATCTGGAAACGATGCAAGAAGCATCGGATCGTGGCGATGAAAGCATAAAGGTGCACGTCCCGAATGTCTGCGTTGCACAGCAAGCCTGCACGGAGTGCAAAAGTTCTGACGACATTTCAGAATGGTGTCCCTCGTGCGGCGTGCGTGAGCATGTATTTACCGAAGATCCCGTCGGTCAGCTGCTACAGCTTGTAGTACGCGACAAAACCGACTTTGAAAATATAATATGCATCGCGCACAACGCACGAGGGTACGATGCTCAATTCATTTTACGACGGCTTGTCGAACGTAAAATAAATTGCGCACCAAGCATCATACTGAATGGTCAGAAAATACTGTGCATACGGTATGGACGCACAAAGTTCATCGATAGCCTCAGCTATTTTCAAATGAAGTTGGCCGCGTTGCCTGCTACATTTGATTTAGGTGAGACTACGAAAAAAGGCTGTTTTCCGCACCTTTTTAACACCTCGGCTAACGCCCAATACCGTGGGCCCATACCGGATGCGCACTATTATTCACCCGACACTATGTCCTCGAGCGAGTGCGAACAGTTTTTTCTGTGGCACAGCGAGATGCGTGCAGCAAACGCAGTATTCGATTTCAGCAAGGAAATCGTCGACTACTGCCGTATGAATGTGACGATTCTGCGGCGAGCGTGTGTGGCTTTCAGAAAAATTTTTCTCGAGGTCGGAGACACGGACCCGTTTGTAGTGGCTACTACAATCGCGTCCGCGTGCTCTCATCTCTATAGAAAAAATTTCTTAAAGCCACAGACTATAGGAATAGTCCCCAGGAGCGGGTATCGGCGCGCCGACAAGCACTCCCAAAAAGCCGTCGAGTGGCTGCTGCAGTGCGAGCGAGAGATCGGTCGCGAAATCGTGCATGCAGGCAGAGCGCGCGAATATCGGCTTCCCGAGGGATTTTTGGTCGACGGGTTTTTACCATCTACCAATCCAGCAGAAAATTCCATTGTTTTTGAATACCAGGGCTGCTATACGCATGGATGCCCTGAATGTTTCAAAAACAATCGCAATAAACCGAATGCCTGGGGTCGTACTTTCGACGCGTTGCTCGAGAGTACACGCGCTAAAATCGCGCAGATCCAACAGCTCGGTTACGAGACGCGCGAGATTTGGGAGTGCGAGTTTGACAGAGTCAAGCGTGAAAACCCCGAAATTGCCAAGTACGTGTCGGAGCATCCGCTCATCAGCAAAATAACGCTTAATCCTCGTGACGCGTTCTTCGGCGGACGGACCGAAAATTTCGTCGCAGTTTACGATGCTAAGCCAGGCGAGCGTATTCTGTATACAGATATATGCTCGCTGTATCCTTACGTTTGTAAACGAGGCAGATTTCCGCTCGGTCATCCAAAGGTTTACGTCGGCGAGGAATCTGATGAGCTGACGGGTGGCAATCTCAACAATTTTTCTGCCATAGATGGGCTTGTAAAGTGTAAAGTTTTACCGCCAAGAAAATTGTATCATCCTCTTTTGCCGATAAAAATGCACGGCAAGCTTCTCTTCGCACTGTGTCGAACATGCTGCGAAGAGTTGCGGCAGAGCGATTGTTGCCACCCGGATGCGAGTCAGCGAGAGTTCTGCGGAACCTGGGTGGCGGATGAGCTGCGAAAAGCCATCGAACTCGGCTATACTATAACTGAAATATTCGTCATATGGCAGTATAGTATGACCGAGTACGATCCGCTCACAGGTGAAGGAGGACTTTTCGCTGGCTACATAGACACTTTCTTGCGATTAAAGCAGGGAGCATCGGGGTTTCCAGCTTGGTGCGTTGACGCGGAATCGAAAGCGCGTTACGTTCGCGAGTATCGCGAAAATGAGGGGGTATCGCTCGATCTGGGAAAAATCGCGAAAAACCCTGGCCTGCGCACTGTTGCAAAGCTCTGTCTTAATTCGTTCTGGGGCAAGTTCGGACAGCGCGATAATTTAAAACAGACTGTGATCGTCAAGGAGCGCGAAGACCTCCTTAAACTTCTAACAGCCGAGGATAAAGAGGTCTTGAGTCTCCTGCTGGTCAACGAGGAGGTGATGTACGCGAGCTGGCAGTATATCGACGATGCTGTGGAGTCTACTCCATATACGAACGTAGTTATAGCAGCCTACACGACAACTCTGGCTCGCTTGAAACTATTTTCGTATTTGGAGAAGCTCGGCAAGCGAGCGCTGTACTGCGACACTGATTCGTGCATATTCGTATGCAACGACAACGCACACGAATACATGCCCCCGTTGGGCTCGTTACTCGGCGATATGACCAACGAGCTCGACGAGGGGACTTATATTACGAGCTTCCTCTCGGGTGGTCCGAAATTTTACGGCTACAGAACCGTGAATTCGAGAACTGGCGAGGTATCCGAAAAATGTAAAGTCAAGGGTATCTCGCTAAATTTCTCGAATTCTTTGAGAATAAATTATCCTAGTATTAAGAGCATGATTGACAATTATTTTAAGCCTGATACAGAGAATGAATGCATTAATCTTAAGTTTAATTCTATTAAAAGGTTGCCAGATCACACTATCGTCACGCGAGAAGAGGTCAAATCGTGTAGCATAGTTTTAAAAAAGCGTAGGTATGTTACCCCCGGGTTATCGCTCCCGTACGGTTACAAAAGTTAAGTATAGTAAGTTATTTGTTATTAAATAAAAGTAAATTTAAGAATCTCGATTTTGTATCAGTGTTTAAGTAATATAAATTGTTCTGCGTTATAATATATTTATAATAAAAAAAGTATTTTTTTCTTGTAATCATGACATCCTTCTCCCTCTCTCTCCTTTACCCACTCATCATCGCACGCTTATAGGCGAGCCGTACATGCACGCGTATAGACGGCTCGTCCGCGGATGCTACTCGTGGCCGCTGATATACGCTTATAAGCGGCCCGCGTGAGTATACGCGTATACGCGGCCCGCGTGACTATACGCGTATAAGAGGTCCGCGAGAGTACACGCGTATACGCGGGCCCGCGCGCCCGCGACCGCCGCCGCCGCCGCCGCCGCCCCCCGCGGTAAATGAATAATATTAATAAAAAGCGCTTTTCGCGAAGAGAGCGCTTTAGTCGAAAAGATGGATACGCGTTGGAAGCATCCTTTTACAGCGTGCATAGCAGGACCGACAGGAGCTGGAAAAAGCTGGTTTCTGAAAAAATTTCTCGAGCATCTGCCGGAGATGTGCGATGCTCGCTTCGCCAGGGTTCTGCTCTACAATACCGAGTGGCAAGAGACGTACCGCACTGAATTCAAAGTTGGCGGTAGTGGTGGTGGTGGTGGTGTACCTATCGAGTTTCGAGAGGGACTTCCGCAGCGAAGCGATTACTCCGTGGATACGGGAAAGAAAAAATTACTGATTCTCGACGACTTGATGCGAGAATCATCAAACGATATAGTTCTGGATTTGTTCTCGCGTTCGTCTCATCATTTGAATTTGTCGGTCTTTCTGGTGACGCAGAATATTTTTCACCAGGGAAAGTCTCAGCGCGACATAAGTTTAAATTCAAAGTATCTTGTTATATTTAAAAATCCTCGCGACAGAGCGCAGATTCGGCATCTCGCGCGACAAATTTATCCGGAAGATCCGAGGTTTCTGCAGGAGGCTTACATAGACGCTACGCGCGGACCTCACTCGTATCTTTTTCTCGATCTAACTCAAGCTGCCGTGGACGAGTATAGGGTTCGCATGTGTATATTCCCAAGCGACGATATTCAGTACGCCTACGTGCCGAAATTCGGTAAAAAGTGAAAATACAAAATAGGTGTGCAGAGCTCTCGGCATAGACAGTAGGCAAGAAGCTATGGCGCCAACAACATCGAAGAAGAAGAAGAAGAAACAGACTGGATGTTGTATACCCGTCGTGGCTGCGCTCGACACCAAGCATTTCAACAGAAAACGAGTAGCTGTACTGAACGCTCTTTGTCACACGGACGGCCAACAACGCACTGCTCTTTTACGCACAGCTGACAAGAGACTCGTACGTTGCATATGCGAGTGCGCTTTGAATATCTTGCAAGGTGTGATCAAAATCAAAGACTCGCATAAACGACGACTCAAAAAACACAAAAACGTGCTGAGAAAATTGACTACTTGCAATAATAAGAAATCTGTCAGCGATTGGCAGAAGAAGAAACGAGTTCTCGTACAGCACGGTGGTGCTTTTTTGCCGCTTCGACTTGCACCTATCATCGGGGCTCTTGTCTCGAAGTTATTTAATTCAAAGTCAGCAGCAGCGGAAGACTAAAATGGATCGTGCGAGAAAAATGATTATCGTGCCCGAAGATATGTTTTCGCGCATGCAAAACGTTCAGCCAGCAGCACCGCCAAACGAGTCGTGTGAAAACTCTGTTCAAACGTGCGGCGACAATCTCTCGAGACTCGATTCTGAGATGCACACGATTCTACATTCCAATAAATTTACAGATGAGCGTGAAAAATGTAAAAACTATTTACAAGTACTGCGGCGATATCTGTTTTTCAAAGATTCCAAACGTCACGCTGAACACGATTACGAGCGCGACGTCGACGAAATAGAGGCCGCATCGGCACCAATGACTGAAGAAATTATACTCGACAGCGTGCCCAAGAGTTACGCTCAAAAAACGCGCCTTTTGCTGAAACACTGGAAAACCGTCGCCGGCGATCGTCTCAAGTGGGATAGCACTGGCAGAGTCAGTATAGACGGCCGACCCATACAAGATTCCAACATTATAGAACTGATTAGCGACGTTGTCGCACGCAGGAAAAAAACACCGGATCAGTCTGAAGTGCCCATCGGCCGTTTACCTTTTGCCAAATTCATCAAGACAGTCGATACACCGATAAACCTGATTGGAAACCCGGAAATAGTGAAAATTGGTAAAAATTTGATAGAGCCGAATAATACAGCGAAACGACGACTGCCTAGTAAAGACAGCATCGACGCGTTGATGGAAATACACAACTCTAACAGCAGCAGCAGCAGCAGCAGCAGCGAATTACCGACATCGCCTGCTTTGACGAGAAATCAAGCAAAGAAGTGGCTACGTCTCGCAAACTTTTAAGCATGGCGTCGTCGTCGTCGTCGTTGTACAAGCAGCAATACTACGATGTCTCGCATGAGGCTGGTTACGCGGGTGCGCGCAATCTCGTGCGTGTAAATCGAAAAGGCAAATTATTTAGCACGGCTGACACGCGGGAGAAAGAACGTATATACGAGTGGCTTAGTAATCAAGACGCCTATACTCTTCACAGACCCGTTAAGCGTAAATTTGCGCGATTAAGTTACAACGTGAGCAACATTGACGACGTATGGGAGTGCGATTTGCTTCAATTAACCACGATCAAAGAGCACAACGATGGATACTGTTACCTACTCGTAGTGGTGGATGTATTGAGTAAACACGCGTGGCTGGAGCCTCTACGCGATAAAACTACAGCCAACGTCACCGCAGCCTTCGGACGAATACTCGAGCGTAGCAACGGTCGCGTCCCTATACTCTTACAATCCGACAAGGGTAAGGAGTTTGTAGGCTCGACGTTTCAGGCATTTTTGAAAAAACGCGACATCAAATTCCGTACAGTTCGGAACCCCGATATCAAAGCGGCTGTTGTGGAAAGACTAAACCGTACTATACGCGAACGAATGTGGCGATACTTTTCGCACAATAACACCCAACGTTATATCGACGTGGTGCAGAAAATCATAGAGGCTTACAATCATACGCAACACAGCGGTACAAAGATGCGCCCCTGTGACGTAAGCATCTACAATGCTGCGAAAGCGCGCGAGAATTTAGCGAAAAGAGCTCGTCTGCAATCGACTTACAAGAATCGCGAAAAGATGGCGTCAGGTGTAATCAATAATCTTACGTACGCATTAGTCGCACGAAAAATACTTTCGAGAAGGGATACGAAAAAAATTTTAGCGAGGAAGTTTTCAAGATTAAGCGCATATCCAAGAGACAGCAGTTACCAACGTTTATTCTGGAAGATTTGAACGGTGAGGAGATTGACGGCTTTTTCTATCTCGAGGAGCTCGCTCACGTTGGCACGAAACGCATGTCGGCCGCTGCTGAGCAATTTAAAATAGAACGCGTAATTCGTACAAAGGGTCGTGGGCCGAAGAAGCAACTACTCGTCAAGTGGGTTGGCTATCCGGACAAATTCAACTCGTGGATCAAAGCCTCTGAAGTACAACAAATTTGAAAATGGATCAGAACGATTTTTACCTAGTTCTACCTAGCAACAGCAGTATGATGTACTATAACGAAAACGCCACAAGCTGCTTTATGACGCAGCTCTCGCGCGAGCTCAGACTCAGCGGGAATTGGGCCGTTGCACTCGTCGAAATTCACGTGCCGAGCACTGTCACGCACATTCAAGAATCGGATGCCTTTTACACGTTTAAACAGTCGGGAAAGGCAAAGCAAGAAACGCATTTTTTTCCGCAAGGTATTTACGACAACATCGAGCAACTAGCCAACGAAATAAATAAATCAGCCGCCTTTCACGATCATTTGCGTCTCGAAGCTGCACCCTTTCAAAAGGGCTACTACATGCTAAAGCGCAAGTGTGCCTGCGATGATCAGCATCAGATAACGTTCAACGAAAAAATTTGCCGTGTTTTCGGTTTCGAAGATTCCGAGACTCGGCGGAAAAACGGCACCTTTGTCACATCGTCAATGGGCAGTGTAATCGCGCTAGGAAACAGACCAGCATCGCTTTCCCGAGCTATTCCCGATCAGCTCTACGTGTACACGGATGTATGCGAGCCACACACTGTAGGCGACACTCAAGCTGCTCTACTGCGTATAGTTTCCGTGGATAGTGCAAAATACAAATTCGGCAGTAATATCGTGAGACATTTTGCAGCTGCTCATTATATTCCACTTTTACATCAGAGTTTTCGCTCGATTGTCATAGATATAAGGGATCAGCACGGAGTGCGAATACCATTCGAATATGGAACGCTGACGGTTACGCTTCACTTTAAACGTAATCGGTAGAGAGAGAGAGAGAGGGAGAGAGAGAGCAACAATGAGTCACTACATACGCTACTACGACGAGCAAGTAGGCGGTGGAGGAGTGTGACACGTCTATTCCGGCTCAACGTATCAGCGCGGACGAGGTGTAGGTGCGTGGCTCGGAGGTTTATTTCGAAAAATTCTTCCGTACATCGCTTCCGGTGCCAGAGCTGTGGGCAAAGAGGCTGTGCGCACAGGTATCAACGTGTTAGACGACGTCGCAAACAACGGCTCGAATTTCAAGGAGGCGTTCAAATATCGTGCTAAAGAGTCTGGACAAAAATTGAAGAAAAAAGCCGGTGAAAAGATAGCAGAAATGATGAAAGGCTCTGGTTATAAATCACGCGCAATGCATCGAAGGCGTCAGTTGAGAAAGACGCGTACATCGAGTACAACCGGCTCTAGCAAAAAACGCAAACAACATACGGCAGGGAGGAAGAAGAGAGTCACGAAAAGAACGAAGAAGAGGCCTAAAAAGAGAAGTACTCAGCAGCATCAGCAGAGTTTGAGAAGTGTTACGGATATTTTTGGTCCCAGGCGTATTTAGTTTGGGGTAAAAATGGCATTTTTACATTCGCACTCAACGGAATGCATGTCCAGCGAGCTGGATCTTTTCACGCTTCCAGCCACCCAAACATCCATTGAAAGCAGCAGCTTTCTGCATTATAAGCCTGTGTCGTCTCTTAGCGACGATGTCGACGCCCCATTGGAATTTGTCGTGCCGGCAGGTAGCGAGGATTACTTTGATCTGGCTCACACTATGCTTCATGTTCAAGCTAAAATCGTACCCGCTGACGAGGCTACCGATACGTCCGAAGACCTTAAAGTCGGACCGATCAACAATTTCATGCATTCAATGTTCAATCAGATTGACGTTTTTTTCAATCAGAAAATTGTTTCACCGCCTAATAATGCCTATCCTTACAGAGCGTACATCGAGACGCTTCTCAACTACGCACCGGCTGCTAAAGAGTCACATCTTACAGCGAGTCTGTGGTACGACGACACGAGCGGCGGTTTCGATTCGCCAGCTAATGCGGTGAGCACTGCCACAGCACCTATAATCGCGAACAAAGGGCTGGAAAATCGCAAATATTTTACACAGAATCGACGATACTTTGACATGATTGGGCATCTACATCACGACCTCTTTAATCAGGATAAAATGCTGATTAATGGCGTAGAAATGCGCGTACGTCTAGTGAGGAGTAAGGATGCTTTTTGTCTGATGGATGCGACAACCGATGGAAAATTCAAACTCAGCATCAAAGAAGCTACACTTATAGTTCGCAGAGTAAAAATCAGTCCTGGAGTTTTACTGGCTCATGCGCAAGCATTATCGAAAACCACGGCTAAATATCCCATAACGAGAGTCGAAGTTAAGTCGTTTACTCTTCACTCGGGAATATTGGGCGATTCGATCGACAACGTTATACACGGTCAGCTGCCAAAGAGAATAATTTTGGGTTTTGTGGAAAACAAAGCATTCAACGGAAACCGCGCATTAAACCCTTTTAATTTTCAACACTTCTCTATAAATTATATTTCTCTCTACGTCGACGGCATACAAATTCCAAGCAAACCTTTGCAGCCACGTTTCACGGGTCTCGACAAACTCTACATCGACGCTTTTCAAACACTTTATACGGGCACAGGCGTACATTTTCTCAACGAAGGTTTTGGCATTAATCGCTACAACTATTACAAAGGCAATTTTTTGACGACCTTCGATCTCACTCCTGATTTATCGGCACACTGTGCCACACATTGGAATCTCGTGCGCTCGGGTAGCATACGCATAGAAGTAAGATTTGAGACGGCTCTTTTCACTGCTATCAACTGTATCGTTTACGCAGAGTACGACAACGTTCTGGAAATCGACTCTAATCGCCAAATCATAACGGATTTTAGCGCTTGATGCGCACGCACACTCGATCGCAGCGCCTCAAAAAAAATTTTTGATTCGCGCTTCATAAAGCGAGCGCGATGACAGTCTGCAGTTAGTCTCCCTCTCGAAACAGCCAGCACCTAACGTACTCGAGCAGCAACAGTATCATCGTCATCATCATCATGACGGACTACGTGATCGATATTCAAGGTTTTCGGGATATAAATAGAAAATTTATTCCCAAAGAAGTTGGAGTTTTATCTCTCCAGAGCCGTATAGTTGGCCATTGGATCATTCGCGCGCCGTGCAGTTTTACCGAATTACCCACGGATATGCAGCAGACGAATAATTACTGCACTCTCGATGTACACGGTTTAGAGTGGCACGATGGAGATATCTCCTTCAAGAGTCTGCGTCGTAATCTGTGCAGCTTGGTGAAAGACGCACGCCGTATATATGTCCGTGGTCAGGTAAAAGCCAAGTTTTTGGAAAAAGTAGTGTCTCGAAGAATCATCAATTTAGAAGATTTTAGTGCTCTTTCGTTTGACGAGCTCTCTGTGCAATTCCCTAACGTCTTGCTGTGCACCAGCCACTGTATCAAGAAATTCGAGAACAAGAAAAATTTTTGCGCACTGCGTCGAGCATATCAAATCAGAAGGTGGATACACTCAATCGTTCCCAGTCCTCATCGAAGCGATCCGTACGAGATAAATAGCCAAGTAATGTACCAAGCTATATTAGATTACGATCGGATGCAGATGGAGAGATATCACTATCCCGAAAGATTTCGCGCTGGCGACGTTGTGGACGGAATTAAAAAAGAAGCTGACGAGAAAAAAGATGGTATGGTAGAAGAAGAAGAAAAAGAAGAAGAATACGTAGATGTACCATCAACATGAATACGCGTCAAATAATCACAGCTATTGGAGAATTAAAAGCCGATTCAATAGGAGTTTACGCTGCTAATCGCGTTCCGAAATTGCTCTCCACACCGACAGCTATTGTAACGAATCTCGACACGTTCGATCAGCCAGGATCACATTGGGTTGCCATCTTTATAGATAAAAATGGATACGGAATTTACTTTGACAGCTACGGAGTTGCACCCGTATCAAAGCATCATCTCGATCGACTCAGAAAAAACTGCAAGCGATTCGACTGGAATAAAAAACAAGTGCAGAGCGTCGACTCTAAAGTATGTGGCGAACACTGCATTATGTTTCTGTATCATATGTGTAGTGGCATTTCTCTGCGAAAATATCTACGTTTTTTTTCATCAGACTTTGTCAAGAATGACGCATTAGCCGTTAAGTTTTATCGAAGGCTCATGAAAAGAATGCAAAATAAAACAAAGCGTCATCGCCATCATCGAGTCAACGCATTCCCACGCACGAGTTCTACAGGACGGGGTTACTGTAATCAGATCTGCACAGCCAAGACCGGATGTTTATTATCTGAGTAGTTTATACAAAGGTACTAGCTGTGACGGTAGCATTAAATGCTCGTTTTAATATGGAATGTAAATACTGTAACGGCCGTTTCTAGAAAGATCTGCGACTCGTTGAAACTAGCTCACTAGCTCTTTGTCCCCCCCCCCCGTCCTTTATAAAGGTGTCGTGGCGTAGTCGCCAGCCATCAGTCGTAAGAACACTCTCGTCAAGTAGACTTCGCGTGTGTAAAAAATCTTTGCAATGGATTCGCCAGCAGCAGCATCAGCAGCACCAAGTGCCGAGTCTTGGAAAAATAAGTCGATCACGTGCAACTTGTTGTACTCGACAACGTACGCGCTCAACAAATCAAACTGCAAACGTGCAACCATAGGCCTGGAGTATTACAGCGGTTACTACAGAGCAGTGTTGAAAATTTGTGCAAATGGATCGCCAGCCAAGTATGTGACACTCGACGCACACAGCTGGGAAGTAATCAAAGATCAGATGGAGGCTATAGATGCATATCTGAATCACTCCTTCACGTTCTACCAGGATTTTGGAAATCCTAGCAAGATCCTTCTTCCAAATCACGATATCACGTTCACAAACAGCTTCGGAGCAAGGGCGATCGGTATCGATGAGAGGCCAACACCAACATCACCACCTACAGCAGAAATGACAACCCACAACGGTCAGCAGTTCATCAGCAGTGTCGGCGGCCATGACGATGAAACACAACAGCATCCACCTGCACAGCCTGCGTGCAAGAAGCAGAAAAAGTACGAGAGTCCGCCTAGTGTAATTATGCATCAACAAACGTTCGCTGGCTTAAGACAGGTAAAAGAGTGCATCGATTTGCGTTTTAAACAGCTCGAGGAGCTTTCGGGATTAGTTAATCGCGGTGTGGACTCAATTTTCGATTATATAAAAGACGCTTTGAAAAGAGAAGAGGCTGAAGCGTGTCGTGAAATTCTGAAAAATGTAAACTCGTTCAAACAATATTACGCTCTTCATAAATATAAAATAGACGAAATTGTTAAGACAAAGTTAAATTTCGCTACTGTAAGCGTCGACGTTTTAGATGTAGTTTTAACAGAAATCTATGCGTTTGGCTTAGCCAGAATCGCAAAAGATGTGTACGACGTTATGTTTCCGGTATAACTTTTTTTTTATTCATCTCTTATCGATAGTTTCTAAGCTGTATATATGCTTCATTGTTCTACACACACACACACATAAATATATCATGTATTCAATTTTTACTGTTTCATTGAATAAATATAAGATTGTATCAAACGAAAAATTTCTCTATTTTTTAATGTGTACAAATCCCTTCAATAAACCCCAAAGCTGAAATTTAGAGTAGGCTTTGCGGCACCGTGTAGTAGGAAATCATACAGGTTACTCATTATTACAGCGCAGAAAGGATCAGAGCCGGGGCAAGGGCAATAAAAGACAAGCTGCAGGTATACGGCAGGTAGACGGCAGCTTTGGCGGACGCGCGTGAGTATGGCGTAGAGAGGGGAGAGAGTGTAAAAGGAGAGGGGGGCTACGGGCTGTTATAGCGAGAGTCGCGCACGTGCGTTCGAGCTCGGGGCCGGTATGGAGTAAACAGCGAAAGAGAGAGAGAGAGAGAGAGAGTCGCGCTCGGGTCTGCTTGGGTAAAAGGGGGGAGGGCTGGCATCGTATGCGGGATATAGCTTTTTTTAAAATTATTTATAATTATTTATAAATAAACAAAAGGCAGTCGATGACAGACTGTTTATCGGGATATAGCTTTTTTAAAAATTATTTATAATTATTTATAAATAAACAAAAGGCACCCATCGATGACAGACTGTTTATGACAGTAACGGTCGTAAATTATGTTTATTGACCTTATTAGCCAGTGTTTATATAAACATGGACTTCTGTTTACATAAACAACTGGCGCCAGCCACGGACTGGTGACGTCACTCTGTCGTAAATCATGTTTATTGACCTTATTAGCCAGTGTTTATATAAACATGGACTTCTGTTTACATAAACAAGTGGCGCCAGCCACGACTGGTGACGTCACTCTAGGCCACGCCCTGTCTCTCCATACCAGCCCATATACTACTAATATTCCTCCTACTAGGATGAGGAGCGTCCGGATACCTTTCAGCGTACAGCCTCGCTGCAGCCTTGTAATTGCCGTGACATTCTCCCAGAATCTTGATCATGTTGACTATCTCTACTGGCGTGTAGTCAGCCATTATCTGTTGTAGGTAGATTTTTTAGGGAATATTTAATCTTACTAGAAATAATTTATTATAAGTATTTTTCTGCTCTGAAATTCAGAAAGTCAATGAAAACCTAATGATGAGAAGCTTTGAGGAGCTGTAAGAATTTACAAGCTTTACCAATAGAACGATAACGAAGCAAAAAAATGTCTTTTAGCGAGAAATAAAGCATTTACGAGAAAAATATTTCTTAAAAAGATGCGTACTTTATCAGAGAATCTGAATATGATTTAAAATATGTACAATTTTCATTAAAAAAACTAAGCTTGATTTTGATTCTCAGTTGAAAACATGCCCCTTACTGCTCAAACTGGCCCCAGATGATGTCAAACTTGTCCCAGTTGTGACCGTAAACTTGCCCCAGATGATGTCAAATTCTCCGCAGATGACGTAAAACTTGCCCCAGAGAATGTCAAACATACCCCGAAGATTGCAAGCTTCCCCCATGTGATAAAAAATGAATCAGATTAGCGTTCTAATGAACTTTGGTTCTGTTGATAAATTTTTTGGTAATTTCATTTCTTTGAAAAAGAGAGTATTTTCCATTAAAGTGATGGTTCTTTCTTAAAATGAATTTAAGGTTCGAGGTCAAGGTCATAGCCAAGCTTCAATTGCCGGAATAAAAATCGAGGATTACCGTTAAATAAATTGACTGACCTTGGAATGACCTTGTTGGTTAAAGACAAGTTCATGGCTAAGGTCATACTTGGACTTAAATTTGTAAAATTGTGTACGTTTCTAATTCCTCGGATAAAATGTAAAATTTTTAACTTCTTTTAAAGGGTGGGGCAATAAGAGATATCTAGTGATTTTTTCAACTTTTTTAAAGCCGTTTACAACAAAAATTTGGGATTTTTTCAAAAAATGATTCGAACAAAAAGTGTTTCTCTTTTTTAGTAGAATCCGAATCCGCCATAAAAATATGCACATTTCATATGAAAATTAGGTCTTGACTTTCAAATAACCTTGAAGGTCATGTTCAAGGTCGCAGCTAAAATAGCCAAAAGATGCCCCCCTTCGAACCCAACAAATTTTATTTGAAACATTTTTTTCTCAGAGCAAATTATTAACCAGTTTTAGGGGGTGGTAAATTAAAATGGGACACCCTGTATATATATATATATATCTTAATACCGTATATCGCAATGAATTTGTAGAAATATCGATAATTGAATAAATAATTGATTATTAGTGAATATAAAAATACTTATCTTCTTTTTATTTATATCCTTACCATTTCTCCATTTCCATGGTGCATTCTGTATACATTTCATACACTCTTTTATTCAAATTTAAGCGTAAAAAAAAGAAGAAAGAAAAGAATAAAGAAAGACAGAAAGAAAAAAATAATAAAAAAGGTGGGAGAAGGGGAAGGCGGGGCTGTTACCCCCTCTCCGCCACCGGAGCAGTCTCTCCTCCCGCGCGCTGAAGGCCCCCCCTTCCCCCCACAGTGCTGCGTCAGCACAATCAGCGGCGGCGGCGGCGGCTGGTTTGTTTTGACTCGCCACTGTGGGGGGATTACTACTACGGAGGTATACTGCCTGATCTATCTGTAGAAAAGTATATTGACGATGCTAGAAGACAAGTTTCTATGGTTATTTGTGTTATCTGTGAAGATGTGTTTGAGGGACTAGGTGCGCTTGCGCTTAATCTCTCATATTCATTGTTGCTTGGATGAGGATGGCTTCGCAGTAGGAAAATGAAATACTTGAGTCGAAGTATAAAACTGAGGACTTTATTAATTGCAAAAGGGGGACGATGCCCAGTATAAGAAATCCGGCGTCGCCACGCATGGTGGTGGTTGGAAACTGGCGCCGCAGGAAGACGGTGGCCGCGAGGCCAACTGCGGCTATCAGAAGTCAGCGCGCGGCACGAGGCGCTGCTTGCATCGCTGGCTCCGCTGGTGGTGCGGATGAGCCCCCACAGCTACTCCGCCGCCAGTGACGAGCGGCTTGAGGAGGAACGATACCTGGTGCCTGTGGAGAGTGTCTTGACTCGCTTGCGCTGACAGGGGTGCCGAGCCGGATGATGAAGCGGTGGTCTGTGCTCGAGCCGGCTATAAGGCGGGCAGCGGTGGTGAGTCCACTTGATCCGTCGACGTCGGAGAAGCTGGAGGTTGCGAGGTCGGCGGAGAGTGCACTCGATCCGACGATGGCGGTGGTGGAGTGGCCGACGGAGAGTCCTCTCGACCCGCCGACTCCAGAAAGGCCGGCTTTAGTGATGCCGTCGAGATGGCCTTGGATTCTCCATTAACCTCGTTCCTGTAGACCTGGTCGTTCAGGCGCTCGAGGATCTTGTAGGCCGCAGAGTGCGGCGGTTCGAGCGTCTTCTTGACGGTATCGACGCGTCTGAAGACGTAGCCGCATGTGCGGAGTTCTGGTTGGAAGAAGGGTGCCAGCGGCACTTCGGAATCGCTTCCGGCCACCTGGAGAATCTGTCTACAATCGTGAGACAGTATTGCATACCTGAGTGGAGCGGCAGCTTGATGATGTCCAGGTGGAGGTGGTTAAAGCGTGCTTCGGGGACTTCGAAGTCACCCAGAGCTGATCGGTTGTGGCGGCTGACCTTCGATTGCTGGCAGGGCACGCATGAGCGGGCCCAGCGCGCGATGTCTTTGCGCATGTTGGGCCAGACGCATTTGGTGCAGATCAGGCAGATGGTGGCTCGAACGCTCGGGTGGGAAAGGCCGTGTGTGACGTCGAACACGGTCTTTCGGAGCTGCCGAGGGATGTAGGGCCTGACCTGGTTACCGTCGATGGTGCAGGGTCAGCGAAGATGTGCGGTAGGTCTGCGTCTGTCGCCTGGTGTTGCGCTACCGCCTTTAGGTCAAGGCTGGATGGCACATTTATCACCTCTACCTTGGAGAGAGCGTCGGCTGCGATGTTGTCGGGTCCCTTCGTGTAGGCCAGCGCGACCTGGAACTGGAGGATGTAGTCGAGCTGCCGGGATTGTCAAGGCGAGGACTTTTCTGATGGCTGCTGCGCTGCGTAGGTTAACGGCTTGTGGTCGGTCAGCAGCGTGAAGGGTCCTCCCTCCAGGATTCCTCTGAAGTGTTTCACCGCTGCAAAAGCTGCGAGAAGCTCCCGGTCGTAGGTGCTGTAGTTGCGTTCAGTGCTGGAGAGCTTTCTAGAGAAAAAGGCGAGCGGTCTCCAGGAACCGTCGGCTTCTTGCTGCTCGAGAGCTGCGCCCATCGCGTGGTCCGACGCGTCGGTGAGCAGTCTCCTGGGTGCGTCGTCTCGGAGGAAGGTGGTAGTAGCTGCCCCAGCAGGTGATCGGGTAGGCTTTCTTTGATGGCAGCAGGTCGAGCCATTTGACTCGAAGGGCCTCGTTGGAGACCGCTGAACCCGCGAGGCGGCGCATATGTCGCCGAGCTGGACCTTGTTAAAAAGCTGGTGGAGTTGGTGGTCGGCCGAGACGGCGAGGCGCTTCAGTACTGCTGCCTTTAATGTCTCGTATCGGTGTGCTGCTGGTGGCGCGAGGGTGACGTCCGAAACCTCCTGTGCGACCTTTGGTGGCAGGTGGGCGACCAGCAGATCGTATTTCGCTGCGTCTCTGGTAACACGGTTGAACTGGAATGTCGACTCGGCCTGTGCAAACCAAAGTTGGGGATTAAAACTCTAATATGAGGGTAGGGTACATCGGGAGACTACGTCGATCTCGGGCGCGTCGAGCGATTCCCCGCGCGGATAGCTGGGTGGCATTCGGCCGTCCGGTGGTGGTTGTTGGGTGGATGGTACGAAGTTCTGTCGCTGTTTGTGGTCTGCCAGCAGGGCGTTTTGACGCTGATCGGATTCGCAGGGCTGTCTGTTGGTCATCTTGTTGGCTAATAGTTCTTCTGCCGCTATGTTCGGCGGTGGCGTGCGGATCATTGACTCGTCCGAGGAGTCGTGCGAGAAGTTCAGCGCTCGTCGCGCCGCTCGCTGCGCTGAACGCACCTGCGAGCGCGTGGCGGTTCGCTGTGCGCGCTGTATGGCGGCGGGATGCGGTGCGCGAGCTTCCTGGTGGCGAGCGGGAGACTTACGCGAAGCCAACGGGGTGCGCGCGTGAGGTACTCGACGCGAAGCGAGGAAAGATGGCCGCTCGCTCGCAGCTTGATGACTTGCGGCGAGCGTGTATGTTTATGTCGCTGTGGCGACGAAACGCGCGTTGTGCGCGCGCTCAATGGCCTCGATCGCGGCGGGAACGCGCGGCAGCGAGCGCGCACAAGGGCGGAGCGAGAGAGAGAGAAAACAATGGCCGCTCGTTGCGGATGAGTGTGCGTGAAGCGCGTGCTCGAACGACCTTGACCTCAGTGGCAAGGTGCGAGCGTGCTCGGAGATGAGCGAGAGAGCGAGAGGCGTATATCTATATAGCTATACGTGTCTCTGCTTAGCGGCTCGCGGCGTGTGCGCGGCGATGATGCACTATATGCAGCAGCTTTTTTTTGTGTGACCGTTCGGATCGCCGCCGTGGCGAAGAAAAAGAGCGACTCGCCGGTGGCGATCTGCGAGACTCGCGATAAAGAGAATGCGACTCGCGGGTCGCGCGCGGTCAGCGAAAGAGAAGGTGTACCTGGGCTGCTGAGAGACCTGCGCCTTACTGCTGTTGTCGTTGCTCGGCGGAGGTTGCGGCTGACTACTGTCGTTGCAGCACGCCGGTGGGTGAGGAGTACGGTCCCGGCACGTTCGCTGTGAAGAGGCTGGTGCGGGACGTCCTCGGTGTTGGTCGTGTAAACCGCGCTGGCTGGAGTCCTCGAGGGTGGCTGTAGAGAGGCCTTGCTGTCGAGGTGATAAAAAGATGGTGTAGAAGGCTCGAGAGTCCGGGCTGTAGAGCGGCTCCGAAGCTCGAGGGTTGGCGGTTTGCTGAGAAGCGTTGAGTGGAAGGAGAAGCGACGCCGCACAGAGATGGAAAATGGACAAAATTCTTGTGACAACTAAATTCTCCATCAATTTTGAAATTTTTTTTTTTTTAAATACTCCTAATAACATAAGGAAGAATGTGTCACTGCCTAAAATCCGTTTACATATCATAATATGCCAAAATGTATTTCAAAATTTCAACTGGAGCATCTATAATATGCACTTTACATCCGGAAAATTTACTTTATATGTATATGTATATACCATGTATACATATGTAAATACACGAAAACATATGTAAACATATGTAAGCTTATGTAAACATATGTAAACATATATAAACTATGTATACGTATGCAAACGTATGTAAACATATTTAAACGTATCTAAACATATGTAAACGTTAACGTGTCATAAAAAATATTTATAATTGTATAGCGATATTATAAATTTATAACTAAAAATATTTATAAAAATATTAAAATTTATTAAAATTAATTTAGTACGGAGAGGTATTTGAGTACTAGGATAAATTATAACACTTAATTTTTACAGAACAGTCTCTTTATTTTCTTTCATAAAGTTGATTTACTTGTTTATTTTTATTACATAATATATAATTATAGAACAACCTCTCTATAAATATTATTTATATAACATTTTGCATTTATAAATAATAACAAAAAGCAAAGAAATATTTAATGTTTTTGTACAAATTGTTCTGCATTCGGAGTCAGATTCTTCTTAACTTTTTTTTCGACTTCCCACAGTGCGATAATAATTGGATCCGATGATACAAGGTCATAATGAAGTTTATCCTCGTTGTTTGAAATTCTGTTAATCCATCTGCTATGCCCAGATCGTGCGTTTCGAAAACTTTTATTTTTTACCTCTTGGGGTTCTTCCGAAAACCAAATCATAGGTGCATTGATATCACTCATTATTTCACAACCATGAATTAAAACTTTGTGTACTGAAGGCGGCATTTTATACCACGGGTACAGTTCTACACATTACTTTGCTGTTTCTATACAGTATCTTTCGAACATGCACAAATCTATTTCTTTGCCACTCGATATAACTTGAAGAACCGTGAATAAACTGTCCATCATATAATTATCTACTCCTATGATCTCAGATACACGTTTGGGTAGTGTTTTAAGTCCGCGTGCGAAACGTCCCTCTACCGGGAGGAAGAATTCGTTGTCGACCAAGCGTGGTCGTTTCGTGACAAGCAGGAAGCGTACGAGTTTTAGTAGAGAGAGATTAGGAGAAAGTGACATCGAGTCGCATGATGAAGAGCCGAGAAGCTCGTCTGAATCTGCTTTGAACAGTGAAAGAGAGGTCGACGTTCGTCGAAGAGTAAGAGAAAGAGGAAGCGGTTCGAGTTCTTTCTCTGTGCGTCGGGGAGGTTCGGAGATGTATTTTCGCGATCGGTTTTCGAATAACTTGACATCAAATTTCGCTCGAGATTCTAATTATTTAAATTCAAATTATGGTCGTTTTAACAGCGCTTATAACGAGAGAAATGGGTATAACCCAAGTTTTGCTGCTTGTCACGAGCGATCGTACGATGATTTCCAAGAGCGATTGACGAGAGCTTTGGAAAATTCGTTAGCGGCGGTAAAGCAAACCAGCATCACCGGCGGCGATGCGACGCTAGTTAATAGGATGACGTCGGTGAAAAAAACTACAGCCTTTCTCGGGAGAACCACTTGATTGGAGTAGGTTCAAGCAGTCGTTTGACTTCGCTACAAGTTTAGGAAATTTTCCGGACCGCGAAAATGTGATGCGATTATCTGAAGCACTGACCGGCGTCGCGCGCGAGGCAGTGCAACCATTATTTATGGCGGGCCATAATTCAAAAGAAATTATGGACACTTTAGAAATGCGATTCGGAAATTCGAAATTAATATTAACAAAAATTTTAGATGATATTAGACTGCTTCCTAGTGTAGAAAAGGGAAAGATAGGGCTCATAGAGTTTGCGACTAAATTAAGAAATGCAGTTTTAGCAATAAAAGCGCAAAAGAATAGTAAGGGATACCTAGACAGTCCGGAACTTGTAGATGGTTTAATTAAAAAATTACCTAGCACAATGGCGTATAATTTTACTGATTATGCGGCCACGGAAGCGCGGAAAAATGAGGAAACGCTTAATTTAGAAAGACTCGCTCAATATGTATATAAAGAAGCGCAAAAACATATAGTCGCGAATATTATTACCTACGAGTTAAATGAGGCTGATAGGTATCCTAAGGGTGTTAGTCAGGGCTCGCGAGAAAAAGTCAAGACGGTTTATGCTACACTTGACGAAAGCGCAGGTGGAAATGAAAGGGTTGAGAAGAGAAGAGAAAATGCGCGCAAAAACTCTTTTGACAAGCACTGTATGCATTGCGGGCGAAAGAACCATTCAATTGGAATTTGTTCTGATTTTGCGAAGCTGCCAGAAAATATGCGATGGAAAATTGCGAGAAACCAACGCCTATGCTTTAATTGTTTAGGTGGAGGCGGACACTCTCGTAATTCTTGCCAGAAAGCGAAATGTAAGATATGTGGTCGGCCTCATCATGAACTCCTGCACCCTTTAGAAGTGAAAAATTTGAATGAAAAATCACAACACGCAATTCATACGTTAGATCGAGCTGCAAATTCGCAAACTGTTGAAAGCTCCCCGGAAGTGAATCAAATTTGACTAGAAGCTCATGCTTTGTTGAGATTAGTACCTGTTTTTCTTATAGGTTCGAGAAAGAGTAAACTCATTTATGCTTTATTAGACGATGGAGCGACAGTAACGTTTATAAATTCACGGGTAATTGATGAAATAGGTATAAAGAAAACGGGCGTAGAAATATTTTTGAAGGGAGTAGGAGGTGATGAGTCGGCTATATTATGTAACGAAAAAGCCGATTTAAATATTAAAAGCGATTCTATAATATATAATTTAAGGAATGTGTTAGTCGTACGTGATCTCGAGCTGCGTAAGCAGTGTGTTGGTCAAAAATTAGTCGATTTCTGTGCGATAAAGACGGGAATTAGAATTTTGCCGTATAACGAGGCTCCAGAAATGATTATCAGGCAAGATAACTGTAATTTGATGCTTACTCGGGAGTATCGCGAGTTAGAAAAGAGTGATTTGGTAGTTTCTCGTTGTTTATTAGGCTGGGCTATTCACGGGCTCTCACATAAACGAAATTTGCAATATGTCAATAGTATTTTCAATATTAATCAATTTTCTGAGTCGGTTGTTCTGAGCGAGTTGAATGATTTAGTTAAATCATATTTTGATATAGACTCAATCGGCATAGGTACGCGAGTAAAAGCAAGCCACGATGACAAGCGTGCTCTTGAAATTTTAGGTAATACAAGCGTTCACAACGGTAAAGAATGGGAAGTAGGATTATTGTTGAAAGATGACGAAAAGATGATTGACGACGGGCGGTTTATATCATTACAACGATTAAAGTTGGTAGAGAAAAAACTTGATCGCGATCACGAACTTGCGAATTTATACCATAATGAGATGCAGAGGTTATTTGATAAAGGTTTTGCTAAGAAAGCCACTGGAAAATTAAATAAATTAATTCGATTCTCGCCGCATTTTGGTGTGCGAAATATAAATAAACCGGGAAAAGTGCGAGTAGTTTTCGATTTAGCTGCGAAATCGAAAGGAAAAAGCTTCAACGACTACTTATTATCAGGACCAGACCTTTTAAAATCTTTGATCGGGATTATTATACGATTCAGGCAGTTCGCTTATGCGATTACAGCTGACATCAAAGACATGTTCTTAAAAATTAAAATTCGTGAGGAAGATCAGGACGCGCAGCGGTTTTTATGGCGCGGCGTGGATAGAAAGGGACCGCCAGAAGAGTACGTATTTACATCGGTTTTATTTGGTGCGAAATCATCACCTTGCACGGCAATGTACATAAAGAATAAAAATGCATCTCAGTTTTTATCAGTTTATCCGGAAACCGCGCATAGTATTATAGATAATTGTTATATGGATGATTACTTGCATAGTTGTGAAACGATTGAAGAAGCTTCTAATCGGGTAAGAGAGTCAATTGAAATAAATAATTTCGCTAACTGGGAAATGCATGGTTGGGCTAGTAATCAAACCGAAATTTTAAATGAGTTAAATTCAGAAAATTCTTCAGGCAATTTAATAAAAGCCATAGATAATTAACGTAATGACGAGAAAGGTTTAGGTTTAAAATGGTTAAATTCGACAGATGAACTCGCGTTTCGATTCAACTCTAGTAAGATAACCGATGCTTTTTATAGAGGATTTGAGAGGCCTGTAACGTCCCATGTTCATAAAGGATAATTATATGTATGGATATACTGTATACAGAATGATGTATGACGGCGTGTATGTGTACAGGCGCAGGTATACGACGATAATCACAATGTAAGCACTTCCGCAACCGCGTTTACGACATCAAACGCGTCCCACTAATCAAACCAACTGACTTCCGAGTCAGCAATCCCAAAACCTACTTATTCTGCACCATCACCAACCTATATTGTAAGACACTTTCGGTGGCGATCGGTGATTGGTTATTACCCTAACGTTGAGATCATCCGCAAAGCCTTATAAGCCCCGCACTCAGTCCTCATAGTGCCTTTAGTGAAGTCTCTTTTTACAAGGACAACGAGTGTTGTACCTGCTGGACCTGGTGTGTGAATACGAGTGCCGTTTAGTCCTTCGCGTCGTCTATTGGGTGCTTAGAAACCACTCAAACTCCGTGGAAGCTAACCGGTGGAATTCTTCATACTCTGGACGTGAGTTGGTACAGTACGAGGCTTAAGGACCGTCAACATATCTGGCGTTAGCTTCGGCAGCTTAGTTAAGGAACTTACTCTCAACACGCCACGGAACCATCCATGTAGGATAATACTAAATACCGCCCAGTCATCGACCGTGCAATCTACTAGTAGTGTCCGAACGGGATTGTAAGTCGAACCAATATAGAAATAAGTAAATACGTAACATTAAGAACAAACGTAAAGATTAGATTAAAACATCTGTGTAACATCTGTATCAAAGCATTGGGCCTTCGTCTAAATAAAGTCATAGCAAAGAAGTACCATAAAGAGACAGTTTATTAGAATCATAAATTACTTAATAGTAACAGAAGACTCTCGAGTCAAGGCTAGTTCACCTATACTCAAATAAATAATTATTTGTATATAGAATTACTGCGCGGTTCAGCATAGTAAATCAGAACCTTACAAATGGCATCCCTTGTGGGGAACTAGCCATTGTTACTAAAGTAACAACTGTCTCGTTTAGAATTTTTATTATTAAGAAGAAATTTAGGGTCAGTATTTTTGAAACTTTTAGACGAAATAAATCATAATGGCGTTTAATCAGACTAGAGAGGAAATCTTAAGATTACCCAACTTAGAACAAAGAATCAATGCTTTAGATCAATTTTATAGATTTAAAGAGGCAGAAAGAGAAGAACAATTATTGGAATTTTCACGTAGTATATTAGAGTCAAATAATTTTCGGGCAGTGGAAAGAGCAACTCAACATCTTGCAGATTACGATGGAACAAATATGAATCTAAAGGAATTCTTACAAGATGTTGATAACTGCTTTACCATGATTTCTACAGATTCAGAAGCACACTTTTTAAGAATCGTTATATCAAAATTAAGGGGTAAAGCCAGACAAGTCTTGGAAGGTAGCACATTTAAAACTTGGAATGATTTAAAATCGCATTTAAAAGACTGCTTTGCACCGCCCCGCACATATAGTTATTACTTACACGAAATTCAATCATCTTCCATGAGGCAGGGAGAGAATATTCGACAGTTTTACGGTCGAATAAACGCGCTTAGTTAATGCCGCAATTAACGCCGCGTTGGAAGTACTGGGCAATAACGTACAGCGAGATCATTTAAAACCTCAGATCGAAATCATTGCCTTAGAATCATTTATTAATGGATTACCAGATGGTTGGAGAACCCGTATTATCGAGTTAGCACCAGAAAAACTGGATGACGCGTTCGCGTTAGCATCGAAATATGAACGGGGTAAAGTAACCATGTATAATAATCATTACTCCGATCCACGTATTCATCAAGTAAGTCATACTCAAGATCGAAGTCCACATGGTTCACGGGATTCACCCCATGGTTCAGGAGAAATATATGAAAGTATACATCAAGTAAGAACATTGAATAATGAGGAAGGAGATAGAGGAGGGCAAAGAAGAGTGAATTTTCATGATTCTACGCATAATAGAAATGAGATTTCTTATTCAATAGACCGGGATGACACCTATTTCCCAAAAATGACTTTTGAAGGAGGCAAGATACACGCACCACCACAGTTGAGTTACAAAAAGCCAGTACCCGAGCCTATCAAACATCCAAGTATACTCCAGAGGGAATATACTGAGAATACTATGGTGCCAGTAAGACCACCAGTACAAAGACATGTTATACCACCAGAGGCACCATTATATCTGGATTACAGACCCTGTAACTGTGCTGCATGTTATATATACTTTCAAAATCAACAGAGAGCCGGATATTGGTACCCACCTCAAAATGGAGGCTACCAACATCAAAATCCACCAACGTGTACGCACAGACCAGTCCCAATGCAGGAACCATGTCACCATCAAGAATCCGCAAATAACAGAAATCAAGACTATTACGGAGAAAAGCCGAAGTTGCCAAACCCGTTTCGCAGTGGAAATAAAAATCATTTAAACTGGGACAACGCTCACTGGAAGAACGCACCAGTGAGCGGGACGACTCCACAGCGTTCAACCAGTCCCGGCCCCACAGCCAAGTCGGGAAACCAGCCCAAGTTATTCGACTCACGTCAAGAGTCGAATCCTCGCCCACAATAAAATTAAAAATAGAACAACTGGCAGTTCCAGAAGTTCCAAATCAATGCAGTAAAAGAAAATGCATTGGGTCCTAATGCTATAGTAGACCAAAATGACGTGATCTCTATACTAGGTATTTCTCCACAGGAGGTAAGGACTCTAGGGACTGTAAAATTAAAAATCTTAGGAAAAGACCATTTATTCCACGTGTTACCATCTAGCACGCCACTATCAGAGGAACTTATATTGGGTAACCCTTTTCTACTTGTAGAAAAAGTAAACATCATGTTTGGAGAGGGAGTACTAGTAACGGAAAGTCATCCGATAACACCCGTTCCCTTCGTTCATAAACTAATACCAGAAACTAGTGAAGATAAACATCCAGAGGAAGCATATCGAAACACGGAAGTAAAAAGAGTTCAGATTGAATCTGAGTTTGAATTTCCATATGCCGAACGCGAGATAGAACCGGAATCTATAGATACAGTAAATTGGAATTTTAATTCTAAAGGTTTTAAATCCAACAGTAAAACTGTATTTAAGTTACCGGCCAGAGCAAAAGTTCCTGTAAGAATTCCCGCAACTAAACATTCAGCTAAGGGCCAAGCCTACTTAAGACGAATAAATACCGTCCCAGGAGTTTTTATAGGAGAAGCTGCCGTCAAAAATAACAAAGGCTACTGTTATGTAATGGCCACTAATACTCTACCTGATCCAGTTGAAATAGAAATTACTCCACAACCATTGGAAGCATTTGACTTTTACGATGACTTGGAGGATGACTACGAGTTTCCGTTAGAAGGGGAACCACCAAAAGACGAAGAAGACCGCGTAAAAACAATCCTGGAAAAAGTTTTAACCAACTATCACACAAGACCAGAAAGAACGCAGATTAAGAAAATGGTAAAAGAATATTCTCATCTGTTTTATTTGCCAGGAGATCCGCCGCCAAGAACATCATGTGTTAAGCATAAGATTAGGACAACCGATAAAGAACCCGTCAAAGTTAAGGACAAGAGAGGACCAACAGGACTAGATGACGAGCTTTCTAACCAAATACAAAAACTTTTGGAAGCCGGTATAATCAGGCATTCAAAGAGCCCATCTTGCAGTCCTATTCGAATCGTACCTAAGAAGCCAGGACCAGACGGAAAGAAAAAGTACAGGTTGGTAATTGACTACCGAAAGTTAAACGCGAAAACCATCAAGGACGCATATCCACTACCTAACATCATGGAAATCCTTGAGCAGATTAGAAGAGCAAAATATTTCTCAGTTTTTGACCTCGCCATGGACTTTCATCAAATAGAGATTGACCCTGGGGATGTTGAGAAAACTGCCTTTAACACCAGATACGGCCATTTTGAGTACTTATGTATGCCCTTCGGCCTTACCAACGCACCTGCAACCTTCCAAAGGCTCATGGATTGCGTCCTAACAGGTCTACAAGGATCAGAAATGTATGTCTTTTTAGATGATATAGTGATTTATGCAAATTCTCTCGAAGAACATGAGGAGAAAATCGCTAAATTGTTTGAAAGGTTGTCAGCGGTAGGCTTAAGACTACAAATGGATAAATGCCAATTCCTTGTACCAGAAATTAATTATTTAGGTCATATCATCGACAGTTATGGAGTAAGACCGGACCCTAAGAAGTTAGAAGCCGTTAAAAACTACCCACGACCGACTAACCAAACTGAAATTCGACAGTTCTTAGGATTAGCTGGTTATTACAGAAGGTTCATTGAAAACTTCTCAGAGAAAGCAGGGCCCATCAACGCCCTATTAGCCAAAAACGTAAAATGGAAGTGGGAATTAGAACAAGAACAAAGTTTTAAGATCTTAAAAAAAGCACTTTGTGAAGCCCCCGTACTAACAACAGTGGATGAGAGTAAGCCCTTCATTCTAACTACGGATGCAAGTGATGGAGCTATAGGTGCAGTCCTAAGTCAAGGTGAACCAGGACAAGAACATCCAATCGCCTATATGTCCAGATCTCTCAACAAATGCGAACGAAATTATTCTACCACAGAAAAAGAATGTTTAGCCGTAGTAAATGCCATAGAGTATTTTAGCCACTACCTTTACGGTAAGCATTTCACCGTCTACGGAGATCACGAACCATTGACATGGATTGAATCATTAGAAGATCCAGTCAGTAGGTTAAATCGTTGGAGAATGAGATTACGAGGTTATTACTATACTTTCAAGTATAAACCTGGTCGTCTAAATGTTAACGCAGACGCCCTTTCCCGCAATCCAGTTGATAGAGACCAACTAATTAAAGAAGATGAACAAGAACAGGGGGGGGAGGTACGAGTACTGCCTATCCTACCTAAGCCGACTAAAACTTCTTTAGCCAGACATAATCGTACTCAACTACAAAGCGAAAACGAAACTTCTAAAGAAGGAGTTAAACATCGAAAGAAACCGGGTCGTAAGGAAAAAATCAAGCTTGATAACCCCACTATCCCTTTAGGTATGGAGGGAGGGCAAGCCGACCTAGAAGCAAGTACAATCGCGAAGAGACTTAGATTGAGGAAGAAAGAGCCAGCCATTACAAAAAAGAAAACAGTAGTTTTTGCAGAACCCGTAGTTTCCGAACCACCATCAATGAGTGAAACGGACAATTCAGAAATAACCAACTCAATTGAGAGTAGTATTGCGGAATCTTCCGATGCTCCACCAATACCACTAAGCAACAAATCTTTGCTTCCTAGCCTGTTGAATCAAGATACAGAGTCAGAAGAGGAAACTGATTCTACTATGGCCAAGTCAAACGAGGATCCAGGTGAAAGTGAATTTGATGAAATAATATTGAATAAACCCAACAAGAACAAGAGTAAAAATCCCAACAACAAAAAGAATACTAATTCTAGACAGACTAGTCCGGAAATTGAAACAAAATTTAGAGATTCTTCATCATCAAGTAATGACAAAGAGTTAATAAACCCAAAATTACAATCTACTATGAGACGATCAATGCCAGGTCAACTCATGGATAATTCAGAACTACAAGAATTATCTAGTATCGAATTAAACAAAAGTACAAAGGAAAAAGAGATTAATCCTAATGGAAACCCAAGCGAGACTACAAATAACCAACCACTCTCGATGTGCTGGGATAATTTCTTAGAGCTCTATCATGAAACTCCAACTGAGAATTGGGACCTCATTAAAGATATTGAAAGCTCATCACCCTTACAACAAGGAGAGAAAGCGAGTTCAGAACCACCTACGTTACTAGGAGAAGCTTCACAGGCAGTAGTCCCCAGCAGCACTGTAAGAGAATGGATGCTAGAATACGCACATAGTCAGTCTAATCCAATTCGTTTCAAGTCACCTATAAAACAACCTACAGCATCTTCTACTGCTTGGACTGAAGAGATGGCCGAAAACACCAATTGGCATCATCTTTCCACAATAGAACAAGAGGATAGTGAAGAAGAAACGGAGGATGAGATTAACGAAGAATTAAGAAAAAAATTATCTAAACCCAAAAAACAAAATAATCTACCTAAATCGACAAAAACAATAATAACACCCACAAGCGGAACACTTACCAACAACCATAATACTTCTTATATAAATAGTAAACCGAAGGAAGACAGTACAGCTCCAAGATTAGGAAACACACCAACATCTGTATTTTTCGACTATGTAGATTCAGATGTGAACTCGAGTGAATCATTAAAATTTTTAAAAACTAGAGAAGGTATAACATATCTAAAAGATAATATAGTACATTTTATTTCGAAAGATTTAAGTTTATCATATGGAACCAACAAATTACTTATTGACATAGAAGCTATTTATCGCGATGAATTATCGAAGGCCAAGATAACCATCGGTGATGTAATAGTTACCCAAAATAGAAAAAGATTCATTTTCAGTTTAGTTATTTCGGATAAAGAAAAAGACGAAATTACACCAGATAATTTATCGAAATGTTTAAATACATTAGCAAACGAAATTAAGAATAAAAAGTTAAAGTCTTTTAGATTAGCTAGAAGCGGAGAGTTAACCGACACTCTTCCACGAGGGGTATTACTAAATAAAATTAAGGAAAAACTGAAAAATTTACAAATAGCAGTAACGATATGTTACGGTGAGTGTAAGATATTAGCTCCTGAATACAAGTTAGTAGTTCTGAACGATTACCATAATAGTTTGTTTGGAGGACATCGTGGTATGGGAAAAACCTATAGAAGAATAAGAGAACGATACTATTGGAAAGGAATGAAAGAAGATATACATGATTTCGTACGCAAATGTGAAATCTGCCAAGAACAAAAGCTGATTAGAGTAAAGACAAGAGAACCAATGGTAATAACGGATACACCAAGTGAAGTTTTCTATAAAGTAGTGCACATACTAACTATGCAGTGTCAGTTTTCAAAATTTTGTATAGCAGTACCAGTGCCCAACATCAAAGCAGTTACAATCGCAGACGCTTTGATCCGGCACCTTTTTGTACATTTTGGAGTACCTAGAATAATTCTAAGCGACCGAGGACGCAGTTTTCAAAACAATCTATTCTCACAGTTATCCGAAATTTATAATTTTAAATTAAATACTACGACTGCATACCATCCACAGTCTAATGGATCCTTAGAAAGAAGTCACGCTGTCTTAGCAAACTTTCTAAGAAATAAATCATCAAGCAAACAAGATTGGGATAAAGTAATTCCCTTTGCTATTCATGAGTATAATACATCCGTACATACATCAACAGGTTACACTCCTCATGAATTAGTATACGGCAAACCAGCCCGTACACCCAATCGTCTGCCGAACGAATTTGAATTCGAAACTTACAACGATTACATACAAGAACTAACTGAATGTTTGAGAGATGCGCAAACAGTAGCCAGGAATAATCTCATACAATCAAAACATAAGAACAAGGAGTACTATGATAAAAAGACAAGACCTTTACAGATTTCTGTCGGAGACGAAGTGAGAGTATTAAAGGAACCCAGATATGGGAAATTAGATAAATTTTATAATGGAAAATTTTTTGTAAAAGAAATTAAAGACAATAGTAATGTCATAGTAGAGTCATCTAATGGAAAACTTATAGTAAAGCATAAAGACAAGTTAGAGAAATTTTAGCGCTGAGTACTACGTTCTTTGTTTCAGCATCATGGCGTTATTGATAGTGATGCTAGGACTGCTTCTATGTTTTTATCCGGACGGCAACAATAGCCTGATGCTGGACGAGGCTACTTACTACCAGATAACCGAGATAACTTAAAATCCAGGAATATACTACGAGTATATGGGGGAGGTAAAAATAGAAAGAACTAGATGGAGGATTGCCGTTACTCTGGATTTGAGTAGCTGGAAGGACCCGATTGTTTGGAGAGAAAAACAGATTTTTGGATTGACAAACATGTGTAAGATTAAACTAGAAGAATCGGAATGTAACAACATTATACGGACAGGAAAATTCAATTTAGAGTTGAAAATGCTAAAATCATTGAAAGACGACTTACACATATTCTTCAAACCATCGTTAGTCCTTCAGGAGAATCGTTTCTCCCCCTATACTCATACTTTGAGGAAACGTGGAGCGCCTTTCGAGTTTGTGGGTTGGATCAACAAACAGCTTTTTGGTACTATGGATGCAGGCGACAGAGACTAGCTAAATGTAGATATCGATAAACTGTATGAAAGGACAGCTAATATATCTTCGATGGCCGCTACACAAATGCATATTGTTAGATCAAACTTAGAGAATCTTCATAACGACATGGCGATTCATGAACAACGTCTGAGTGAACAACACTCGCAAATCGTGAGTCTTATGAATAGAACCGAACAGCTGGATTCCTTTGCGATTCGTACTAGCACAATTCAAGCTATATCGAGATGGACTTATCAATTCGATCAAGCACTAGAACATAGTATAAGTACTTACAAAACTTTGGTAAACACACTAGAGACAGCTACCCAAGGGCATCTACACCCTTTATTATTCACACACGAACAGTTACAATCAATTTTAAGGTCAATTAACAATAACACGTTACCATGGGACCATAGTTTGGTAACCATAGAGATGTTGCATGCCATGTCTAAAACAAGTGTTGCTACTACGAATGGTAGGTTAATGGTGTTATTAGACTTTCCACTATCAGATAAAAATAGATATTCACACTATAAAATTCACTCGTTACCTATCGCAAAAGAATTAACAGCTAATCATACTTCATATGTGAGTATCGTACCCAGCCATACAGATTTAATCGTATCACATGATATGCAAAGCTATTTGTTAGCAACATCATCATACGTAAGTACTTGTGTTACTTTTGACAGACTAGTAATGTGTCCACCTACATTACCATTTAACATAGACAATGATAAAAGCCCATGTGAATTTGCGCTACTTGCAAGACCAAAAGAATCGACATTACGATGTTGTAAAATGGCTATTTCATCAGCAGCATCTGTAAGATGGACCAAACTAATGAGTACAGACTGCTTTCAGTAATTGATCCAGTACCGATGAGAATCATTTGTAATGACGAACGTAAAGCAGAGCTAATCATAAAAGGAACTGGAATCCTAACCATCCGTGGGCTGTGCTACGGACACACAAGTCAAAATATATTATACGGAGTCAACGTAATACAAACAAACCAAACGTTCTACTATAAACCAGAACTGTCATGGAATATTAATTTCATGAACGTTAGCAGTATACTAGAGTACAGTAAGCTTGCTGAAGTACCACAGTTTACCGAGACCGAGGTTCATCGAATAAAAAGTTGGGCCGAAAGCGAAGATGCCATCACGCTACAACAACTTGAAGACAAGTTTTCGGAAGTTGCTGCCCAAAGAGAGAAAAATACACAAATGCAGCATATTTTGCTACATCAATCATGTCCCCCATAGTAATATTATTAATTATTTATATTATTTATAAATGTTGCTTCCCCTTTACATGCATCAGATGTACTAGAGGAAAGCCAAGGAAATCGAAAACATTTAAAAGAAAAGCAGACATTTATGAAAACGACAGTTTAAACAAAGTTACAGTCAACCCATTATTACAACACGAGACTAAATATAAAACCTGCAACATTGAAGAAATAGATTTAGGAACATCTGCAGAATCAGCAATTTCAACGATATACACAACGCTACCACCGAATACCAGAGAGGTCATTGTGTACAATACACCGGCAACAAATCCAGCAACGCTGCAATTACCCAATAAACGCCGAACAACTGGCGTAAACTTATTGCGCAACCAGACAAGACCACTACCAATTCAAGACACGGTATTTTAAACTTACCGGTGTCCATATTATTCTCTTTCCTTCGACTAAAGGATTTTGGGAGTAATTAATTTTTACGCAAAAGGAAGCAGTATAGGATTGTGGGTTCAATGTCATTACTGGGATAAAACTCTATTTTTTTAAGAAATTTTTTTTTCTCACTTAAAGATTAATTTTAAATAAAATTTATTATCTTAGAAAACGTAACAACAAATCTGTAATTTTACTCCAAGCTGACGTTCGGTATAGGTATCCACTGAAACAAAAGAAAAAGAAAACAAAATTCATTAATTAAAAATTTTAGAATAAAAGAATTTTATTGAAATAATCATAATTACCGCACGATTAAGCAGCCTCATGAGTGTTGGAGGCTGATCTATTGCCCCAGAACAAATAGGACAGCTTTCACCATCCGGCTCGTCCCAGGATTCCATGTGACAGGGATACCATACCCCATCGTCATCATCAGGAGCAGGATGATTGACCTGATTAAGACGATACATGGCCTAGAACAGAGAAATATTTACCATTTTTAAAGAACTTAAACAAGAAAAACCTACAATTGTACTCACTTGGAAGAAAGACCCACTACGATATAGCCGTATGAAGGACGGAGATTCTGGCGGCTCACGACATACGACACATCGATCATTTATGTAAAAACTCGATGATGGCGTCCCGTGACAAGGGTAAGAACTGGGCACAAGGGGTGGCACGGTTAAATCCATACCAATACCCTCATCATCAGACACTTCCTAAAACTTGGAAAAATAATATAAATGAAAAACGGGAGCTGACGAAGCCATTGGCAGGGTCAGACGTGTAGATAGGGAGTGTGCTTAATACGCGACTTTTTTTGGTTTGAATAGAAAAGGTAAATAGTAAGAGGGACACAAAGTGAAAGTGGAGAGAAAGGTGAAAAAAAGAGGATAATAGGAAAAGAAAGGGCGAGAAAGGGAAAAGGGAGAGAAGGGAGAGAAGGAGAAAGTACAAGGAGGAGGTTAGGAAAGGTAGAAAAGGACGGAGATAGAGGAGAGAGCGGCAAAGCCGCGGGCCATGAACAATAGAGAAGAGGAGACGGCAGAGGTGACGATAGGGAACCAAGAACAAAGGAACGAGGAGGAACAGGAATTTAAGACTCCGAGCGGACCGGAGCGGGAGCCGGAGAGGGAAACTCAAACGTGCAGGTGGGAAAGCACGCCGAAGACAGGGAAAGGAAGAAGAAAGGAAAGCGGAGGAAAAGGGGGAGCGCTAAGGCAATTGGAGCTCTTAGAGAGCTTCAAAGTAGACAAAACGGAAAGGGGAAAAAGGAAAGAAAGGTCACCGGAAGAGAAAGAGGACAAAAAGAGAGAGAGGAAAGAAGACAGGAGAGAGAGAGACACGTCAGAGAAGAACGGATCGACGGGGAGATTCCCGCCAAAGAAGGAGGAGGGAAAGGAAGGCGAGAAAGAGGGGGAGATGGAGAAATTTCAAGGAACATTGGAAAGGATCCTGAAGACCCTGGAGGAGGAGAAGGAGGAAAGGAGAAAGGACAGGGCAGAATGGGAGAGAAAATGGATAGAAACGGAAGAAAGGATGAATAAGAAGTTGGAGGAGGTGAGAAGTCTAGTGCAGGAGGAGAAGAGGGAAAGGACAAGGGCGGAGGAGGAGATGAAGAGGGCAAACGAGGAGGAGAGGAGAAAGAGGGAAGAGCGAGAAAGAGAAATGGAGGAGAAGATAAAGAAAATGAAGGAAGAGGCGAAAACTAGGCAGACAGAAGGAGGAGACCAGAGAGGGGAAAAGGGGTCAGAGGAAAGGGAGCAAGAGAAGAAGCAACTGAAAGAGCTAGAGTGGAGAATTGAGGAAGGGGAGAGAGAAAGGAAAAGGAACAATGTGGTGGTATCAGGTCTGAAAGAAGGAAAATGGGACAAAGCGAAGGTGGAAGAATGGGTGGAGGAGAAGCTGGGAATTACGGTAAAGGTGAAAAGGACGTGGGTCATCAGAGGAAAAGGTAAGAGTAAAATAGGAGTGGAATGTGAAAATAGAGAGGAGAAAGAGAAAATGATGGAGGAAAAGAGCAAGTTGAAGGGGACAGACTGCTTCATCGACCATGATTTGACGTGGCGAGAGAGGAGAAATAGAGAAAGATTGAACGGGCTTGCAAGAGATTGGAGAAGAGAAGGAAAACCAGTGAAAGTAGGAAGAAACAAGCTAACGGTAGGAGACATGACATACTTTTGGAACGAAAGAGAGGACAGGTTTTTTCGAGAGGGGGAGGCAAGATGGAGGTGAGAAGGAGAAAAGGGATGAAAGGGGAAAAAGGAATAAAAAGGAGAATTTGAAGGTGCTGAGCTGGAATGTGGCAGGACTGAAAGGAATAGGAGAGGAAGGATGGAGATACATACTAGGATTCGACGTCATTTGTCTACAGGAAACATGGGCAGAGAGCGGGGAGGAGGAAGGAATAAGGAGGAGAATGAAGGGATTCGAAACAGAGGTAAGAGAGGCGAAAAAGGGGGGGAGCAGAGGGAGATTAAAGGGAGGAATGGTAATGGCAGTCAGGAAGGATAGGAAAGAGGACAAAGTTGAATGGTTGAGAGGAAGATCTGGAGAAGTCATAGGAGGCAAATGCACTATGAAAGGGGAAAAGTGGTGGATAGGTTCGACTTACATGAGGGAGGAGAAGGAGAGGAACTATGAAGAAATAGAGGAGATGATAGAAAGAGCGGGAGGGGAAAAGATACTCTGGTGTGGAGACCTGAACGCGAGAACAGGGCAAGAGGGAGGTTTTTTAGACGAAAAGGGAGTAGAGGAAAGGAGGGAGTCAAAGGATAGAGTAGTGAACAGAGAGGGCGAAGAGCTGCTAAATAGGTTAAAAGAGTGGGGGCTTTCAATCCTAAATGGAAGTACAGAAGGGGATGAGGAAGGGGAACTAACGTACGTGGGGGGAATGGGATGCTCGGTAATAGACTATGGGATAGTAAATGAGGAAGGCAGGAGAAAGGTAACGTCAATGAAGGTAGTAGATAGAATGGAGTCAGATCATGGAGCACTGGAAGTGGAAATAGAGACAGGGAAAAGTTCGGAAGAGTGGGAAGAGGAAATGAAAAGAACAGTGTGGACAGACGAGGCCAGCAGGGAGTATAGAGGCTGGCTAGACAAAGGGGGGGAAGCAAAAACATGGAGGGATTTAAAGATAAAAATAAGAAACGCGATCCAAACAAAGAGGGGGAGAAGAAAAAGGAGAGATGACAACAGATGGTGGGATGAAGATTGCAGGAAGAAGAGGGCAGAAATGAAAAGGGCAAAAAAAGGGATAAATAGGTGGGGAAAAGACAGGTTCATGCAGGCGAAAAGAGAGTTAAGGAACATGTATAGGAAAAAAAAGGAGGAAGGGATGAAAAAAGAGCTAAGGGAGGCAAAGGAGGATAGGTCAGGAAAAAAGTTCTGGAGAATGGTGAAAAGGAGAAGGAAAGGAAAAAGGGAGCAGATAGATAAAGGGATAGGAGATAAGAGCTGGTTAGAGTTTTTTAAAGGGCAACTGGGAGAGAGAGAAACGCAGGAAAGAAGGAGAGATAATGAGGAAGAGGCGGGGGAAGAAGAGGAAGAGGAGGAGAGAGAGATAGAAGTAGAGGAAGTAAGGGAAATAATCAAGAAGCTAAAGGAAAAGAAAGCACCAGGAGAGGATGAAATCCAGAATGAGGCATGGAAGCAGGGAGGAGAAAAGATCGTAGAGGAACTAACGGAGATACTAGGAAAAATTTGGAAAGGAGGAGGACTGCCAGAAGAGTGGAGGAGAGGGATAGTCACGCCAATTTATAAGAAAGGAGATAAGGGGGAGTGTAAGAACTACAGAGGAATTACATTAATGGACACAGGATACAAAATATATGCGGAACTGATAAAGGGAAGATTGGAGAAGAAACTGGAAGAAGAGGAAAAGTTAAGCGACACGCAGATGGGATTCAGAAGAGGGAGAGGCACAACGGACGCTATATACGTGGTAAACAAGGCGGTAGAGCAAGAGCTAAGGAAGAAAGGAGGGAAGATATACGCGTGCTTCGCGGATATGAAAGCAGCCTTTGACAAAGTAAACAGGGAAGAAGTGTGGAAGATGATGAGGAAGCTGGGAGTGAATAGAAGGATAAGGGAAAGGGTAAAGGAAATTTATGAGAAAACTGAGTGTGAAGTAAGGATAGGGGAAAGGAATGTAGGCAGTTTTGAGACGCAGAAGGGAGTGAGACAGGGATGCCCGCTGAGTCCACTGCTGTTTAACGTGGCAATGGCGGACTTGGAAGGAGAGATGGGAAAGGTACAAGAAGGAGGGATAATACTAGGGAGAAGGAAAGTATGGTCAATCTCATATGCAGATGACGTAGTAATGCTAGCAACAAACGCGAGCGGGTTGAAACAAATGCTAAGAAGATTCAAAGGATACATCAAAAGAAAGGGTTTGGAGCTAAACACAGAGAAAACGAAGATCATGATTTTTAGAAACGGAGGAAGAAGGAGGAGGGAAGAGAAATTTGAATGGGATGGAAGGGAGATAGAGGTGGTGAAAACATTTGAATATTTGGGTTACACGATGAAAGAAAATGGGAAAGAGGAAGAACAGGTGAAGAAGGTGAAAGGAAGGGCAAATGCGCTGATAAGCACCCTGTGGGGCTTAGGAGAGGCAGCGTTCAAGGACAGCTGAAAGATGAGAATGAAGCTGTTCGACGCTCTAGTACAGAGCGTAATAGAATACGGGGCGGAGATATGGGGTTGGAAAGGGCAGGAGGATTTAGAGAAAATACAGAGAAAGTACATCAAATGGGTGCTGCACCTAGACAGGACAACGCCGGCACATGTGATTCATTGGGAGACGAAAAGGTTCAAATTAGAGACAAGGACAAGGAAAAGGGCAGTTAGGTTTGAAAGGAAACTGAGGAGAGCAAAAGAAAGTACTTTGCTAGGAGAATGCTGGAGGCTGCTGAAGAGAGAGGGAGAAAGGAGAGAATGGAAGGGTAGAGGGAAGGACGTGAGAAGAATGGAATTGGAGAAGTGCGGGATATCGGTGGAGGAGTATACGAGAAGAATGGAGGAGGAAGAGGGAGTGGAGGAGGAAATAGAAAGGATAAACAAAGACACACAATGGCAGAAGTGGAGAGAGGAAATAAAGGAGTCCAGATACGCGGGTGAGATAAGGGAGGTAATGTTGGAGCAGGGAGAAATACCAGAGTACCTGTTGGAAGTGGGAGAACACAGAAGAGGAGCGCTCAACGTTACGGCAAGGTTCAGATTAGGGTGTGAGACAAGAGGGAATAAATACTGGAAGAAGGAAGAAGAAAGGGTATGCAGGCTATGTGGGAGTGAGGAGGAGACGCTTAAACATGTGTTCGAAGAATGTGTGGAGACGAAGATAGAGGGGAAAAAGTGGCAGGAGACAGTCGGAGGGAGAAGAACGCAAGTGGGGAAACTCTATAGCACGATATGGAAGAGGAAAAATAAAGAAAGACAGCAAGAATAAAGAAGGGGAAGGCAAGAAAGGAAGGAAAAGATAGGACGCAGCAGAAAGGAGATTTGAAAAGCGCGCGCAAAGCATGCGGGGAATTCTAGGGAAAGTCCCCTAGGAGGAACAAGACGGAGGGAACAGGGAGAAGAAAGAGGAACGAGAAGAACAGAAAGGAGAGCACATGGTGAGGTGAGCAGAGAGGTTATAGCAGGGAATCAGAGAGCGTGTAAAGGCAGAAGTGAGAAAAAAGATAAAGAACCGAAGGCGACAAAAAAGTAGGAGGGACAGATGTCGAAACACGAGAGAAGAGTGGAGAGAGAGATGCGTGATATGAGAGAGGAGTTGAAAGAGTGGAAGGTGAAGCTGCAGCTGGAGAGAGGGAGAAGAGAAGCGGCGGAGAGAAAGATGATGGACATAGAAGGAGACGTAGAAATATTGAAAGGTAAACTGAGTGAGGAAAGGAGAGAGAGGGAGAAGGTGCAAAGAACAGTAAAAGAATTAAAAGGAATGATAGAAAAATTGGAAGGTAAAATGAGGAGAGAGGAGAGAAAAGGGATTGAAAGGGAAAGGACGAATGTAAAAAGTGAGGTTAGGATAGTGAGCAACAAGAGAAAGAGGACGGAAGGAGGGAGGAGCAAAGTAGGAGAGAGAGGTGTGATAATACATAAAGGGACTAACTGGAGCGAGAAGGAGGTGCTGCAGGACTGGCTAGAT
The DNA here is from genome assembly GCA_020010945.3 of Muscidifurax raptorellus. Lineage (NCBI taxonomy): Eukaryota > Metazoa > Arthropoda > Insecta > Hymenoptera > Pteromalidae > Muscidifurax > Muscidifurax raptorellus. The sequence goes on from JAHUUD020000070.1 coordinate 326,168, forward strand.
GAGATCCTGGAGGGAACGAGTTGGGAGTTGGAAGAGACGGCAAACCAGGACACGAAAAAGATTATATTCGCGGCAGAAGAGGAAATGGAGAAGATATGGAGGAGGAGAGATGAAATAAATGAAGGAGGAAAGGTGAGATTAGAACAGTGGATGAGCTGGGAGGAGAGAAAGGCTAAAAAAGAAGCAATGGGGATAAGAGAGAGAAGGAGAGAGGAGGCGAAAAGGAATGGGGAGCTTCTAAAGAACGGGGACTTCAAAGTGAGGGTGGATGGAATAATGTACGAGTGGAAGGAGGAGGAGGGAAGAATCAGAAGGGTGAGAGAGGAAGAGAGGAGGGAAGAAGAGATCAGAGAGGAAAGGAGGAAGAAGGAAGATTAGAAGAAGAGATAAAAGAAAAAGAAAAAGAAAAAAAAAAAAAAAAAAAAAAAGCAAAAAAAGGATGCGTATTAATGCACACAAATGTTTTATATTGTTAGTTTAAGAAAATATTGTAAAATACTTAATGTATAAAAACAATAAAGCTATTATTATTATTATTATATAAATGAAAAACATTTTTTTATACAAATTTAAATTTTAGTAAAAGTTTAAATTAATACTTACGCCAACGTCGGATTCGTCAGATTCAACAGTATCCTCCACGAGATACCCAAAACCCCAGAAACCTAAGATCTGCCGCGCCATTTAAAACCAGGAAATAGGCAATAGGCCAAAGAAATTAACAACGAAGAGGACTAAGGAATAAAGTATAATGAATTTAGAATTAAAAAGAGATCCTACTTATACTACGTAAAACTCCGCGTCAGCAGTAAATCTTACGAATCAGCACTGACAGAGTTCAACGCTCGGATAGTGGAAGGTGATTGGTAATAAATAAATAAAAAAATTTTATTACATTAATAAATATATTATAAAAACAACAAAAACTTAAATAATACAACAACAAATACTTAAGATTATACAAACAAAACAAGAAAATAACAGTTCATTTTCGGCCTCTACAACTCTGCGCCATATGCCGATTTAAATTCGGAGCCAACATAACACTGCCGCATAACGGGCAGGTAACCTCCAAAGGTTTTGGAAGATCCAAGGAATGTATCCTCTTTATGTGCCTCATCAGGTGTGCATTCGTAGAATAAGGAGGATGGTTACACCGGGCGCAAACATACTTCCCTACCTTCGAAAGTGGAGAACGATGAGCAGTAAGGTGCGCCTGATAATCTCGAGCAGTTGTACAAACGTAAGGACACCCTTCAACGTTGCACACATACCGTTTGACATCACGCTCCTTAATGCCAGCGCTACACATTTCGTTGGGAGAAATATATTGGACACCACTTAGCCCCCCATTCTCCGCACAACTGGTGCAAGTAGTGAAGAGGTGAGCGCATATATTCCATGCAGCACTACCTACATTCACCGCCTCGGCAAGAGTAACACCAAAATTGACAACTTGGTGGTAAATGCCGATACCTACGTATACCAAATCACCGGGTTCCTGCCGAACACACTGATGACGGATGTTATGCCGCATCAGGAATTCGGTAGTCAACACCCAAGTTTTGTGGTGTAGAGGTAAAGAGCAACCTTCACCTACGACCGCCATATTGGGCTGCCTCTGCCGCCACCGGCGCACCTCTTCCTTGACCGCCGCCATCAACCTCTCATTGTCCATCCGATGAACAAATAACCATACCTTGCACGCACCGGGAAGGCCCCAGCGGACAACGTTACAGCTGTCCAAGTAGCCATCCTCGGGTGCATAGGCGTGTATGATGCATCACCGGACAGATAATAAGTTGGTACATTAATACCTATTGACGGCGCCAGCGCAGAATTACGAGAGGGATGCACATTCCAGGATACCTCGCCCAATTCATGCGGAATATTTGTTAACTCCAAATTCATACCATACAAGGACCCGGAAGTAGAACTGGAGTGATGCTGTATGACTGCGTCCATGTAGCGGTCACAGTCCAGCAACGAGTCCACCTTCCCGGGCACGACATTGCGCTATAAAAGAAGAAAAATAAGAAGTTTATTATGAGACAATAGTTATTTTAGAATTATTAGAAGAATAATTAAAAATAAACTCACCTGAAGCTCCGCAGCTAATTTCAAAGACTCAGCAGGCTTGAACTTCATCGTCTTCTTATGGCTGTAGGACAAACCAGGCCCCGTAGGAGATCCCTGCAACCTCAACTGTTCAAACACAGTACCAGCAGACAGTATCGGCTGCAAGTACTCAGCAAAATCGTCTGGAGCCGCGGTCACATCCAAAGCCTTGCGATACTACAATAAATAGAAAAAGGAAAATTTCTACACCGGTGCATACAGCAATTCCTACGCCGGTGTACTCCTGTACAAAGGAGTGACGTACACCGCCGCAGGGAAGACTTGAACCAGCAGACGACATCTATAACGACAAATACGAATATCAAAATAATAACAAATACCATACAGTAATAGCAAAATAAAAATAAAATTCAACTTACCTTGGATTTATAATTGGAATAAAAGTTACGTGTAGTACGGCCGAAAAGAAGACAGAAGAATGATTTTAAAAAGCAGTAGTATCACGCCAATAATGCTGACAATAGATGTCAGCGAACTTAGCATTGCGGCTACTGCCATCCGAAGCGAATGCACTCGCGCTCACGTGTTGTCAGCTCGCGCCGAAACTTACACAGCACGCGCGTATACGTAGGCGTGACGAAAGCACGAGTTCGCGCCAAAGCGCGGTAACTCCTGCCACCGAGCGGATACTTGAAGAGTCAAAAAGACCAATCCAGGAATGCGACCCACCCAGGAATGCAGTACGTCACACTCGCAGTCAATACTATACTTATATATATACAGCGAGTATATATATAAATGAACATAACGTATGGACATGCGAGTATATATATATCAGTGTACATAAAGACGGGTAAGAGTATATATATATTTATACATAAGACCAGTCATACTTGCATACAGGCTTATACCTACGCACATGCACTTTCCAATCTAGCGGACTTACAATAAGACCACATAAGGGTTCATATTATACAAATACTAAACATGCGGAATAAACAATTTAGCAACAATTGGCATTATCTAACAAAATAATAATTTCGGACTTTTAGCACTCGACCGCACCTTAGGAAGTCAAAATACCCCCAAAAATGAGTAGCAACAATCAAATGTTTATAGGCCTGTAACTCGAAAAATTACAGTACGAAAATTGTTATTTTTGTACCTAAATTGTTAGTTAAGAATACTCTATCGACCTATGAAAAAAAAAAAAAAAAAAAAAAAATTATTGTCGGATTCGAACCAAATTTTTTTGTAATTTAGCAATTAAGAGTCCCCGAACTAATAATGTAATAAAAGTTAGTGAAATTGTTTATATTTACATTGTTATCCTGTAAATAAAGTACGAAAAATCGCAATTATGATCGGATCAAAACAAAAATTTTACAACTAGGATTAGAGATCAAAATACCGAAAATTTCTTTTTAATCACTTATTAATCTTCCGAGATAATGCATATGTCAGCATTATATTATTAACTTTATGAAAAGTTCTTAAACAACGTACTTATGTAACAACATATTGTGAATGAACATCGCACGTTTTTTCTTTTTGCATCAGCACCCATTGCTGGGGACAGCAATACTCTAGGGGGGGAGGTGTAACGTCCCATGTTCATAAAGGATAATTATATGTATGGATATACTGTATACAGAATGATGTATGACGGCGTGTATGTGTACAGGCGCAGGTATACGACGATAATCACAATGTAAGCACTTCCGTAACCGCGTTTACGACATCAAACGCGTCCCACTAATCAAACCAACTGACTCCCGAGTCAGCAATCCCAAAACCTACTTATTCTGCACCATCACCAACCTATATTGTAAGACACTTTCGGTGGCGATCGGTGATTGGTTATTACCCTAACGTTGAGATCATCCGCAAAGCCTTATAAGCCCCGCACTCAGTCCTCACAGTGCCTTTAGTGAAGTCTCTTTTTACAAGGACAACGAGTGTTGTACCTGCTGGACCTGGTGTGTGAATACGAGTGCCGTTTAGTCCTTCGCGTCGTTTATTGGGTACGTAGAAACCACTCAAACTCCGTGGAAGCTAACCGGTGGAATTCTTCATACTCTGGACGTGAGTTGGTACAGTACGAGGCTTAAGGACCTTCAACATATCTGGCGTTAGCTTCGGCAGCTTAGTTAAGGAACTTACTCTCAACACGCCACGGAACCATCCGTGTAGGATAATACTAAACACCGCCCAGTCATCGACCGTGCAATCTACTAGTAGTGTCCGAACGGGATTGTAAGTCGAACCAATATAGAAATAAGTAAATACGTAACATTAAGAACAAACGTAAAGATTAGATTAAAACATCTGTGTAACATCTGTATCAAAGCATTGGGCCTTCGTCTAAATAAAGTCATAGCAAAGAAGTACCATAAAGAGATAGTTTATTAGAATCATAACCTACTTAATAGTAACAGAAGACTCTCGAGTCAAGGCTAGTTCACCTATACTCAAATAAATAATTATTTGTATATAGAATTACTGCGCGGTTCAGCATAGTAAATCAGAACCTTACAGGCCGACTAAAAGAGAATTTTTGGGGATTATTATGTCAATTTATGACCCGCTTGGATTTCTTATCCCGTTTACAATTCAATCTAGGATTTTAATGCAGAAGATCTGAGCTAGTGGTATAGGTTGGGACGAACGGTTACGCGATGACGAATTTTCTAATTGGCAGCATTGGTTAAAGGGTTTAGATAGCGTGAGAACTTGTAAAATCGATCGTTGTTATCAAATTAAAAGTGAACAATTAAAATCAGCGGAATTACATGTTTTTTGCGATGCCAGTATAAAAGCTTACGCTGCGGTCGCTTATTGGCGTTTTGCGTTAAGCAACAATAAATTTCACACATCTATAATTGCAGCAAAAAGTAGAGTAGCTCCGTTAAAAGCTATATCGATCCCGCGTTTAGAACTTCAAGCCGCGCTTATGGGAGTAAGATTAGCCAAAATGGTTGCCGATGAGCACGATTACAAGATTACAAAACGATATTTTTGGTCTGATTAAAAAACTGTACTGTGCTGGATAAAAAAGGATCCCCGCGATTTTAAGGTTTTTGTTGCCAATAGATTAGGCGAGATTCGCGAGAGCTCGGAAGTCAACGAGTGGAGGTACATTAACACTAAGGAAAATCCCGCCGATGACGGCACAAGGTCAGTTTCGAATGCGTTGAAAGAGGGCAGTAGGTGGCTGCTAGGTCCATCATTTTTGCGCAAGCCAGAATCACAATGGCCGAAGGAATAGTCGAAAGCTAGTTGCAACGAAGATCAAGTCGAATATTTGAAAACAGAGACACGGGTGGTATATGCAGTAGAGAGAATGCCGTTAATAGTTGATTTTACGCGTTTTTCTAAATATCGTCGCCTTATAAAAGTTGTGTACTATATATTAAAAACTATAGATATAATCATTAGAAAAGTAAGGAATCGTTCTGTGTTGGAAAGAAATTTAGAAGCCGAGAATATTTGTTATAAAATGAGTCAGTCTATTTCATTCAGTGAAGAAATAAATTCGATTAATAGATTCAAGCCATTCCCGAGACATAGTAAAATTTTGCCATTAAATGCATTTTTAGATGAAAATAATATTTTACGTGTGGAAGGACGACTTCGAAATTTTGACTCTGATGAGTTGGCTACGCAGCCGATCATTTTAGATGCGAAAGAGACGTTTACTAAACTTTTAATTTAAGATTATCACGAAAAATTCTATCACGCGAGTCATGAGTCGGTAATCAATGAGTTGAAACAAAAATTTTGGATTATAGGTTTACGGCAAGGTTTAAAACGTTTAATATCAAAATGTAGCGTCTGTAGAATGCAACGTGCACAACCGGCTAATCCAAAGATGGCCGACTTACCGCCGGCTAGATTAGCCTACAGACTTTTACCTTTTAGCCATTGTGGACTAGATTATTCTGGGCCTATGCAGGTCAAAATAGGTCGAAGGCGAGAAAAACGGTGGGGGGCATTATTCACTTGTATGACGACACGCGCCATTCACATTGAGCTTGCGCATAGTTTAAACACGGATTCTGCTATCATGGCTTTTCGTAGATTTTCCGCACGTCGAGGCATACCGTTGTGCATTTATTCAGATAATGGTACAAATTTTAAGGAGGCGAACAAAGAATTACAACAGGTTTTAAAAGAAATAAATCGCACAGAAGTCGAAGGTTTTGCAATTAAAAATAATATTGAATGGAAATTTAATCCACCAACTGCTTCGCATATGGGGGGAGCGTGGGAGCGGCTGATACGTTCCGTAAAAACCGCGTTAGCAACAGTTTTGAATGAGCAAGCTCCAAGGGAGGAAGTCCTGTTAACGTTATTAGCCGAGATCGAACACAGTGTGAATTCTCGGCCTCTCACTCATGTGTCCGTGGATCCGCGAGATCAGGAGGCATTAACGCCGAATCATTTTTTATTAGGTTCATCTTCAGGGCAACTTAAAATCAGTCGGTGCGATGTACAATCTGTATGTACAAGAAAACAATGGAAAATTGCGCAAAATGTTGCTGATTCGTTTTGGCGAAGGTGGTTGCGAGAATACTTGCCGTCCTTGCTTCCGAGAAAGAAATGGCGTGAAACGGAGGTGCCCATGAAAGAGGGCGATATTGTTTTGATTTTAGATAATAATGCTGAGAGAAATCAGTGGCAAAAAGGGGTAATCACTAAGGTGTTTCCCGGTGGGGACGGTCAAGTCCGAGTAGCAGAGCTAAGGACGGCAAATGGGGTTCTTAAAAGGCCCACGAGAAAATTAGTTAAATTTGCGGAGGTACAAACGTAGTAGAGTTTGTACGGGGGGAGGATGTTCCCGACGTACGCAAGCGGATCGCAAGCGAGAACAAAAATCGGCGGGTGAATACTCCAGCGCAGTATGCTAAGTGCTGCGTGAGTCTCGTGGTTATGGGGCCATTTGATTTTTCTCTCCTTCGGGCGGATACGCCCGGTAATCGGAGTGGTCGCGAGGCAAGGAAAAGGCCGAGAGATTTTCCTTCGCAGACGCGTTTTGAGACAAAGACAAGGAAGGGCTTGTTGGGAGTATGTCGCCCAGATTGGCTGCCATGAGGTGAAAGCATGGGCCGTTGTTCTGCGCTTCGGTCGAGCGGGCGTGCGGGTGGGAATGTTTTTAGTTTAAGTGCGTCTTTTTGGTCGACAACGAGTTTGCGTGCGCTATAAATTAAGATTATAGTTTTAAGATTTATTATGTATACGCGCTGTTCCTGGCGTAGGTTTTCCTCAAGAGGTTTTTCCTACGTCGCAGGCGATAGCTTCAGTGAATGCGGGGACAGCGCAGGCTTTAAGTGTAAAGACGGCTTACGGCCGCGGAGCACGCGCGAAGAAAAAAAGGGTCTCTTGTTCGCGTCGCAGCGTTATGGCCCTGTGCTGGGCGAGGCGCAGGGTTTCGGGTTCGCGCAATCTGTTTCGGCTCAACAACGAGCGCGGCGTTGGGTCTATTTTTTTATAGCTTTTCGCGAGAGAAAATCGACGCATTCTCAGTTGCATCGGTATCTAGCGATTCTCTCGATCCGGGCGAGGAAAACAAGGACCTAGGGAGGGGATGTCGTTTTCGGGGACTTCTGTGGAGGCGAGCGTGCCCTGGGTGCTCTGCGGAGGCAGTCTCGGTCGTGACACGGAGCTGAACGCTTCGTTTTGTAACTTCAGAGATATTACAATATATTTTCAACTTATTTCCTAAAATCTTAGAGTTTTTCTTTTCGTTGCGTGTTAAACTAAAATTACCTTAGAAAAGTTATATCTTAGTAAATTAATTGAATTAAAATATATCTATTTTAAAATTGTAGAGTAAATTCATTTAGATATTTTATTTATTTATCGACTGCACAATCTTCGAGCGCGACACTGCTCCCGTGAGCAGCTACACCGGGTGTAAAGTGCATATTATAGATGCTCCAGTTGAAATTTTACTGCTGAAAATACATTTTGGCATATTATTATTTTTTATGATATGTAAACGGGTTTTATGCAGTGACACACTCTTCCTTATGTTAATAGGAGTATTTAAAAAAAAAAAATTCAAAATTGATGGAGAATTTAGTTGTTACAAGAATTTTGTCCATTTTCAATCTCTGTGCACCGCGCTTCCAAAATGGCTGCGATGCTTGTGCGTCGTGCTCCGTTGCTGTTCGAGACGTGGTCACCACTTTGAGAAACTAAGTGCGCTTGCGCTTAATCTCTCCTATTTATTGTTGCTTGGATGAGGATGGCTTCGCAGCAGGAAAATGAAATACTTGAGTCGAAGTATAAAACTGAGGACTTTATTAATTGCAAAAGGGGGACGATGCCCAGTATAAGAAATCTCTCGCTCGTGTGACCAGCCGGAACGATGGCTAATCACTCTCTGAAGAACATGGCGCCGGAGCTCGAACGTGCTGCCGGCGTCGCCACGCATCGTGGCGGTTGGAAACTGGCGCCGCAGGAAGACGGTGGCCGCGAGGCCAACTGCGGCTATCAGAAGTCAACGCGCGGCACGAGGCGCTGCTTGCGTCGCTGGCTCCGCTGGTGGTGCGGATGAGCCCCCACATGTGTATCATGATTCTTATTTTAAAAAATTAAAAGGTGCAATTATACTTAGTAGCGTTCTTGGAATTTGCCCAGACCATCCGGATCTAAACCTAACCTCAATTCAAAGTGACAACGTGTTAAGTGAACAGGCAAAAAAGATCATAGGCAAGTTAAATTATTGGAAAAAGAAAAGGCTCAAGAAGAAATTCTTACAAGGAAGGTACCCCAAGTGTGTGTCGTAAATTTGGATTATATTGCAATATGTTGTAGTATCTTGAAAAATAAGAGACACGTATATTCTTTTATGTGCCGATAGGCACTTTTAGGGGGTGAAATTAACCCCTAAAGTTCAGCCCCAAAAACTGTTTTCTTCAAATATTTCAGAAACTAATAAAGGTAGCTTAATAAAACCAACGCCAAAAGTTTCAGAATAAAAGAGACTACAAAACTGGGCCACTTTTAATTTTAAGGGTAGCAACCCCTATTTATTTAAGAGAAAATTAAGTTTTTTTTAATCAAATTTCAACTATCAAATTGACAATAATTGTAGATCGCCTTAAAATTAATTTCATTTGAAAGAATATCAATAAATAAAGTTGACCTACTTCGTGGTTTTTGCCGAAATTATTTATTTTGGGGTTATTACCCCCTACTTATATTTTGTTTATTATTTCCAAAACAAAAAAAGATTTCTTGTTGGAACAAAAGCTAAGTACAGAACTTCACACGTTCAACTTTAAGGGTAGCAACCCCTATATTTTTAAAACGACAATTTAGTTTTTTTTTTTCAATCATCATCCGACTACAAAAGTAATAATAAATTATGTACCGTATAGAAAAGTAATTTTAATTATTAAAATATTAAAAAATAAAGATATATTTTCTTGGGGGGTTACTACCCCCTTTTCTTATTTTGTTCATTATTTTCTAAACAGAAAAAGATTTCTTGATGGAACAAACGCTAAAAATTTCAAAATAGATTAGGTTATAAAACGCACTATTTTAATTGTATGGGTAGCAACCTCAATTATTCATAGGCAAATTAAGTTTCTCTAATCAATATTCAGCTATCAAAGTTACAATAAATTATTCTCGCCTTTAAACTAATTTAGATTAATCTGTTTATTTTACATTAATTCTACAAGAAATACCAACATGAAGGTACAATATATGTATGTTGCCGATTTTATTTCAACTTTGATCTGTTGTAGTGAAGTAGTCGTAAAATTTGTTTTTAACTAATAAGTTATGTAATTCATTATTCATTATTTAATGAGATAAAGAACATTTATCAAAATAAATATGTAGACATTTTTCAGTTCAAATTCAAAACTAATTATTTATTTGTATATGTTTTTACCCACCTTTATTGTATGCTATGTATGATTACGAATGTTTCGTCAAAGACCACGGTACCAATTAGATATTTGATAAATAAAGAACTTAAATAAATAAATTAAAGTAATATTAAGAAGTCTAAATATATGTGTGTTTAATGCTCCAAATAAGAGTAATCCCTAATTGTGAGTCAGAGTATAATACGTAAATAGGTTGTTTTTGTAGTCAAATCAGGTGACTATTTATAAACTGATTATTTATAAATTTGATGCGCAGTTTCAATTCTCGTTGGTAAACATTGCATTTATAGTCGACAGTGCTCCAGTCATTCAGTGCGGATACTCAAGAATAATTCACTTACTACATATATTTACAAAGTAAAGAAATTTCATTATAAAAGTGTTATATTTATTATAAACTGTTTATTATTATTAAGCAGCATTGTTTTATGGGCGTTGTTACTACGAAAATATTTTTTTTTTTCTAATATATTGTGACTGTAAAATTAGTTCAATTCATCAAAAAAAAAAAATATATATATTAAATATATTATAAACCCATCCTAGAACCAAAACATCGCCCCGAATTTGGTTCTACCATCGAATAGGCATAGGGTGGTGCCAAATAACAAACTCCTCATCTGCAAAATCAACAAAATAAAATTAATTTTTAATCGGGCGCCCTGGGCGGCGCCAGAATGAGGGTGGTTGGGGCATCGTGAGGCTCTGTTGACCCTCTCGTGGCTACAGACGAAGCAGCTTCGTTTCGTTGTCTGCACTTTATGCGTACGGGCTGGTGATGGTGGGGCGATCCCCCTGCTGCTAGATCTCTAGCGCCTTCTCCTGGACCTGGAACGCGACCGCCTGGATCGGCGCCTCTTACTGCCTCTGGGATGCTCCTCTCGTCGGTCCACCGATGGTCCCCGCGTCCCAGTTTGAGACCTGCTGCGCCGCACGACTGGCGTCGTCCGCCGGTTCACGGAAGAGACGTGCTCCCGATTCCCAGACCGGCCACGCCGAGTAGAGCTACCACCTGCAGAGTGCATATGCCTCTCTGGTTGTGGTGTGCTCTCTGAACGCGCATTGGTTCGGGGTCGCCTGCACGCCCCTAGCCGGACCCCTCGGAAAACTTCGCCTCTGGCCGCGTTCTTGTCGGCGAGCAGTTTCCTTCTCCAAAGCAGCCACGGCTTCTTTCAGGGCCCCGGTTGCGCGGCTCTGCTCCTCCTGAGCACGCCGCTTCCGAGCCTCTTCGCGCGCCCGCGCGATAGCTCTTGGACGGGGCACTACCTTCAGACTCACTCTTTGGCCCTCAGGTCTCCTATTGCGGTGCGACTGATCTACGGCCTTCATCGCGGCCTTTTCCTCCTCGATAAGCCGCACCCAGGCTTTCGAGCGCGGCTGGAAGTCCGTTTCATCTCTCGTGCCAGCCTGCGAGCCTCCAGGTTCGCCTCGATCGCCACCTAGATCAATGGCCGTAGTTCGTCCTACTCCTTCTCTACCTCGCCTGAGGCAGTATCTGGAGCAGGCGCACATGGTGCTGGGTCCACGGGCTGGGCGGACTCCAACCGCGCCGAGATGGGCAGGCCTGTGAATCGCAGGCGGCGCGGCGGGCCTCACCGTCTTCCTCTGGCGGCTGGTTGTCTATGACGTTCGGGGACGTCACCAGGAGCTCATTCTCTCGAACCTCCTCCGCCCAGTCCCTCCTCGGTTGGCCCTCCTTCTCCGACAGGTGGCCGAGGTCCATGAGGACCTCCTCGTCCGTGATGGAGTCTGCCGGTAGGCGGGCCTCTTCGAACATCCTGCTGAGGACACCGTCCCAATCCCCAGAATCCATCCTGAAACAAAAATAGAGATTATTCTGCCTACCTCGCATGGTTGCGTGAGTCCTTAGGCCGACCAGGCTTTCTCTTAGCCGTGCCTATCGCGGTAGCCTCGGTCAGCGGCTGTGCGGGTACCGGTAGAGTCGCGTACTGGGCCTTCCGTGGCCTACCGCGCGGCCTGGCTCCTGGCCGTCCTGTAACTGGATCTCCCATCTCCTGCGTAGTGTTGCGTTGCCCGCGCAACCTACGAGGGGACGGGGCCGAGTCTCCTACGTCGTCACCTTGACGCTCCGCGGTACACTGAGGGAGGCTCATACGTCGAGCACCGCTGTGCTGCGATCTATCGCTACGCGCATTGCCACTCTGGTCATCTCCAGAGTGTCAGTCTTCGCTCGCTCGCGATTCCCGTCGCGTGTTTGCTCTAACTTCCCTAGGGCAGTCTGTATTACCTGCTACAGTCTCCTCTTCTTGAGATATTGCTTTCACCGGATAAAATCGTTTGAGTTGATTGGCATGGACCAAGTCTATCACCTGTCCTTCTTCGTCCTTCGATCGATACGTGTTGGTGCCCAAGACATCTATAATCCTGTATGGTCCAACATATGGTGAAGCGAACTTGGCTGACCGTTTATCCGCTGCGGAAGAAAGCACATAATTGCGTTTCCACACCAAGTCATTGACTTTGAACTCTCATGCACTTGGCTCAGCCCTTTCATGCGGTTCAACCAGACGGCGTATGCATTATTTTGCAACTCCTCTGCAGTCGCTATATCTTGGCTGCGCCTGGCAGATGACGGGTTTGGTAGTTGCCTGCCGTATAACATCATCGCTGGACTAACCCCAGTTGCTGAATGCGGAACTGTGTTATATCCGAAGTGCTCATCCCATTTGGAATGGTTTTCGTCTATGAGCGCTCGTATCCTACTGGTTACCGCCTTATTGACTCGCTCCACTGGATTAGCTTGAGGATGGTACACCGGCGTTGTTTCATGTTTGACACCGATCGACTCCAGATATCTGTCTACGACACGGTTTTTAAACTCCGTGCCGTTATCTGAGAGAAACACTTCTGGAGCGCCATACCTCAAAACTATCCATTCCTTCAGGTGTTTTACTATGGTATGACCGTTTGCTCGCTTTACAGGAATATACTCAACCCATCGAGTAAACAGATGTTCGAATACGACGATATATTCGTTCCCATGTACCGTTTTTGGTTTCGGACCCATCATATCACTAGCCACCATTTGCCATGGCCTCGTGATAATACTACGTCCCATAAGTTCAGCTGGAGGACGCTGTTCAATCTTAGTCTGTTGGCAGACTATGCACTGTCGTACATATTGCTCGACGTCGCTATACATTTTTGGCCAGTAATAATACATGGCTACTCGAGCGTACGTCTTCTCACGTCCCTGGTGACCAGCTGATGGTTCATCATGGCACTCGTGTAACACCTCTTCACGCTTTTCGCACGGTACGACGATTTTCCATGCCTCGTCGTCTTCAATCGAGTGTGGCGAGTTTTTGTCTGGGTGATAAGTATACAATTGTCCCCCATGAAGTTTGAATCGAGGTACGTCTTGCGGTCTGGTTTGTACCTTCCTAATACCATTCATCCTGAGTTTCATTGGCCCATTTGACCACAGAAATTCGTACCGCGCTGTCCTCGTACATCCTTGATAAGGCATCTGGTACGGCGTTCAGTGAGCCCTTCCTATGCACTGTATAACTATGTCTTCGCATTTCCAAAGCCAAACGGGCTAGTCTCCCAGTTGGATTTCGAAGGTTACATAGCCAGCGCAAACTGCTATGGTCAGTTATGACTTTAAACTCATATCCTTCGATATAAGGTCTAAACTTCCTTATTGCCCATAACATAGCTAGGCATTCCCGCTCAGTTACAGAGTAGTTACGTTCAGCCCGGGAGAGGGTACGGCTAGCAAACTCTAATACTCTTTCTTCGCCGTCTATGATTTGCATCAATACGGCTCCTAAGCCGGTATCGCTAGCATCTGTTTGCACGACGAACTGTGCGTTAAAGTCTGGTCGATGTAAGACTGCCGCTGACGCCATCAGCCTTTTAATCTTTGTGAAAGCATCTTGTTGCGCTTCACTCCACTCATACTTCCTTCCCTTCTTGGTCAATGCAAAAAGAGGTTCAGCGATGCTCGCAAAGTCTTTTAAAAACTTGCGATACCATGACGCCATTCATAAGAATCGCCTTAGCTGTTTCAAGTTTTTCGGTGCTGGATAGTCCACTACCGGGGCTATCTTATCTGGATCAGGCTGAAACCCGTCATGATTGACTAGGACGCCTAGGTACTTGACCTCACCTTGGCAAAAGACACTTTTCTCTTGGTTGATTATTAGGCCTGCCTCTTTCACCCTTGTCAAGACCTTTCCTAGGTACTTGATATGTTCCTCGAACGTTTCTGTGACCACAATTATGTCATCGATAACTTCATCGATTAGCCTCTGGAACGACGCTCCTGCGTAGGCTAAACCAAAAGGCATGCGCTTAAATTGGAACAATCCCAGACCTGGCACCGTAAACGCCGTGATTGGTCTAGCTTCCTTCTTGAGCGATATCTGATGATACGCATTACTGAGATCCAGTGTCGAAATATACTTCGCTTTCTGCAGTTTGCGCAGTATATCGTCCATGTTCGGCAAAGGATAAGCATCAGCTTTTAATAACGCATTAACTTTCCGAAAGTCAACGCAAAAACGAAACTTTCGATTCGCTTTGCGCACCAAAACCACGGGGCTAGACCAACCACTTGTCGCTCGTTCAATAATGGCCACCTCCACCATCTCATGTACCTGGCGGTGCATTTCTTCTTCCATCACCCTCGACATTGGGTGATATTTCTGCTTTATAGGTCTAGCAGTATCTGGCGAATTACAAGTGCAAAACAGCGTGCTTTGCACCGAATTTCTGCTCTCGCACTCTTTCGCCGTCGCGTCATTCGCGTTATGCTGCGTATACACAGGTAGGCTCTATCCCCAGCCAGCTGTGCTATCCTATACGCACGCACACTCACACTCGCTCGGCTATGCGTACTATATCGCAGCGATGCCAGAAGTGGCACAATGAGAGCGCGAAATTTAAATATTAATGCAAAAAAAAGTGCTTGGAAAAATTCTACTTGGTATTTCATGATTCATTATAAATCAGTAGAAGAAAAGTTACAATAAAAGAATAATTTTTTTTGTTTAATTAACTTTCTAATAGCAAATTGCAATGTCGCCCCTTTTACGCTACCGTCGAGAATTGCCATTTGTAAAATTACGCAAAAATGAAGAACAAAGAACAACAGATTTAAGGTTTTTGGGGTCACTGAACACGAATCTGATATCAGAATTGTAAAATAGATTGTTTAAACAATTTTGTTTAAATAAATTAACGCGAAACTCGATTTTTTGAAACTTTGATCCAGGAAACGTATCAAATATCATGTTTTTGGGGTCGCTGAACACGAATCTGATGTTAGAATTGCAAAATAAATTGTTTAAACAATTTTGTATAAATAAATTAATGCGAAACTCGATTTTTTGAAACTTTAATCCAGAAAACGTATCACATATAAGGTTTTTGGGGTCGGAAAACACAAATCTGATATGAAAATTGTTAAAAAAGATTGTTCTAATAAATTATTGCAGAAATTTCATTTGTGTTTTAAACTTTGCCCATGCAATCGTAAACTCCTAAATCTAACAGCCCCATGCCCCCCGAGTTTTACGCAAAAATACGTCGGCAAATCGGAGGCAGGCGAGCTGCAGCGAGGAAAATCCAAAACTTAAACTCCTAAATCTAACTACCCCACGCGCCCCGAGTTTTACGCAAAAATACGTCGGCAAATCGGAGGGAAGCGAGCTGCAGCGAGGAAAAAACAAAAATTATACTTCTAAATCTAACAGCCCCACGCTCCCCGAGTTTTACGCAAAAATCTGCAGCTCGCCTCCCTCCGATTTGCCGACGTATTTTTGCGTAAAACTCGGGGAGCGTGGGGCTGTTAGATTTAGAAGTATAATTTTTGGTTTTTTCCTCGCTGCAGCTCGCCTCCCTCCGATTTGCCGACGTATTTTTGCGTAAAACTCGGGGCGCGTGGGGCTGTTAGATTTAGGAGTTTACGATTGCATGGGCAAAGTTTAAAACACAAATGAAATTTTTGCAATAATTTATTAGAACAATCTTTTTTTACAATTTTGATATCAGGTTTGTGTTTGCCGACCCCAAAAACCTTATATGTGATACGTTTTCTGGATTAAAGTTTCAAAAAATCGAGTTTCGCGTTAATTTATTTATACAAAATTGTTTAAACAATCTATTTTACAATTCTGATATAAGATTCGTGTTCAGCAACCCCAAAAACCTTAAATCTGTTGTTCTTTGTTCTTCATTTTTGCGTAATTTTACAAATGACAATTCTCGACGGTAGCGTAAAACGGGCGACATTGCAATTTGCTATTAGAAAGTTAATTAAACAAAAAAAATTATTCTTTTATTGTAACTTTTCTTCTACTGATTTATAATGAATTATGAAATACCAAGTAGAATTTTTCCAAACACTTTTTCTTGCATTAATATTTAAATTTCGCGCTCTCATTGTGCCACTTCTGGCATCGCTGCTATATCGCTTCTATTGCGATACGGCGCTTGAACTGTGCCTGTGCTACGTACTGTAGCAGACACACGCACTTGTAGCGCTCGTACGTACTCTCCCGCCTCCCGCTGAGCAGTTCACGCACACCCTCTCCGTGCGCTCACGGACGCTCCTACCAAGCGGCTCGCGCACACACTCTCCGCGCGCTCACAGACGCTCCCACCGAGCGGTTAGCGCACACGCTCTCCGCGCGCTCACATATACTCCCGCTACGCAGCGTACTCATACGCGCCAGCTTCTTCGTACTCAGCACTCGCACACTACTATAGCGCGGAGGCTGGCGGCGGTATTCGGCGGTTTGAATAGGAAAAGGAATCAGAACGCTAATCAAATAAGTAGTCACCCCATTCAGATGTAGAATAGTGTTTATTCAGTAAAAGTGCTGCCGAGTGTTTCGTGATTTCGCGTCGCGAGAAGGCCACAAAATACACGACCGGATCAGCGACTGGGGCCAAATACCTCGCTAGTCAATCGCGCATAAATAAATAGAAATTGAATTCTACTTTATCGTTGCGGTGATCTTCGTCGTCCTCGGGCTAGGGAGTCTCCTTCTCGACCTCGCCGTGTTGCTGTTGCGGCGATAGATGTGGAGCAGTGGTTGCTGCGGATGCCGCTGCGCTGCAGTTGCTGCTGTTGCTGTCTCTCCTGCTGTAGCCCTCGCGCGTGTAACTAACTGCGTATTCAGTCAAAAGCTAACTAACTCGAGTTTTCCTCAAATCGCGAGTCCTCTACCGGCCTTCCCGCGTTGGCTATCCGCGCCGACGTGCGCGTCTCACCGCCCGTTATAATATATATACATACATATATATATATATATGTATATATATATATATATATATATATATATATATATATATATATATATATATATATATATATATATTTTAAAGCTAGTATTTTATTCTTATAAATGTTTTATTATTTCAGCACTAAAAATGAAAATTAATCCTTTGCATGTTAATCTTCTTCTTGCCTATTTTCAAACATTTGATATTGAAGATAGCACATTCAATATTAAAGAAATAGAGATAAAAGACCATTTCCAAATGACACTATTAGATTTGATAGAATCGTATAATAATATAGATGTAATAATGGAAAAATCGTTGGATTTTCAAGAACATTTTAAGGAATCAGATGCACGTATTTTTGAAGAGGTTGATTTACATTTAGTTCCTGGCGATCCTGAATTTCCTACGGATCAGTGTACGAGACATGAAGAACCATTGAGTATTGAATATAAAAAACGGGCTGTAAATTATTGGAGAAGTGGAAAAACAAAAATGAATTTATCGCTACAAACAGGTCAAAAGAGATTCAGGAAAGTCAGTTCCGAAACGCAATTACGACGCTAGGCTTACCAAATCAATCAAGGTGGAACATAGCGACAAAAAATTGCAAAAATTTGAAATTACACGCTAGAAAATTTTAAAGCTGCTATTGAAGCTGGATTAATAATATATGACAATGATTTAAGAAGATGGGCTCTCCAAGGACAAATAGTAAATAGAAATGAGGACGTAATATTTAAAGCTTCAAAACACTGGCTTTATAAATTTAGAATCTCTCATAGAATTGTTTCTCGAAAAATTAATAAATTTGTCACAAAACAAAGCATAGAATATAGAAATTATTTGCAGAAAAAAGAGGTCGCAATCTAATTGTAGCAATTAATAAAATTCATATAAAGAGGACGTGGTGAAATTAAAAGAATAGCTGTTGGACAAAATCTGCAGTGACTACATGGTAAAGCAAGAAGAAATACAAAATCCAAGACTCAAAATAATATAGGAACCAACAATAATATGAAGTCTAAGACCTTAAAACAGACATAAGAGAGAGAAATTATCTGGACAACGATTCCTATTGTAGCGTCGAGTATATATTTACAAACAACAGAACGAATACTCGAAGTGCTATCGTAAGTGTATCACCTGTGGTTTATTTGAGTATACGTGAAGATAATTCTAAAATTTATATTGGCCATCAATGCTTACATGTTTACGACGACTTAAATATTATGCCATGTTATAATTGTGGCAGAATCGGTCATAGCGGGAAAAATGTAGAAATGAGGCCGTATGTTTGAGATGTGCTGGTAAACATCAAATGATAATTTGTGATGAAAAATCGCCAATTAAATGTGCAAATTGCTGTTTTGGTAAAGAAAAATTTAAGGATAATAGAGATATTAATCATATTGCCACAGACTCGGAAAATTGTCAATATTTGAAAATTATGATTAAGGAGAAAATCAACAATATTGATTACCCTATAGAACCTAAGATTCAAAGATTCTTGGAGTATAAAGGAGTCAATAATGTAAGTCATACTAAGATTGTAAAGGAAACTTCTTACCGCCAGAAGAATAAAAAAGTTGAATTTGCACAGTCAGTTAATACCAGGTCAACCACACTAAACGATGGAGGAACGTGAATATAGCTGTGTCATCGAAAACGAGCTAGAACGTGAAGACATACACTCGCTAAATAGCATCATAAGCAGTAAATACTTTATTATTTTATACGTAAATGTAAGACGTCTGAAAACAAATTATAAAAAACTGGAAGTGCTAATTGAGATGCTCATGGTCGAGCCCGATTTTATTGTATGTTCGGAATCGGAATTGAAGTAATAGAAAATATTACATTCTTAAACTCAACTTTGACTATGAAAAATAGGAAAAATATAACTATAACTTCTTTATACTATAGGTGTCATGGCATTATGTCTACCCATGCAGTAAAAAGCTTTGACATTATCCTGCTTTTCACAAGCAATATCATCAAAAACTAAAATTGAATTTGGTCGAGCTTCATCGGCTGATACGACAAGATCATGCTCACTAAAGGGTAAGTACTCGATTCTCTCCAAAGGCTCGACAAGTTGCTCCAAAAATTTATATTTTGGTTGATTTAGAGATTTCAAGTATACGTAGATATTTTCAAATGTTAGAACATTAGGATGAATGATTAGAGATGAGAGAATTCGTTTTACCACAATTAGATGGACCACAAAATACTGCTTTTATACTGTTAGGCAATAATTTTCCATGACGATTTTGTTGTTTCTTCTGCTGCTGCGTTAATAGATCAAAATTAATCGCTGGCAATTTTGCTGATTGCTTCTTAAGATCCATCATGCTTCTATTTCATATCACGACTAACTCGAGCTATTATAAATACAAGCATTTATAGTTTTTCTCAGTTAGTCTAGCATGAGCTTGCTAAGAGCTAGCATTATTTAGAAAAAAGAGGTTTAGGATTGGTGAATAAATTGATCAACAAATTACCCATTGAACTTCATGTGTCTGGTTATTAGTACTGTGATCCAGGTACTAAACTGGCTAAACGCCTAGCTCGTGGAGATCCGGGAATCAATCCTCTGGACACTGCTTGCAAGGAACACGACATTGCCTACTCGAAAAATCTTGATAAAATTCAAGAGAGAAACACGGCTGATAGGATTTTAGCAGAAAAGGCGTGGAAAAGAGTAAAATCTAGAGACGCTAGATGAGAGAAAGAGCAACAGCTTTTGTCGTAGTAAATACCATGAAGTTAAAATCAAAGCTGGGAATGGGTGTTGGAGGAAGATCTCACAAACGCAAAAAAAATGATATCAAAGAAAAAGATTACACTAAAAAATTTGGTCAAGTCGGCAGCAAAATCAATTATTCCTGGCAATGACTCTCGCTCTATGATTAAGTCAGCGCTGAAGATTCCTCGTGAGCATGTAAAAAATATCGGTGGGAAAAGTAAAGTTCGTATTCCACGCATATTACCAGTTCCCAACAAAGTAGGTGGCTTTCTTTCAGCACTTATTCCACTTTTTGCTGGTCTCAATGCAATCGGCTCACTTGCAGGAGGAGCTGCTGGAATCGCTAAAGCAATAAATAAAGCAACCACTGCTAAAAAAGAAATGGAAGAGCAAAAGAGGCACAATGAAAAAATGTAAATGTTGACACTTGGTAAAGGGCTGCTTCTGAAAGCTCATCACAAAGGATTCGGCATTTTTCTCAAACAAAACCAAAAGAAACAGTGTAGAATAAAACTTCGATGAAATAAGGCTCCTGAAACATGCACTTACTGACTTCGATCTACTCAAATATTCAATATTAATGAAAATATTAAATTTTCGTGGTGTTTTTATGCGGAATGCTCTACCTTTAAATGGCTGCCGAGTTAAAGAATCAGCAATTATAAATCTAGATGACGCACAAGCTATATTAACAGCTCAGTATCACTGTGAACAGTCAATTTCTACAAACTCTCGGTCTCGTAGTAACGCGTGGTGGAGGAAAAATAGGACAAAAAGTGAGAAAAATACAGAAAAAATAAATTGTACGTTTATCTGTTGTTGAGATCATTCGTATACAGTGGCTTATGCCCTACCTCATACTATCAGACCGCCGAAAAATACAGTACTTAATTATATTCAAAAAGATACACCGATTGCTATGAGTTTACGTTCATGGGAATTGTATGACTATCCAGTACTTCCAACAACCACACACATTTATGGACAGTGAAAACATCAAATCAACTGGAAAAGCCCCGTTTTATTATTCTAGGCTTTCAAATAGCGAGGAAAGGAGTACGAAGACAAAATGTTAGTTATTTTGATCATTGTAATATTAGTAATGTAAAACTTTTCCTCAACTCTCCGAGTTACCCGTACGGTAATCTTAATATTGATATTACAAACAATCAGTTTGCCATACTCTATGACATGTACGCAAATTTCCAAAATGTATATTACTCTGACAGAATTGTAATAGATTCTCTTTTAAGTAAAGAAGAATTTATTCAACATGCACCACTCATAGTCATAGATTGTTCAAAACAAAACGAGTCATTCAAACAAGCAGCTGTCGATGTACGTCTTGAATTTGATTGTAAGAATAATATGCCTGCAAATACAACTGCGTATTGTCTAATTTTACATGATCGCATTGTTAAGTATAATCCTATCAGCGGTGATGTTAAGAAACTTGTATAAAATTGAATAAAGCTTGCATGAACGGCCATTAATTAGCCAGTACTATTATAAACCATCAGTCAGGATAGATCTAAAAAATGAATCGATATAGCGCTTCGCATACTTCTCTCAAGGAGGATAAAAGCGCTATAAGAGCGCAAGATGATAAACAATGTAATAGAATAGAATAGAATAGAATAAATTTTATTTGAGCAAGTCAAAAAATATAAGTCATTACACAGTTCACTCAGTACAGTTTTTTGGCTCTTAGCGGCACTTGTAGAGAACAAGTTGCGCGCTAGGCCCTTATTCTTTTCTAGTCAATCACAGTGATTTACATTATCGCAGTCAATATCACAGTCAATTCATCTAATACAATGCTTACAGAGCTATTGGAGCAAATATGCAGCCTTATATACAGATTCGTCGTAAGGCTCGATTTTCGCTTACATTCATTAGATGGCTACGCAGAGCCACTTTGAATCTCGAGAGCGAGGCCAAGGTTCTTATGCTGTCTGGCAGCGAATTCCACAGCCTCGCCCCAAAAACTCGAAACGATTTTAGGCCCACCTCTGTGCGCGACTTCGGTAAGGTCAGTTCCCTGGATACCCTCGCCGAGGATCTGCACTGGTTTTTTTCGAAGAGGGCAGAAAGATATGGCGGCTGCCCCATAGAATAAGCCTTGTATACAAGTACCGCCGCGAAATAGGCTCTTCGATCACTAATACGTATTGAGGAGAACCTTGTTCTACTCCTACTAATAAAAGTGAACAGTGGACAAAAATTTTGAGAAATATTCCACTAACACAAAGTCTATGCCAGAACATTAAGGTTACAAGAGATACTGAGATGTACAAAACAACTACCTCTATCATTATTGTACTCAAATTTTTTTTAATAAACTAAAAAAATAAAACTTATATTACTCATGTTTTTATTTAACAACCATAACCTTTATTCCTTCACAATCACTTTAGGTAAAATAATTAACTAAACGTTTACTATGCTTGTAAGCGCATACATTTCATTCATCCCTCTCTCTCCCTCCCTCTCTCTCCGCATGCACTTATTTAGCAAGCGGTCTCCTCCACACTCACACTTTTCAATGCTTTTCCCCACTCTACGTACTGGCCCATCGGGATCCTGCATCTGGATGCGGGCTACTCCATCCGATTCCATTAGATAAAACAGCGCTCATTATGGGTAATCGGGTAAAACAGCGCTCATTAT
The DNA here is from genome assembly GCA_020010945.3 of Muscidifurax raptorellus. Taxonomy (NCBI): domain Eukaryota; kingdom Metazoa; phylum Arthropoda; class Insecta; order Hymenoptera; family Pteromalidae; genus Muscidifurax; species Muscidifurax raptorellus. The sequence goes on from JAHUUD020000070.1 coordinate 348,833, forward strand.
GGGTAAGCGGGTAAAACAGTGACCATCGTGGGTAAAGCAGCGCTCATTATGGGTAAGCGGGTAAACAGTGATCATCATGGTAAAACAGTGATGATAAAAAAAGCAGATCCCTGTTACCCACGGTCAGTATTCGGTAGCGTGGGAGTCGCATGGCGTGGTAACAGTGGTGCCCCTACTACTAAAACAAACAATAAACAGACATTACAGATACTGAAAGATTTGCAAGCATCTATACTTGCCATTAAACTACCCATTCATTCTCATTCCAACTGAAATTACGTTTCACATAATAGACGGTATTTGAAGTAAAGAGAAAACATAACCGTTTTAATATTTGCTCTACACAGTTATCTACTTTTCTTGCACTTCAAAGTATCAGCTAGAGATTCTATAATATAAAAATAATATTCCGCCACCCAGAACACGAAAAATCTTGTGAATGTTAAAGAATCAAAAACCATCAATCATTATTCAATATAAGTTGTCTTACCCAACACATCCATAGTCATTTAATACAATAAAATCCAGACATAAAAAACCCCAGCTGAAATTGCCAATCTTATGATAAATAATTACATTTGATTACCTAAACCAGTACCGCAGGGACACTAAAAAGTTAACCTATAAAAATCAACGCGCAATCACACTCTTTTGCTTTCTTCGCACATGCTGCATGCCGTTCAGCTAATCTTGTACAGCTACAATGTGCGTCATATGATCCATAGTAAACTAATGATTGAAGCTCATCGTAACTAATCATCTGTCCGTATTCGAAAAATGGAAACAAATATTTGCACTTTAGTGTTCCAGCAGCCATCTGATGCTTTCGGATTTAGCGTGAAAGTCAGGTTAGAACTCGCAATGCCATGAGTACCAACCTTGTAATTAGTAAATTCCCCACTGGGACGGTTAGTAACAGAGCACTACATTGAAAATAAAGTAAGTACAGTAAGCTATACGTATAACAAACATTATATACTTTATCTAATTTCTTATTAGATATAATAATCATGTATTATGCTTTTATACATAATAATTTAATGAGAGATATACATTTCAAATAAAAATTAAAAAACACAATGCACGATATTAAAATTAGTTCCATAGGGAAAGTCCCCTTAACAATTACTATTTCAGCAATTGCTACCCTAAAATAGAAGATAAACATGTTATTTACGAGGTGCATAATCCTTATGCGTCTGCAATATAATTTTCGCTAAAAATTGCTTCGAAAACCAGATCTAGAATCTCAAGTCTATGGGAAGAAAGGAAAAACAGCGCTCTCCGCCTTTTCCTCTCCCACTGTACAGGCTATACTGTGCTATTTTCTGACTAAAATACAAAATTAATGCGCTGTGTACTCGGTGCGACCGTTTCCTAAATGTCTCCAGTATATTTGTTGCGAGTAACTTCATTGAAAGGCTTCGAAAATAGAAAATCTATCTATCTATCTCTCGCATTTTGTTTTTTTTTTTGCTCAAATCATACAGAAAATCTAAATATCAACGATCTGTGTACTGTAGACAATTGTTGCATAAATGTCTGCAGTATAATTTTGCGTCGACCTTCATTAAAAGGCTTCAGAAATAGAAAATGTAGTCTACGGTGGAAGAGGATCGAACTCGGCGCGCTTACTCTTCTCCCACGGTAGGGTTCATTTTACTTTTTTGGCTAAAATGATACAGTAAATCAAAAAATAAATGTGCTACATAAGAAATTTTTATTTCAAATGATTTTTTTTATTCGGTATGTTCCGTGCACCTATAAACAAAAGTACAAAATTTCAACAAATAGCCTGGCAAATGCGAACATTATAAATCCACGCATAATCTTGACAAATCAGCGCACAGCGGCCTGCCTGCTGGACCTGCCGTTCCGGTTGAGTACAGCACATTTCTGGGCATGTGCCGACTGAGTCGAGTGATCACCTGACGCTTAAACGTTATTTGCTTATAAGTAAACGAATATGGCCTGAACCATGTAAGAGATCGGTTTCAAAAAAGTCCGCTCCTGCATACAATGCGGCGCTGAGTGTCACGTGATTTCGCGGCCAAGGCAAGATTTAGGCAGCTTGTAGCTACTGACGAAAATCTCGAGTAGAAACGAGCTGACTGGTGACGTGAGCAGTAACACTCGCCAGCAGCTCCCGTTCGTGCCTCACCTTCCAGCTATAGGTAAGCCATAAGAATTGTAACCGGTCGCGAATCATAACTAAAGTAGAAGTAATTGTATACTTAATAATTTGCTTAGATTTGAAAAGAGCATATCGGTGATTCTGTCGAGCGCAGCGAACTATAAGGAAATCCCAATTGGGGTAAATACTCTTTACATTTACTTGACAATAAAACGAATGGAGCATTACGCATATCTTACTTATTATTATTATGCTAACAATAATAATTTTCATAAGTTAACCTAACATCTTGCATTTCTGCAAGTTTTGACAACTCCGTATAATACAGGAGAGTGCATATACGACTTCCTGCCCATCCGGGAGTTAGATGAGGCGGCGAGGCAGGGTTACGGTGGAGTCCCTCGAGACTGCGGGTGGTGATGGTGGCGAAGCGGTGGTTACTAGTTGTGGCAGTACTGAAGGTGGTGCCGTCGATGGAAGGCCGGCCTTTGGCGATGGCGGTGCACTTTTTAAAGAGGTGATATTCAACGGTCTCGTCGTTACGCGTATAGTGCCCGGAGGCACGTAGAGTGCCGCGGATGATGCCGGTTCACCTGAATCGCATTTGGCAACCGCAAAGTACGCCTTGAGAGCCTTTAAAATCTTGTCTGATGTGTCGAGATCAGTAATTGCCATTGTACTAATTTTTCGTGAAGTTGCCGCATCTATTTATAGTGTGGCGAATTTTGTTTTCCAAATGTCTTCGAAATGGCGAAAAACGCTCGTATGGTACCTTCTTTTATTGAAAAAAAAATTCGTGGACCCTATCTTTATAGAAAAAGAAAAGATCGACTGTGTATATGTTTGTTTTGATTCCGCTGGTTCCCGCCTTAGGGTTTTAGTCTATGTGTGGTCTGTTTCTTGTCTCGTCTTAGGGTTCCGGTACACGCGATACGCCTGTTATCGCGTGCGGCCGTTTTACACTTTGTGTTTGGTGAAGGGTCGGCTTACGCTATGTACCGTTCGTGTCACACTGTGTATTTGGTAGCGCTTCGGCTTACTCTATGTATTGTCGCAAAAATTTTGATTTATTTTGTACCTCATCGTTGTCGGTGCTGCTTCCCAGTCCATCGTCGGTGTTCCGCCATCTGAGCCTTTGCGCTTTCTTTTTTTCCTTCTGCCGTCGCCTTTTCTTCGATTGTTCGTCATTTGGCCCCATAAATAGTCCAAATCATAGTTGTGCGAGGATATTCATGTCAAGGACGAAGTCGTTGGGTTGGTCCTAGACTACTGCCCACGGGTAGGTGATTTCGATTCCTTTAATGAAAATAGGAAATCGAATAGTACTTGTGGTCGGCATGGTCCCTGAGATGTTAAACGAGATTTCTGGCTCGCCCCCCCCCCCCCAGTTAACGTTTCTGCCCCTTGGTTTCGGCAAAACTCGGCTTCGTGATGGCTTATCGTTGAGACTCGTCGTCCGGTGTCTATTACCGCGTATACCGGTCGTCCGTATACAGGAGCCTGTCTACAACTCATTCTTTCCGCTGTTCTGGCATTCCGTTCCCCGGGGAAGAGAATTCTGCTATACCGATAGGGATTCAATATGAGTAATCCATCTGTTTATCAACATAGTCATTGATCCACGACGACGACATTGTGGTCGGATAGCTCCAAAACGACAAACGATGCTCCGAAAAGTTAGAAAAATTGAAGTCTGTTAGTCAACAAAGTTTGTAAAATAAAAATTAGTTGTATTAAATATGAAAATGTGTCATCATTTATTTGTTTGTTAGATTTCTCAAACTGTTGCTTACCAATTTTTTACAATATTTGATTTCAGAATACCAAAGGCTGCTCATATAATCACCTCATAATCAATTCGTACAACGGAATTTTTGTAAGATTTTCCTAACCTAGCCATACACATATAAGCTTCTAAAGAGGATAAGAAAATAGACAGTTGACAGACTTTCCTAATAATTGTTTGGTGCAATGCAAGAGGAGAAGCTGTAAGAGATGAGAGATATGTTTATCATTGCCATACTTTAAAAGGGAGTTTTTGATAGAAAAAATTAAATTAAATAAATGTTTAGCGATTAAAGTAATATTTTTAATAAGATGAAGTATACATACAAGAATGGAGGGCCACATATTCAGTATAAATATCAACACAAAATGTCACTAAAAATTTCCAAAAGTGACTGTATCTCGTTATTAATAAAAAGAAAAAATATATAAAAGATTAAACATTAAATCATATTAAACTAAATCATTTTAAGCTGTCTTTTAACCTTTTTTACCTCTTCTAATAAGAGGAATATAATTTTTCCAAGACGAATCGCTATTATCCTTCTTCTCATTTTTTGAAATCATTTTTTCAATGTTTGCATTAATATTTTGTAGTTGTTGGGTAATAATAGTAATAGTGTTATGGTCACTTGATGACTGTTGTATAATTTGTTTTCTCTTTTTGTTTTCAGGTATTTATGGTTTTGGTTTCTTATCGGCTTTGAAATCTATGGAAGGAACGTTCTCTCTATGGGATATATGAGGAATCATGAATATCATTGACCTGTAAAATGGCCATGCACTATTGTATAAATCTGCAGATGATGATCCAGATGGTACGTAACATGTTTCCTTCTCTTTTTCCTCAACAAACTTATTACAAATTTTTTTCCAGTATGAGGCAATTTTGTCTGCTACAAAAATAAAGTCAATTAAAATTTTTCATGAATATGTAGAAAATATTCATGCGAAAAATGGCTCGAGCGTCTACCATGCAATACTATTCGTTCCGAGTGTCTTCTACATTATCTGTAAAAAATATAGCTTAAAGCGTTGTCCCTTTTTGGTCTTGAAGAAGAGTGTAAACGACACTCAAAATTTTAACAAATTAAATACTATATCGTCTACATGGTGATGTTAGAGCCTACGTTGATTTAATTAAAATTGTTCACATAACATAAGTATTTTAAATAAAATAAAATAAAAGATTGTTACTACAATCACCTGATAAATAAACGTTTAGTGCTGAGTATATAGCTTGAGAAATGAGATTGTACTTTGATAACCGTTCCACTATGATATTGTGTTTGCTGGTGTATGATTTGTCATAAATTAAGGGGTCCTTTGCGACCAGGGAAATTATAATTTCTTCTATTGTTTATGTGTCAGAATTTATTTTGTTGTATGGTTCTGTGCTGTTGATCTCTTCAAGAAGGTCATTAAAGTGATCGTAGCATTCTTCTGTCTCCGATTGCTGAGACATCTTACAGTTTTCTGGATACTGGTATGTACACTAAAAATACTTGTTTATTTCTTAATTACTAACTTATACTATTTAACAACATATACGTCTATTTATTGGATACGTCTTTGATTACTTTATAAAGTTGTTTATTTAATCTCATTTGTCTAACATACGCAGTGCTGATACCCCAGCATATTTTTATGTCGTCTAAATCAGAGATACTGGGATCATAAAGTAATAGAAATTTAAATACAGCCGTTTTAATAATATTAAAAATCGTAGCATTTTTGGGTAGTATAATATGGTGATATGACTGTTTCTGGAAAATTCATTAAGCTCTTTGCTATGTGCCCAAGGATTATCACCTATAGCAATAAGAACTAGGTACAGCTCGATTGTTTTGTAAAAATGTTGCTATTGTGTACAAAACATAGTGCTGTAAATAAAATACTACTTCATCACCATCAAAATTGTCAATAAACTCTAGTTCTTGAATAATAGTGTCATCGTAAGTTGTCCTCATTAATAATTTAGTGCTTGAATACGGTGTTGTAAATTCATGCAAATGAAAAAATATGTCTTTATGATCTGTTGATTCTGATGAAAGAATTGAATTTAATGCAGTTTTCGTTTTCTAATTCAATGTTGCATTGTGAAACACTCTACCTGTCTTTATTATTTCAATTTCTGATTCTAGAGTTGATTTAAGTTTTTCATTTGAACTTCCAATCTCCCTGTTCAACAAATACTTTGAAACAGGACTTATAATATTTTTTCTTTCTTCTCTGAGTTAAAAATATCTCAATTCTTAACGGATTCGCAGCTCAAATATGCAATAACACAAAAAATAAAATAAAACTGTAACAAACCTTTGATATACCTCGCACTTGAAGTTGCTTGTGTTTTGTTCGGTGTAGTATAGATATACAGGATGTCTGAAAAGTTCCGGAACGGCATGATAACATCTGAACTAACAATGGTAAAAAAAAATAAAAACACATGGTTGTTAGGATTTCTTCCCAGCTTTCCGATGGGGACCTTGAATTTGACCTTGACCATGTTTATCCAGGTCATTTGAAGGCCAAATCGATTTTTTTAAAAAGGACACCACATTTTCGACCTCGGAAATGAAAAGTGTGGAAAATTTTACGTTCAAATATGGTCTAATATATTTTAAAATTTGACCTTGGAAGGTATGGACAAGGACAAATGCAGGTTTGGTACGATAACTCGAAAATCAGAACTCGTAGAGAACAACATTTAAAACGTAATATTCATAATAATTATCCAGCTATTCGATGGAGACCTTGGTTTTGACTTTGACCATGATCTTCAAGGTCATTTGAAGGTCAAATCGATTTTTTTAAACAGAACCCTCCATTTTTGACCCCTGAAATATAAAAAGCGGAAAATTTTACGTTTAAATATGGTCTAAAATATTTTCAATTTCGACCATCGAAGATATGGACAAATGGAATTCAGGTTTGATATGATAATATGAAAACCAGAATTCGTAGAGAACAACATTTAAAACGTAATATTCAAAATATTTCTCTAACTATCTGATTAGGACCTGGAATTCGACCTTGACCATGACCTTCCTGGTGATTTGAAGGTTAATTTCTTTAAATAGGACCACCCATTTTTGATCAATTAAGGCAGACATAGTGTTATCCAAGCAGTTAAGATAAAACTCGGCCCAACCAGTCAAGGTTAGACGCGGTTTAATCAATCAAGGCAGATCTTGGTTTTTCCAACCAATTGAAGCAAGAATCTGTCCAACCAATTAAGGCAAGACTTAGTGTTGTCCAACTAGTTAAGGCAAGACTTGGTGTTATCCAACAAATTAAGGTAAGACTCGGCCCAACCATTTAAGGCAAGACTTGATCCGATCAATTAAAGCAGAACTTGGTGTTGTCCAACCAGTTAAGGTAAGACTCAGTCCGACCAATTAGGGCAAGAATTAGTTTAGCAAATGTTAAAACTGATGACCTTCAGTTTCTTGACAGTAATCTAATCGATAATAAAAACTATGAATAGAATTTTGAATGTGTTCTGCCGAAATCAAAGTGCTTTCATCAATTATCCTTTGCCGTAATTCATCTAAATTTTGTGGCTTAGTTTTATAAACACGATCTTTTAAGTATCCCCAGAGGAAGAAATCTAGAGGAGTAAGATCAGGTGATCTGGCGGGCCATTCGATAATACCTCTACGGCCAATCCAGCGATCAATGAACACAGTATTCAAATACTGTAGAACATTGCATCCATATTGAGCTGCTGCACCATCCTGCTGGAACCACGTGTGTTCAAAATTGGCTCTCGTAACCTCTACAATTCTAGGAACGATTTGCGTCCGTAACATGTCCTCATGTTTTGCTGCATTTTAATTACCCTCTATGAAAAAGGGACCAGTCAATTGGTTATTCAATATTCCAGCCAAAACATTTAATTTTTCGGGATATTGGGTTTTGTCTTCGCGCATCCAGTGAGGATTTTGCTGAGCCCAATATCTGCAGTTATGCCTATTCATAGTACCAGTTCTTTGGAAAGTAGCTTCATCTGAAAAGACTATATTGGAGGCAAAATTGGGATCTTGAACAATCCTAGACATTATTTCTTCGGAAAACTCAACTATTCTATCAAAATCATCTTCATTCAGCTCTTGCACAAGATTAACCTTAAATGGATGGTGTTTTATCGCGTAGCGACGGAAGTTCGGGAAAGAAGGAATGAGTAATTGATGATTGAAATAAAAATTACGAATTCGCGGCCCAGAATCAATGAATAGCTTGATTAGGCATAAAAACCCCTTCGGAGTGAGGGAAAAAGCCAGATCAAGCTATATGTGTGTGTGAAATTTATTAGAAATAACTGAATATGCAACTTATGTGCACGCAATTACAAACAAACTTACTACTATTACGCCACTATACTTAGCGCTCGGATCCGTGTGTACCCTTGAAACGCGCTTACGCTAGCCTGACGTCCATCAGGAGAGCTGGCTCGCTGGTAGAGCCTTCGGTTCCGGAGCTGGGACTCAGGACGCCGTTCCTCCAAACGCGGCTTCGCGTCGGGACGCTGAGCTGAGACGAGGTCGTACAGGCGTGAAATCCAAAGACGATGCGTGTAGACTGCTGAGAATAACTACAAAATGGGCTCCTAGTAGAGGCGGGAGAGGTGCGCATGCTTGTGATGCTAGAAGCAGACTGATACAGAACGACGAGCTGCTCCTGACGTCCGGAATTCGTTCCGCTCCGTCAGGGCGGAGCCTATAGGAGCAGCAGTGTCCTTTGTCGGCAGGCGCTAGTCCCAATACGTCACGCATCGTCCGCTGCAGGAGAAGGGGGCGGCGCGGCTTGCATAGCAGCGAACGGACACCTCTCTGCCTGTAGCCGGCCAATAGCCGACACAACGGCCTGGGTTTTTCCCCGGGGAATTCCCGCTTGCAGTCCTAGTGACCGATGCTGGTCTATACAGCGTAATGCGCGCGAACAGATGGAATATGTTATTTTTTAATATTTTCTGAATAGAAAACTTGCTTATTTCATATTGTTGAGACATTTTGCGTGCTAAAGTATGGGGATCCTCTGTGAGTGACAATAAGACATCTAGTGATTTTTCTTCGTTTGTTGCAGTAGACGGTCTCGCAGAACGAGGATGATCTTTTACACTTCCTGTATCATGAAACCGTCTTACAGCCCTTGATACTGTAAATTTAGAAATTGGAGTAAGGCTAAGTCTGAAAGTTTCATTGAAGAAAGTTTTGGCATCTTCTTAAGACCGTCTAAGTTCACCCCAGCCTATCATCATCAAAAGTGAAATTCTTTCTCTTTCATTAAGTCGTTGCATGTTAATGTGCAGATAATAAATATGCACGACTGCGAAAAAGAACAAATTAACTACTAAAAATATTCGACGAAAAAATGACTAATGAACGAGAAAACACTATTTCCAAGACAAAATTAGAGAAATACTTCTTTTCCAGAAAAAATATTGTCAATCTCTACATATCACGAGATACTAAGAAATAAAAAATGAGCTTTGGTAAATTGAAATTGAATGAAAGATGACTGAGATTGAAAAAATTAAACGAAGAAATTTTTTAGAAATTCTTGGGTAACAATATCTCTGATGGTCAAATTAAAATTTAATTTTAAAAATAGTTTTATGGTTTATTATGAACCCTTCTGTAAATTGTTAATGTTCATTATTCATTTAAACAAGTCTTGACCATTTAATAGAAGGTTTAAAAATTGAGACATTACTATTATTATTATTATTATTTGTGTCGAGAAAATTTAAGCAATTAATAAGTGAAAGTAGAGGTAGAGTAATTTAAGTCTACGGGATGAAAATTATGTTGAAGCAGTTTAGAAGTAAGATAATGATAACTAAAAAATGTATAATGTGAGGGACGTTCAACAATGGGGTTGTTTGAATACCGGAATAATTTCAGTTGATGATGTAGAATTTACGATGAAGCAATCAAGTTAAGTTAAGATTAAAATTGGATACGTTTTTAAGACGCAAAATAATCCACGATTTAATCTACAAATGGCCTTGCAGGTCATAATAATGAATAATGTGTTTTAAATAATTTTCCCTACGAATTCTCGTTTTCGAGTTATCGAACTGAACCTAGGATGAACCTTGTTCATGACCTGCAAAAGTCAAAATTTAAAAATGGCCAAGACCCTATATGAACGCTAAATTTTCCATTCCCTTCATTTACGAGGTCAAAAATGGAGGGTCCTATTTAAAAAAATCGATTTAACCTTCAAATGACCTTGATCAACATGGTCAAGGTCAAATTCAAGGTCCCCATCGGAAAGGTGGGAAAAAATCCTAACAAACATATGTTTTTATTTTTTTTTATCATTGTTAGTTCAGATATTATCATGCTGTTCCGGATCTTTTCAGACATCCTGTATAGATATAGTTCGCCTACGAAAATGAATAGTTGCGGTTAACAGTAGTAATTTAATACATATATAGATTTATATACATACTTACAATTGCACCATGTCAGATGAAAGGGCTGAAATGACTGATAAAAATAAAGCTATAATTAAGGCAGTAGCGAAATTCAAATTTATTTACGATAAGGACGATGCGATTACCGTAACGATGACTTGAAAACGCGTATTTATAACAAAATTAATGAACAAATACAAAATGGCATATTAACCCTTCATGTAATTTTCTATAATGCATAAATTCTTACAAAAGTAACAAACCAGCCGCCGCCGCCGCTGGTTGTGCTGACGCACCACTATGGGGGGAAGCGGGGCCTTCAGCAGGAGAGAGAGGGGGGAGGGAGAGAGGGGGGTGAGAGAGAGAGGGGAGAGAGAGGGGAGAGAGGGGGGGAGATACAGAGGGAGAGAGAGAAAGAGAGAGAGAGAGAGAGAGAGAGAGAGAGAGAGAGAGAGAGAGAGAGAGAGAGAGAGAGAGAGAGAGAGAGAGAGAGCACGATAATCACCCGGAGAAAGTTAAACCATCACTGATGGCTGCTCTCTTCCAGAGGTGTGATACTACGATACTTTCTTAGCCCTGAACACGTGCGATCCCACGCTACAAGCAGATCTTGATCATTCTCTTTTTGCTGATGTTTCAAAATTCACAAACAATATCTTTGACCAACTCCCAAAACATTTGCACGTGTATTAGAGCCTGAACCGTGTAGCTGCATTTTCTCACTCATGCTTTGTTTGCTATAACAGCGCAGCTGCATTACCTTATTCATACTTTTTCGCTGATTATCAAATACAGAGAAGAAGAAATTCGGTAATGAAACTGCTTGAGACCCAGGACAAAATTGACCGAAATTCACGATTTTTTTATGTCTGAATTTCGCAGGATATCAAGTGTCGTCAATAAGCTCGAGCACCGTGATCTCAAGTATTTTTTATAGCGCTCTCTGTTTTTTACCGCTTATATCAATTTACAATTTAAAAATTTCTTCAATACGGATAATTGCGAATAATGCTTAAATATCGATGTGAAGAGAAAAAAAAACAAGAACGTACTAGTGCATGTTTGCATCTGCGCTGTGTATCAGATTGCAGTCAGTTGTTAACAAAGTCATCACTACTCGTTATTCCGCGAAATTATTGCTTTCAGTTTTTTTTTCATGTCAGCTCTCTCACCATGTGTGCTGTAAATATATCTTCTACTCGACATTGTTGCAAATGTCATTCTAAGAAGTCTATAACCAGCGAATACCAGAAAATATATGCACACGTGCACATGTATAGCCAGTATGATCCCCCCGAGATGTATTGTCTTTTATTAGCAGTATCAGCAAAAAAAAGCGTTGCGTTTTATGCTGCATTCACACCGTGTAGACAGAGACAATATTTAAGGAGCTACACTTGCACGTTTCGGCAGTTCCAGTTTGGATAGTCAAAGCATCTCTGTCAGAATGATTAGGGCAAGTGTGGCACATTTAGCCAAAGTTATCGGTCAGACATTGAGTATCGCGAAAGATCGAGATTCACATATTCACACAATGTGTGGCAGCGTGTGGGCCTCAGACTTACAGAACCAATCAGCAGAGGTTTTATGCAGAAAGCTGCATTTTCTCTTGCTGCATTGTAGAATAACCACGGTATATTACATGTTTACCGTCGGTCTATTCCGTAATCCAGACGTTCTGTCGATTGCTCTCCAAACAATACGACAGCGCAACGATCATGGGCACCCGCTAGCTCGTGCAATGTTTCACTGTCAATGTAAGTATCAATTACTTTTTTTCACATCTAAACTCTTAGAATATTATTATTTATTTCAATATTTTTTCATCAACATTATTTCAGTGATTAACCAGATGATGAGAGACACCGAGGGTGATTCTTTCATTATGGTGTGTGATGAGTCGATAGGAAACGAGAATAATTATAAGTATTGAGCCAATTAAAATACAAATATTAATTTTGCATTTTAATTAAATTATTTTAATTCTCTCAATTCTTAGTTTCAGAGCCACGTGCACGTATGACGGATCCACAAGACGCTGCACACTTAGTTACAGCCAATTGTAAGTGGTGAATATGTTATAATGAAATTTTTGGATTTATTATTCAATTAAATGCACATTCTCCATTTTAGTTATTGACGCTGGACCATCAACATCTAGAAATTACCACCCACAGTCATCGGACCATCGAGGAGACTAATTATCATCAAACATAAATAATCGTAAGTATTAAGTCTGTCTGTATATAATTTTCATTTATTGTTTTTTCTGCAATATAAAGGCACGCTCTAATACTTAAGCTTTATAGAGGTCAAGAGAGAGGCATCAACGTAATCGAAATGGAAACATCGACGACGTATCCGAAAATAGTTGTAGTGATAGGGAACGCAAACGCAGAAGGCTTACCCGCAGCAGTAGCAGTAGCAGCGAGAGTGACAGCAGCAGCAGTAGCAGTAGTAGTAGCAGTACCAATATCAGCAATGCTAATAGCAGTAGCAGCACTGATACAGCTGACGAAGAAGGTAAGACTCTTATTTAAATTTGTTTAATTTAATAAAGTACATGTATAAATCGGCTGATCTTATAGATGCTCATTTGCAGACCGGTGAAGGAGGAGAGCGACCTAGATTTGTGATTCAGAATGAGGCAACGTGTTTTTATCGATATTTTGGATATGAGGGTAGAGAGATCCGTGGAATCATACCGCAGCCACCAGCCAATGCCCATGTTTACAATTGGTTAAAGGGTTGCATGCAGGACCTTTATCGGCAGCTTTGTGATAGAGGTGGACCAATGGATTTTGTTGGTGTAACCATCAATTCGGACCAGTTCAATCATGGCCCCCTTTGGATATCATTCAGACTTATACAGGATTTTCAATTCGAAGATCTTTGGGAAATATTACACAGTGCTATGCAAAGTGCGAACGAGTTCAATGTAAATGAACGGTTATCCGTTAATTGTGGTGTTGTCAGAAGTGTGGCCGGTCGTGGACGAGTTCGTTTAACCGAGGAGACAGTGAAAAAACAATCTATATTAAACATCAATAACGATGACAATCTTTGTCTACCGCAAAGTTTAGCTGCTGCTTATGCCTATGCCGTCAGAGGTCAGGTGCGCTCAGGACTGCTTCACAAATATTGGAACCAGATTCGTCAATCACAAGGAAGAATTCAAAAAACTGCTGCCACAGATCTTATAAATTTGGCAAACGTTCAAGTGCCGGTGGAAGGTTGTGGACTAGCAGAAATCCGTAAGTTTCAAGATTTCTTCGCTACTAGCGGTACGGCAATCGTTGTTTATAATTTTTCATCGTTTGCTCGTGGAAATCCACCAATCTATGACGGCACACGATATGTCAGTGAAAATCATGGTGATGTTATACACGTATTACGCATAATGTATTACGACCGGACAAATCATTATCAACCAATATTAAATCTTGTTGAAGCAAGCGGTAGCAAGGATTACTGTATACCATGCAATATAAGTTATTGGCGAGCCGAGGAACATAGATGTTCAAACAAGTGCTATAAATGCATGTCCGTGCCACCGTGTAATACAGCGGAAAATCTAAAAAAATGTAATGCTTGTTTAAGATTATTTTTTGGCAATAATTGTTTGCAAAATCGTCTTAAAACAGAATCATATAATAAAAGCAGTAATGTATGCAGTAAAATAAGACTCTGTCAAATTTGTTTTAAAATAGTTCAAGTAAATAAAAGTCAGCCGCATGAGTGTAATGTATCTTTTTGTAAAACGTGTAAATCAAGATTACCTATTAGACACCTGTGTTACGTATAACCGATGAAACAGACACAGCGTGTAAGACCAGTCTTATTTTTGTTTTACGACTTTGAAACCCAACAATCTCTTCGGGTGCTGGACGACGATGAGAAAAAAGTGCACGTTCCAAATTTGTGTGTTGTACAGCAAGTATGTATCAATTGCATAAAGATTGAAGATATTTCAATTAGATGCGAGATGTGCGGTATTCGGGAATACATGTTTAATCGCGACCCGGTAAAGCAGCTTGTTGATCTGGCATTGGCACCAAGAAGACAATTTCAGCAGGTTATATGCATAGCACACAATGCCCAAGGATTCGATGCACAGTTCATATTTAAGTACGTTGTGGAAAAATTCAATCAAGATCGAGTTGTGCCATCGGTAGTGATGAATGGTTCAAAAATAATTTTAATGGAGGTTCTACATGCAAAGTTTATTGATAGCTTAAATTACTTTCACATGCCTTTGAGTAGTTTACCAAAAGCGTATGGATTATCCGAAATGGAGAAAGATGCTTTTCCGCACTTATTCAATACGATGGAAAATCAGACTTACGAAAGTCCTCTACCACCTCTTGATTCATATGCACCAGACTTGATGGCCATCAAGGAGCGAGAGAAATTTTTGAAATGGTCCGACGAACAAGTACAAAATGGCTACGTATTCAATTTTCAACGAGAAATTGTAAAATATTGTAAACAAGACGTCACAATTTTGAGATTAGCATGTTTAGCATTCCGCAAAACATTCATGAAATTTGGTGCGGACCCTTTCGTCGAAGCTACAACTATTGCATCATCTTGTATGCGGGTGTTTAGAAAAACATTTTTAAAAAAGTCGCAAATCGGTATTATACCACCTCGTGGTTACAGAATGGTAGATAATCAGTCTGAAATTTCCCTACACTGGCTCTCTTGGATGGAACAACGAGTTCTTCATCGCTAGATCGAGCATGCAGGACGAGGTCAGGAAAAAAGACTACTAGAGAATATCTTGGTCAATGGTTACAGTGCACCCCAAGACGGTGAGAACCACAACGGTATTGTGCTTCAGTTTCAAGGCTGTTTTTGACACGGGTGCCCCCGATGTTACAGAATAAACAGAGATATAGATTCGAAAAGTGGTGAATCGATGGATGCCAGATACGAAAGAACATTGGCCATTAGCTATAGGCTAAAGATGGCAAATTACCAGTTGATTGAAAAATGGGAGTGTCAGTTTAAAAACGAGATCTCACAAAATGAAGAACTTTGTCATTTTGTTCGAGAAAATGTGGTGAATGTAAAAAGAAAATTACTTGATCCACGTGATGCATTTTTCGGTGGACGCACAGGTAACGCAGTCAAAGTGTTTGATTGTCAAGACGAAGAGAAGATTAGGTATGTTAACGTGTGCTCACTGTTCCGTTCATTTGTAAACGTGGCAAGTATCCCATTGGTCACCCGAAAATTTATATCGGTCAAGAAGAGTGTGGACAGCTGATAGGGCTGAGTAACGACATTTCAAAAGTGAACGGGTTGATCGCGTGCGATATACTACCACCACAAAATCTATATCACCCATTATTACCAGTAAAAATGCACGGTAAATTGATATTTCCTCTATGTCGGACATGCTGCGAGCAATCAATTCAAGAAGACTGCCCTCATGAAGATCCTGAAGAGCGTATACTGCGAGGAAGTTGGGTTTCAGAGGAGGTGAAGGCTGCAGTCACGTTGGGATACATTGTCAAGGCTGTCTATGAAATTTGGCAGTACGAAATGACGCAGTACAGTCAAGAAG
The DNA here is from genome assembly GCA_020010945.3 of Muscidifurax raptorellus. Classification (NCBI taxonomy): domain Eukaryota; kingdom Metazoa; phylum Arthropoda; class Insecta; order Hymenoptera; family Pteromalidae; genus Muscidifurax; species Muscidifurax raptorellus. The sequence goes on from JAHUUD020000070.1 coordinate 364,748, forward strand.
AGCGGTAAGGTGGCGTATTTGCGGGATACATCAACGAATTTTTTGCTCAATAGGTCGCGGCGTCGGGATACCCACCACACTGTATCACAGACGAGGATAAGGATCGCTACGTGAGAGAGTTGGAACACGACGAGGGTATAAAATTAAACAAGGATGATATACGTTTCAATGCTGGATTACGATCTGTGGCTAAACGGTGTCTAAAATCTCTATGGGGAAAGTTTGGTCAACGCGAGAATTTAACAAAAACAATCGTGGTGAAGAATCCAGAGAATCTTACGAATTTACTTACCAATGCAGAGGTTGAAGTTAACGGTATTCTACCAGTGAATGACGATACACTCTACGTCAATTGGTGCTACAGAGACGAGGCTCTGTCATCCTCAGTATCGTCATCAATGACAAACGTGGTCCTCGCTGCTTTTACAACAGCATATGCACGTCTAAAACTGTTCCAATATCTGCATGCCTTGGGTCCACGAGTTCTCTACTACGACACTGATTCGGTATTTTACGTTAGCAGAGGTGAAATCGGTGAATACGAGTTGCCAATCGGTTCGTCGCTGGGTAGTCTGACAAATGAACTAGCCGACAAAGGCCCTGGTGCATATATAACAACCATTTTGTCAGGTGGTCCAAAGTTTTACGCGTATAAATGTAAAAAATCGGATGGTGAAGAGGAGTGTATATGCAAGGTTAAAGGGATTCGGTTGAACTATACGAACAGTGAACAAGTCAATTCTGATTCGATTCGAGAGATGATCGTTTCTCCACACCTGGATATAGTATTGACGAATTCCGCTATACGTAGAACGGCATTTCACGACGTGATATCTCAGAATGAGACAAAGACATGCAAACCTATATATAGCAAACGAAGATTTACAGAGTTAGACAAAAGTTACCCGTATGGCTATAAGATATCGGTAACTGACAACCTGTAGTTACATATGGCGAAAACTTGTGTATAGACGACACTACAATAGAAAAAACTATTTATTGGCTGAGAATTGTGTTGACATCGTGCTGATTGGCCACGACACACCACCATCAACCGGATTGGACAAGGTACGGTGCCGTCGAGCTGATTGGCTGTTTGTACTGATGTAGCTGGTGGTGGTGGTGGTGGGCGGTCACAATGATAGCGCTAGTCGTGGGGGGGTCTATATTTAAGTCAACGTGTTCACACTGCAAATTACCAGTATTTGACTAGCTACACGGTATAGCTTTAAAGAGAAACTACACGATTTTTTTTCATCTATTTTAAAAGAAAAAGTATGTATATCAATTATAATTATTATTATTATTTAAATAATATAATAATAAAATGATGTACATTATATGTTTAGATGGATTTAGAAGGTCTAAACAAGAATGCTAGTGGAGGTTACCTTCCAACGAAGAAGGTATCTGAGCTGGAGGTTGATCGTCATCACATGGTGACGGCACTAAGAGAAGTCAAGACACGTTTTGGCTCGAAGATTGTGGCAGTTCTCGATGAAGAATTCCAAATTTTTCTTCCTTATCAGGTATCTTCTGCACTGACGAAGTATACTAACTTGTTCGATAAGCTGAGTGCCCAAGCCAACAAATTACAACTTTTCTTAGATTATAAGGGTAACAACGCTATTGAGTTTACCACGGTGTAACTCTTTTGTGAATAAAAACTATAAATATGGAAAAACGGTTACGATGTCAAGAGAAATCAGTGGTTTATTCAATGTGTGTATGGGAACAAATAGCCCGTCATCGAGAGCATTTTTGAATGACAGTTTTAAGAACTAATAGCATTATTACTGCTGTACTTTTCAAAAAACTCAAAAAACTGTCTATTAAATAGCAAATTGTTTGCACTTATAATTGTTTTCTACTTAAATGTATTTTTTACTTTCATTGTTTCTTCAAATTTCTTAATCCCTTATACCATACCTAATTCTTATGCATGTGGATGAAAAAAAAAACTTCTATTGTGTAACTATAGATGGCACTGTGTTACGTGAAAGGTGATTGGTCGGTCATTACTCCATCGCTAACCTGATTGGTTGTTTGGTTGCCTTATATGTGAAGGTTAAAGTGAAGTGTTGGTTACATGAATGTCTCAGTAGCAGTTATGGATATGCGATGGAAACATCCGTTTACCTCCATGCTGTGTGGTCCTACAGGATGTGGTAAAACGGTATTTGTGAAGAAGTTCCTAAAGGATCTTGATTATCTGTGCGATACCCAAATCGAACGTGTCATTATCTATTACGCAGAGTGGCAGCAGAGCTACAAGGATCTTCAAAGCAAGAAGGTGGAATTTCACGAGGGTTTACCGCAGACTAGTGACTGGGCCAGTGATTCCAGACCGAAACTCCTGATCATTGACGACTTAATGCGAGAATCGTCGTCGAACGGCAGTATAGTCGATATTTTCTCGAAGGCCCCCCACCATCACTCGCTCTCGGTGATATTCATCACACAGAACGTCTTTTATCAGGGTAGAGGACAGCGTGACATATCTCTAAACGCACAATACATTGTCGTGTTTAGAAATTTGCGAGATAGATCTCAAATACAGCATCTGTCGCGTCAACTCTGTCCCGAGGATCCACGATTTTTGCAAGAGGCTTACTGGGACGCCACATCGAGACCATACGGAGACCTTCTGCTGGATTTAAAACAGACTACACCGGACAACTGCCGATTTCGCACCTGTATCTTTCCGGATGACGAAGTGCACTACGTCTACGTGTCACGGAATAAGAAGATGAATAGTGGCGACACATTGAATCTGGTACCAATCGTCTCCTTGTGATGGGTGTGTCTAAGAGACGACATCCCTTTGCGCGTAAAGACGCTGTCATTTTAAAAGCGCTGTTCCATTTGAACGATAAACAGCGAAAGGCTCTCTTGCAGACGGCTGATTCGAAATTAGTGCATCATATTTGTGAGTGTGCTTTGAATGTGTTGATCGGTAACGTGCCGCTGGAGAAGTCTCACAAATCATGCTTTCACAGGCATGCAAAAACACTGCGGAAGTTAGCCGAACCTTGTGTGAGCCTGTCGAAAAAGAAAAAAATCATTGTACAACGCGGTGGTTTCTTACCAGCATTATTAGCTCCTATTATTGGTACACTGTTGGCTAGTATCTTTAGTAAGTAGACGACATGGAACACGCTAAAAAGATGGTGCTTGTGCCGCATGAGAATGTTGAACGTCTCTAGAGTGTGCTAGCAAATAGCAAGTACAATAATGCTGCTAATATATTAAAGACTGTTCAAACACCCGGAACCGTGATGACTAGACTAGATGCTGAAATGGACAACATACTGAATTCATCTACTTGCAAAAGTGAGCGGGAAAAATGGATACAATATCGTTCTGTGCTGCAGCGTTATCTCCAACTCAAGGATGTCGATAACTATGATAAGATTAGAAAAAAGGAGGAAAGAGATAACGAAGATTGGTGTCAAATGCAAAACAACATCCATGACGATGATGATGAAAACGACGACAATTATAATGACAAGGCACAGCAGCTCGAGGAAGAGGATCGAATTGATGCGAGCATCATAGAGAGCGTGCCTACAAAGTACAGGCGACAGGCTGGACAAGTATTGCGTAAATTACGTGTTAGTGGGAATATTGCCTGGGATGCAAATGGTACCGTGACAATAGGTGGTGTACGTATACACGGAGCCAACATGATTGACCTGGTAAATGATGCTATGAGAAATAGAAAAGGTTCTCCGCCACCTGGGTATACGCAATTTGCCGTTGCTCTTCGAGAATCATTTATACCACGCGAATACATCGGTAATAATCGTGTTTGGAATACCATAGTAGCCAGTACACCAGGTCGGGCTATCCCGTCTGAAAATATACCACTACCACCAGATGGTGCCACTGGTGCCGCTCCACGCCAGAAATTATCACCAAGTAACGTTGGTCGTCTATTTCAAACGCCACGCCAGGCTGCTGCCAAGACCAGTAGCTCTGACACCGACGAAGGAGACGAAAGCAACGGAGGCATAGCAGCGCGAGTACATAAACGGAAAAAAGCAGCAACAGTAGCAGCAGCAACTGGCCAGGGAATTGCAAAACAGTCGAGGAAAAAAGTTGTTGCTGGCAGTTCTGAAATTACATCATGGCGACGATTGAGCGGGAGGTTCGACCAGGACAGAAGATTGAAATCAACGACCAAGAAGAAAAAGAAGAGCAAGAATGAATGAACGTGAAAAATAGCGCACTGGATGAATTGATCGATTTGCTACCGTTTGAAATGCACGTACCCGGATATAGATTTTGTGGCCCAGGTACAAAACTAGCGGAACGTATTGAACATGGTGAAGTCGGTATCAATCCATTGGATGAGGCGTGTCGTCAGCAAGATCTAGTCTACGGTGACAAACAAGGCAACCGGCACAAGGCTGATCGAGTTTTAGCTGAATACGCATTTTCACGAATGCTCGCGGATGAAACAGATGGAGACGAGCGAACACTGGCTATGATGACAGCCTGCTGCATGGTGAGCAAGATAACCTTTGAAAAGTTTTTTTCAAGAATTAAGAAAGTACTGAAGAGGAATAAGAAAAAAGTACAAAAGAAATCCAAAGATAGTAGTAGTAGTAGTAGTAGTAGTAGCGAAGCTGATGAATCTGTGAAAAAGAGGATTAGCAAACAACAAAAAGAACGCAAGGGGTCGAAAATAAAAAATAAAAAAGTGAATAAACAACTGATGCATGATGAGTAGAGAAAGAAGAAGATTCGAGAACATTTATTACGCGCCTCCACATCCGGCAGCGTACGCTGGTATTAATAAACTTTTTCAAGCTATGCGTGAGAGAGGTAAAAACAGTAATAAAAAAGAAAAAGTTAATCGTGAGGGTGTTGTAGAGTGGCTCGACAGTCAAGATGCGTATAATCTACATCGACCGATCAGACATCGATTTCCGTGACGTAGTTACAATGTGCGAAATTTGGATGATGTGTGGGAGGTTGATCTCATGGATTTGAGATCCTTAAAAACTTACAACGAGAGCTACAGTTATATTTTGACTGTCATCGATGTTCTCAGCAAATATAGCTGGTTGGAAGCGATCAAGCAAAAAACCTCCAGAAATGTCGCTGAGGCTTTCTTGCGTGTACTGTCGAGAAGCAATAGACGTAAACCAAAGTGTCTCCAGACAGACAAGGGTAAAGAATTCCTTGGTCGTGAGACGCAGCAAGTTTTGCGCGACAATGACATCAATCACAGAGTGGCACGCAGTCCGGATACAAAGGCTGCCATCGCGGAGAGACTTATACGAACTATTAAGGAGCGAATTTGGCGATATTTCACTCACAAAAATACACGGGGGTACATCGATGTGTTGCAGAATATTATAGAGGCATACGATCACAGTATACATTCAGCGATAAAGATGACACCTGCATCTGTGACCTTGTACAACGTTGGAAAAGTACGGGAAAATTTAGAGCGTCGCTATAATAATAACAATGGTTGTAATTTACCCAAGTTCAAAGTCGGTGAGTTGGTTCGCGTCAGTCGTGCCCGATCCGTCTTTGACAAAGGATACGAGAGCGGCTGGACACTAGAGTTATTTAAAATTGTGCTCATTTCTCTGACACGTCCACCACCTGTCTACCATTTGCAAGATCTCTCAGGTGAGGTCATAGATGGTGGTTTCTACGCGGCGGAATTGAGCAGAGTTCAAAAAGATCTGGTCGCGGAATCATTCAAAATAGAAAAAATTTTACGCAGTAGAGGTAAGGGTCGCTCAAAGGAGTATTTCGTCAGCTGGAAAGGCTATCCAGAAAAGTTCAACTCCTGGGTCAAGGCTAATCAACTTTCGCAAATATGAGGGATCAATTTTACATTATTCTGCCTAGCAACAGTAGTATGAATTATTTCGCGGAAAACACTACAACGCATTATGTTACTCAGTTGCCACAACAGATCCGATTACAAGGTTCATGGCTGGTCCCGCTCACAGAAGTTCAAATTCCGCTAACGTTCCAACACGTGTCAGTCGACAAAGAAGAAAGAAAATTTTCCCTGAAACGAACTCCCCCCACAAGACTCGAGACGAATGAGCTAAGAGTGGAAATTACAAAGACACTCACACTCTCGTTGAAGAGATAAATAACTTTGAATGTATTAGTGGTCATTTGCGGCTTATAGTTGAACGTGGTGGTTATGTGACAGTCAGCAGAGTCTGTGGAAAGGATAGCTGCTCTCAGTTCAGTCACGAGCTTTGCTTATCGGAGAAAATGCGAAAAATTCTCGGATTCGAGAAGGATAGGCAGATTCTCTTTGTTGACGATCAATACACCATAGAGGCTGATAGAACTGCTCGAGTTTCCAATGGTCTAACAGCCATGTTTATGATCTACAGCGACATCTGTGAACCGTATATGACAGGTGATGTTCAATCAAGGTTGTTACGCGCTGTATCGATAAATACCGATAATTACGAATACGGTACTACCAGAATCAAAAGTTTCTCTCCGCCAATGTACGCACCATTGTTATTCAGCTCATTTCAGACCATTGAAATAGATATAAGAGACGAATGCGGACAATCGATACCATTCGATTATGGGACAGTGACCGTGACAGTTCATTTCAAGAAAGTCGACTAGATGAATCGCTACGAAGATTACTTCAGTTGCTAAGTTGGCAATGGCTACCGTGGGGTAGGAGGAGGACATAGGAATCCGCACACCAGAGGAATTGGCCATATTTACATCGGTTCTCCATACCAAAGAGGTCACCGTGGTATCGGCTCCTTCCTAGCCGGTATATTTCGTCAAGTTCTCCCGCTTATTAGTCGGGGGGCCAAAGCTGTGGGTAAGGAGGCTGTACATACGGGTTTCAACATTGTGTCCGACGTTACGGCACGCAACACACCAGTTAAGGAGTCCTTTCGCAACCGTGTGAGAGAATCTGGTGAAGTTCTGAAAAGAAAAGATATATCTGAGGCAAATCGACCAGCTTTTAGACTTTTACAAGCCCGAGTAGGACCAATCAATAATTTGATGCATTCACTGTTCAATCAAGTAGATGTGTCTTTCAATCAGAAGCCCGTGTCACCACCTACCAACGCCTATGCCTACAGATCGTACATCGAAACATTGCTGAATTACGGACCTGCCGCAAAATCCTCCCACTTGTCGACTGTCTTGTGGTGTGAGGATACGGCTGGAAAAATGAACGACACAGAAAATCAGAACCAAGGATTAGTTGAGAGACGAAAATTGCTTACTGCGGATAAATCGGTTGATCTTATTGGCCACCTTCACGCTGATGTGTTTAATCTGGAGAAGCTGCTGATCAATGGAGTTGAAGTGAGAGTACGCTTAGTGAAATCTCGCGATAACTTTTGCCTGATGGATCCTGCAGGCTCTTATTCCATACACAACGAGGAGACGAACCTTCTAGTCAGACGTGTAAAAATTAGTCCGGGCATATTGCTAGCACACGCTCAATCACTCTCGAAAACAACGGCTAAATACCCTTTGACGAGGGTGGAAGTCGAAGCAATGACTATGCACAGTGGTATACACGGTGAAACATTGGACAATATCATATTGGGTCAGCTGCCGAAGAGAATTATCCTGGGTTTTGTCAATAATAAAGCTTTTAATGGCGATCGGCTGCTCAATCCCTTTAATTTCGAGCATTTTAATATAAACTTTCTATGTTTGTACGTTGACGGGGTACAGGCGCCTTCGAAACCACTGCAACCAGACTTTGGAGCGAGAAATCTATATGTGGACGCATATCACACACTATTCTCCGGTACAGGCATACACTTTCTCAACGAGGGCAACCAAATAGCGTGCGAATCATAACCCCACGGATACTGTCTATTTGCCTTTGATTTGACTCCAGATTTATCGGCAAATGACTGCAGTCATTGGAATTTGATCAAACACGGTAGCGTTAGATTAGAAGTATGTTTCAGTGCGGCTCTAACAGAAACAGTCAATTATATACGCAATATTATATACGCAGAGTATGATAATATTTGGGAAATTGATGCCTCACGTCAAGTCATTGTCGATTTTATCAGTTAAAACGTTCACCTCAAAGATGTCGCTACTCTCTACTACTGTACATATATACATCTAGCGAGTTACTTTGCAAATTCAGTCTCTCTCTAACACTGTTCTTATACACTTCATCCAAGCATGGACGTGATCATTGACATTCAGTTCTTCAAAGGCACCAGGCATCGAAATCTACCAAAAGAAGTAGCCGTAGTGGCTGTGAACAGTAATTTTAGTAGTCATTGGCTGGTAACACCGGCAATACCGCTTGGTCATCTGAATGAAGATATACGGAGTCAGAACGATTGGCTCACCCAGTACCATCACGGGCTCGACTACTTTGACGGTGAGGTGTCTTTAAAGGCGGTGAAAAAAATTTTAAAAGAACTTTCGAAAAGTGTGCGGAAAATATACGTTAGGGGTAATGATAAATGGCTGGTGTTACATAAAATAATACCTCGTCAAATTTGTAATCTCGAGTACGATCAGGATTGCCCGTCTTTCGATAAATTATCGTCCGATGTATACTGCATGCATCACGCTGTCAAACCTTGCTACAAAAATTATCGTTGTGCACTAAATCAGGCTTGTAGGCTAAAATCGTGGCTACTCACAGGTACGATTAAAAATTCGAGCAGTGCTTTTGAAGACATTTGTAATGATGGACAGTCTTCAAATATTGAAAAACCTGTCGAAAATCCGCTCGCACACTGTCGGTGTATTCCCAGCCGATCAGATTCCGAAGGTGTGGACGAAACCGACAGCGTTCATTGTAAACACGGATGATCATACGAAATCGGGTATGCATTGGGTTGCCTTGTACGCTGACAAATCTTGCAGAGCATTTTATTTTGATAGTTTTGGTCTCCCTCCATTCATACCCGATCATATAAATCGGTTGCGAAAAAATTGTAAACAATTTTGCTGGAATAATATTCGACTACAGAGCGACTCTTCCAAAGTGTGCGATCAGTATTGTATTGTGTTTCTGCATTGTATGAGCGCGGGTCTGGGTTACAATAAATTTCTCGAGAGTTTCTCTGATAATCTGCGAAAAAACGATGATGTAGTCCGGCAGTATGTAGACTGTAAAGAAAGAAAAAACGCTGACAAAAATTTTAGAGGAAGCGGTAGTTGCATTGTCAGATGCTTGCAAAGCTGCAGTTCTGAGATGGCATTGTTGTAGCGCAAGATGATACTGTGAGAGACAGCGTTTTTTTTTCTTCGAATGTTTGCTGCTCAATCAGTATTAATGCACTCTCTTTGTTCCCCCTCCGATGAGTGTCGCATATGTGGCGGTTACCACCTCCACAGCCACCATCTCCACCATTGCCTATACTACATACCAAGCGCTCGGAGTAGTTTAGTCGTTTCAAAGTGGTGGTAGAGGTGACAGCAACGACATGGCACACCAAAAGGAAGACCGGTTTCAGCTGCTGAATACTCTATATACTTTAGCTAAGTCGTGCGCAACGGATATCATTGTCGGCCTGGAATACACCAGCTTCAGAGAGGAGTACTACGAGCCTGTGGTACGCCTATTGGGCGACGACTCCACTGGAATCGCTTTTGCCTACGATGGATGGCTGCAATTCAGAGACTGCTTCAACGAATTTTTCAAGTATCTTTGTGGACACAGCAGCGAAGATATGACGGATGAACAGATTTGCGGGACAGGATGGATAGCAAAATTCACACACAGTGGGAAAGACAGGGGTATCGAAATTGAGGATAATACTCCTCCTAGGACACTTAGGAGTTCTCAGCAAACGCTATTGTGCAACTATTATTATGAATAAAGTTAAGTGTCTTCGTTTGAATGAGTATATTGTGAAAGGTATTGATGCACGCCTAGAATATCTTAAGCTTGTAGCGGGCAGTGTAAGTTGTGTTGCCAGAGAGACTGTAGAATACATTAAGAGTGTTGATCTAGACAATATACCACTCATGAATACTAGTGTGTATACAACGACTTTTGTCAAACAAATTATTAATCTGATTGATGATAAATGGTTCGATATTATTACAGCCAGTGTGCAAACGCGGGCGAGAAAATTGGATGACCAAATTCCGTTTAGTCGAAATGATATTGTCGATGTATTTTATCAGCTTGCGTCACAGCACCTCGTTGTAATTGTCGACTTACTAAACCGTCACAACAAGTGAAATAATGTTTTTTGTTTTTCAAATTTTTGATATAACCAATTTTATATATATATAATATATCTTAATACCGTATATCGCAATGAATTTGTAGAAATATCGATAATTGAATAAATAATTGATTATTAGTGAATATAAAAATACTTACCTTCTTTTTATTTATATCCTTACCATTTATCCATTTCCATGGTGCATTCTGTATACATTTCATACAATCTTTTATTCAAACTTAAGCGTAAAAAAAAAGAACGAAAAGAATAAAAAAAGACAGAAAGAAAAAAATAATATAAAAGGTGGAAGAAGGGGAAGGGGGGGAGGTGTTACCCCCTCCCCGCCGCCGGAGCAGTCTCTCCTCCCGCGCGCTGTTTCATTACCGAATTTCTTTTTCTCTGTATTTGATAATAAGCGAAAAAGTATGAATAAGATAATGCAGCTGCGCTGTTATAGCAAACAAAGCATGAGTAAGAAAATGCAGCTACACGGTACAGGCTCTAATACACGTGCAAATGTTTTGGTTGTTGGTCAAAGATATTGTTTGTGAATTTTGAAACATCAGCAAAAAGAGAATGAGCAAGATGTGTTTGTAGAAGGGCTAAGAAAGCGTCGCAGTATCACACCTCTGGAAGAGAGCAGCCATCAGTGATGGTTTAACTCTCTCCGGGTGATTATCGTGCTCTTTCTCTCTCTCTCTCTCTCCCCTCTCTCTCTCACTCCCCCCCCCCTCTCTCCCCCTCTCTCCCCCTCTCTCTCCCCCCTCTCTCCCGCTGAAGGCCCCGCTTCCCCCCACAGTGGTGCGTCAGCACAACCAGCGACGGCGGCGGCTGGTTTGTTTTGACTCGCCACTGTGGGGGGATTACTACTTACAAATTTTTCTTTTATACTGTTTCAGATGATGGATCAAAAGTAAAATCAAAATGGGAAAATTTAAGAAAAGCTTTTGTACGTGAATATAAAAAAGTGAAGCAAGGCTATGGCACATCATATTACTTATATAACAATATGAATTTTCTGGATAAATATGTTTTTCATATCCAGTCAGCTGGCAAGGTTCACCAAAAAGCTGAAGGGGGAAAGCTATAGCTAAGACTGATAACAGTACTGCAGACAAAGAAAAAAAATGCAAGCTATTCTACCTGCTCCAACATCAGCAACTCCATCAACTTCTTCATTGGTGCAATTGAATAATTTTTTAAATGAATTAAAATTAATTTCTGACACCAAAAAACGTTTACTAGAGGAAAAAAAGAAAAAGCTGATGTCAATTATCGGAAGATACAGGAATCGATAATCTCTACAGTGGAAGTAATAAAGAAAATTGTCACCAATAAGGAAGACCAGGATGAACAATATTTTTAACCGATAATAAATTTATTGAAAAGGATTCTTCCAATTGAAATCGATGAATGTATGGCTGGAATACTATCGATTATTTAGAAGTATAGAAATATTAATAATGAATGTACAGTAGATTAAAATAATATAGTGTCAACAATAATTTAACATTTATAATAAAAGCTTTTTCATTTTAACAAAGAAAAATTGTTTCACTTTTTCTTGTCTTCTTCTCATTGCATTAACTTCCTTCTAAAACCTTGAATGCTAATATGTAAAATTATGAAAGAATTTATGAACTGCGGTTATTAAGATGTCACAATTTTCCACTTCAAATGCCAAGCTTTTTTGTAGCACTTCTCATTTTTCGTTCATAATTGCAAAGCTGCATTCTATGGTCCAACATGCTATTGAAAGTCTTTTCTTCTTTGCTTAGAGCATTCTTCCTAGGAAAAGGCTTCATTAAATGTTTACTTAGTCCAAATATTTCATCTGCCACAATAACAAAACTAGTTTGAGTAGATGAATTAGGCAACTGTCGTAGAGTTGGAATATTGGCTTCATTATTTCTAAGTTAACGTGCAAAATCACAAACTGCAAACATACTTGTATCGCTATCAACCTGTAGTGGGAAACAATAACGATTATGATCGACCAAGTTATCATTAATATGGCATCGCAAGTAGCTAATAGAACAATGCAATCATATTTCTTGTACTTTTTAGCTTAAACTTAGCTCCAGAATTTTTTGGCTTCTGAATTATAAAATGCTTTCCATCCAGTGCTGCGATACAATTTGGAAAATTCCAATGCCTTTCAAATCTCTCTGCAATTTGTAGCCACTCTTTTTTCGACGGAAATTTTACGCACTTAGGTATTAGTACACTATTTAAAATTCTGCAGACTTCTGGTATTATTGCATATATTGTTGATGTGCCAATGAGAAAAAGGCAGGCATTATTTTTTGCACAACCTCCATATGCCAGATAACTGTAAAGAAAAATTTTGAATATTATTTACATCATAGCAATATGCATATAATAATGTTTTTTCATGTATAAAAAATAATCAGTTAAACTTACTGTAATACAACAGTTAGACGTAGTTCTGGTCATAGTGGCATGAAAGAATCCAAATCCATGTGAAGAAAATCATAAAAATCATCTTGAGAATGGATAGCAAAATAAACAAAAAGCATTGAGAATGCTCCACCAATCAAACGTATCAGATGTATGTTTTATGTTTATATTCCTGCAGAAGAAAGTTTAGAAACTGAATTGCAAATTATCTAGATAGGAAACTCCATTGACATCCCTGTCGGTACAATAGTGTTCTGTTCCCGGGGGAGCGGAATGCCAGAACAGAGGAAAAATCATATTGTAGACAGGGTCCTGTGGTTGGCACCAGGACGTGGAGATTCGCCTAAAGTCGTCTGCTTTACTGGACAGTGTTACCACCTTTTTTACCACTTTTCCGTTAATTTTTGACTGTCAGTCTCTTCGCCGCATGTTGTAATGTTTCTGTTGTTTTCCGAACTGTTGAGCCATTTGGATTTTGGCGAGTTCAATGGCATCTTTAATGTTTTGCAGACGACATGCTAACGGTGTGGCGTGCTGTTTGCTTATAGTTTTTGGTGTAGGTTTCCTAGTACTCTTCCCATATTCAGGTAGGCTGTAACCCGTGAACGAACTGTTTGCAGTATTGTAGGCAAATTCTAATTCCTGAAGGTTGCCATCCCATTTCTCATGATGTTTACCTACATACTGTGCTACCATGGTCATTACGACCCTATTGGTGCGTTCGATTGGGTTGCACTGCGGGATATATGGTGGGGTTTTCTGATGTTCCACTCCATTTTTCTCGATGAATGGCTCAAATTCTTTAAAACGAACTGTTGGCCGATATCACTGACTATTGTTCGTAGACGGCCGTGTCGTAAGAAGATTTTTTCTCTGACGAACCGCCAGTTCAGTCCATTTGGTAAAACGGTCCTGCATTAATAACGACCAGATATTGCCCTTTGACGATCGTAGTTGCGGGCCTATTAAGTTGATGGAAACGATCTCCCACGGTTGTTCCACGTAGGTGGCATGCATTTGGCCGGATCTTCCTTGTTGCTGTGCTTTGTAGGCTTGGCAGTTTTTGCAACTTCTTACTTAATGGGAAGCGTCCTGGAAGATTCCTGGCCAATAGTATTGTCCTGCTAGACGTTGCAGAGTTTTGGCGACCCCTAGGTGGCCTGCGGTAGGTCGTCGTGTGCCTCTTTTAGGACGTTGGGCCGTTTGAAAATTCAAATTTGAATATCTGCGCGCTACGTACTTCCTTTTGATAAATAATAAAGCGCATGCGCGATAGTATTGTTGGAAACTCATTTTATCTGTGCGCATGTTACTTAACCCATCGTGCACAGGCTATATCTACAATTATTTTGAAATATATCTACAATATACTTGTGATAATTTGTCTCAGTTATTGTAGCGTATTATTTAAATATTTGAAAATATATAATTAAAGTGTAGTAGAAAAAGTGCAGTAAACAAAGTGTAGTGAAATGGTGTAGTGAAAAAGGTGCAGTGAAAAAGGTGTAGTGAAAAAGGTGTAGTGAAAATGTATAGTAAACAAAGTGTCGTGAGAAAAGTAGAGCAGTGAAATTTCTATATAATAAAAAAAGTGTAAATTGCTAGATTTGCATCTACTCATCCGGATGCCAAATACACGTTTGTCAGGGCAACGTGCTGGCTTCCTGAAGATTGTGAAGGAGTTTGGAGTACAACCTGGACGCGCTGCTGCTACTTGGGCCAACACCACCGATTTCAGAAGACTCTTTGACACTGAGAGGCAAACTCTTTTGAGTAGCAAGGAAGCCAGAGCTATCAGAAGAGCATTCCCACAAAAAGATGACAGCTATGCTGCAGGTGCACACTTCTTCATCAAATTGGAAAAAAAGGTATTATATATATTTTTATCACTTCACTAATTATTAATCCAAAATATTGATTAATTTAATTTTTCAGTGTCAAGTTCAACGATACTTAAGCAGCCCGCATTGTAATTATAGCGAAAAAAAATAAGTATACTTCTCTGTATTTTTTACGGCTATTATAAATCAGGAATATTCATTAATTTTTTTTTTTCAGTGGAGGAATTTGCTACCTGTCTCTCTCTCTATGAATCTGACAGATGAGATTATGTATGTGTGTATATACTCATAGATAGTATGGTGCCAAATGAAAATATTTACCAATTGATTTTTATATAAGTTAAGTATAATTTTTTCAATTTTACCCTGACATAATAATATTTAAAATAGTATAGAAAATAATTAAAGTGTCTTTTTTAACTTCCAGGTAAAGATTGTCGTCCAGACCTGATATGGTATAACCAAATATACCATATGAATAGTCAAAATGTTGGTCTCGACAAACGGGAAAAGATATAATTAGGCCCACTTGATTGACAGCTTTGTAAGTAAAGTTATAACTATAATTGTAACTCTCAAGTTTAACGTTGATTTAAATTGATATTGATTTTTCCTGATTCAGCTCACTGAATGGATGGATGAAATTGGCTGAAATTTTTTTTACAAGTTCTACACATCTGTCATTCTCATATGAATGAGGTAATTTTGATTTGAATGTGTAGAAGTGGTTTTACAAAAAAATTAGTGTAAAAATAGTCGACAAACAATAAAAATATACTATTTTTGTTGTAAAACAACTTCTACGCATTTAAATTAAAATCATATCATTCATATGAGAATGGTAGATGTGTAGAACTTCTAAAAAAATGTTGAGTCTATTTCATCCATCGGTTCAATTAAAACCTTACGGACAGTGACAGAATACTTTCATGGGTGTCTGTACTGTCACCGCTACCAGATAGCAGTACATGAGGCCTATAAGAACTCAAATTGAAGTAATGTGACCTAGTTTTAGTATACAAAATATCTTAATAAAAACTTGAATTTATCAATAAATTTTTTGTATTTTGATTTTTTAGCCCATAGGTCTGTTTTGTCCCCTTAAGGACAGCAATCTCGGCGAAGATAGTTGCATGAATTCAGCTGTAGTTTCGTTTCTAACTGCCCTACTACTGCTAGCCCATTTTTCCCGAAGGAGGGATCGTCTCCTCTGATTCATCGGTTGATGATCTCGCTGGCTCATAGTTTTTCGGTGTTTCCCGGCTTTGGCTTAGTTGCGACGCTGTGCGTCCGCCCTGTGTTGAGTTTACGCTGCGAAATGGAAGGGGGTAAGCTGATTGAGAGACGAGAACCAGGGGCGTGGGAAGAGCGAATGAAGCAATTGGATGCGTTGAGAGATTCAGTGGCGAAATTCGCGAGTCAGGCCGCGGAGAGGCAGGATCACGTATATAATAAGGACAGAAAAGACACGCGTTTCCAGGTATTAGATAGGGTTATGCGTAAAACCCATATCCTATATGATGCAGCGAATAGGGTGTCAAGGAAGTTGGCTCCGCACTGGGAAGCCCCGTATGAGATAGTCGAGGTAAAATCCCCGATTGTTTACATACTGGGCCACGGTGACGGAGGGTCGCGGCGGTTGATCAAAACTTACGTTGACGAACTTAAGCGTTGGATCCCGCCGCGTGGAGCGAGAGCAAAGTAGAGTAATGTGTGTTTTTTTTTGTTTTAGGTAGGATGGAGCAGAGGAAAAAGGAGGGCGCGGTCAAAACCGCCGTCGCCGAGCCAGTTAGGAGGTAGTCGCACGAGGTGGCATGCGACATTCGCGCAGGTGGCAAGTGAAGCGTTGCCCCAGCCGGGTTTATCCCCGAGGCCAGCAACGCCAAGGTCCATACCACCACCGAGCTCCCTGCGAAGTCAAGGGGGGAGGAAGACTAATTTGAGGATAGGCATCGCCTCTCTGAGGCGCCGCCAGACCTCAACTGGCTCGTCAAGGCTTAAACCCGTGGAAAACCGATGGGTAAGCTGACACTGAAGACAGTGGAGGAGAAAAAGGAAGAAGAGCTGAGATCGGCAGCGATAGAGAGCCTGAGTCAGGTGGTGGCGCAAAGTGCGCTAGCCCAGCGGCTGGGCGCTATCCGTAATGACATCAGCAGAGGAGCCGGAGTGTTCGCAGTAGCTGCGATGTCAGCAGTGCTAGCTGTAGCAGCGACACCTGTGGTACCAGCTGACGCCAGCACGGAAAGGCGAGAGCCATCCCGAGCAGAGGCGGAGAAGGTGAGCGAGGAGGCCGTGAAAAGCCGGGAAGCGTAGAAGGAGCTGAAGCGATACATTGCCGGCTCCCCTGCGTGCCAATGCCAAGACCCGACTCCCAGCCCACTGAATAGACCGCGTGAAGAGCCGATGGACTCGCAGCCAGCAGAAGAGAAGGAGAAGAGAAAGAAAAAGAAGAGTAAGAAGAAGAAGAGTGTGAATAGTCAGTTGACTCTCGCTGATTACCACACTTGCGACGAGAGTAACCAGTCCTCGGAGGAAGAAGCAGGCGCGCCACTGCGAGGCTTCTTTGGTGGGGTCTATGCAGGGACAGCGGGGATTGACTGGGCCAACAGGGCCCCTGCCGACCGAAGAGGCGACACGGAGGCTTTAGTCAACGAGTTGCCCGGCCCGGCTAGGGAGAACTCGAGTCCAGCCGATGCCCCACAAAAAGGTCAGCAGGAGGCAAGGCAGGAAGAGGAGAAGGAGAGGCGCCATCGCGCGTAGATGGTGGCAAGAGCTGCGGAGCTGTCAGAGGAGCAGATCCTGCAGATCCTGCGAGGCCTGAAGGGGGTAGCTCTGCGCTGTGTCGGCGGCGTGCCCTGCGAGGCGGAGAAAGACAGAGAGAGCGCGTAGAGTAAAGTTGGCCGGCCGCTTACTAGGTGCTTACGCATTGGGAGAACGCCGAGCTTACGCGACATGAGCCAGAGCGAGAAGGCCCTGCGTGGCTGCGTAGCGCGTGGGAGGCTTATTTAGCCACCATGTTGTAGGGAGGATCTTGATGAAATATAATATTATTTTATCCAAAGTTTGTTGTTGTTATTCTCCCTCCTCTTTCCAAGCGAATTTAATAACGTTGAATCCCTCGACATTAAATATAAATCGAGCGCATTAGAGGCTCAAAAGTTGCGTGCACGCTGCTGGGAGGCAGCACGTCGTATAGTTTTGAAACGCTCGATGCGGTTTCTACTCCTATTACGGTTTTAATGAAAGGTCTCGCTCCATGCGGTAGCCGAATATCGTCACTGCTATCAGAGAGGCCTTATTTTACCGATTTCATATTCAATCTTAGGTCCAAAAGTTTTCCAGCGCTCCATGATGGGTACAAATCGTGAATCTGCACCCGTAAAGATAGGGCCGAAATACAGGTTTTGCGAAAACTATAGCAAGGAGACCCTTGTACCCCTTATCAAAACGAACTGAACTGGTTAAACATCAATGATCTCCAAGAATCTACAAGGAGTTCTCAATTAGGATTATACAATGTAAATAGTGCATGGTATGGCGCAAAGAAAGATAATATATATATATAAATATATATATATATATATATATATATATATATATATATATATATATATATATATATATATATTATGACGCATATTCTGTCAATGCGTCTCAGAATATGCGCGCTGCATTCTGGCAGACTTTAACATAGTTTATTATAATATCAAGCAATTAAATGGGTATAAATATAATATATAAATATAAAATACTAATTAGTTATATGCACAATATATTTACATTCATTAAATTTACATTCGTAATTATTATTCCGTTTTAGTTGGGCGCCAGCGACAGTTGTAGCACGATTACGATTTTCTAACTCGGGGACTCGAATCCGAACAAGGTTTAATATACGCGTGGTCTCGCATAATGATTAAGTATAACTTACAATTTGAGCGAAGCTCCGAGGTTGTAGTTTGAGTGCTCTAACAGGATGCTCTCGTTTCTCCAAAAAAACGTGGCTTCGATGCTCCAGGTGCGCGATACGATAACGTGTCGAGATATGCTGCGGTGATGTAGACACGGTGATGTACTCAACAGAGTGAGTCGAGTACATTTTGCTAGCGAAATTCGAGTGGTTACTGTACGATCCCAGAACAGCGTGATCGAGGCTACGGAGATTCGGTAGCGGCGAGGCTCGACTCCGTAATTCCCTTATCAGCCGTCGAGGCGCTGAGAGGACCAATCACGTGACGGGGAAGGGACTCTAGGTATGTGTGTGAGAGAGAGCGAGCGAGAGCAAGAATGTTGCTACAGCATAACCTACGACGTACAGTGCCGCGAGTGTGCACAGGCGCGGCTTCCTCCTGGTGTAGTGGAACTACGACCAGTCAGCTGTTCCTGTTACTGGTGCTGTGAGTTGGCTGTCCCATCTCCTTCTCGACGTTCCTGGACACAGTGTTCGAAGATGCTAGTATAACTTATGGTCTGGCAAGTGTATACATAGGGTTATGATACCTATGTGTGTTGACTGTACGCCTCTGCCAGTTTTTGTGTAGTGACTGTTTGCTTCTAGGATGTCTGGTGCATGCTGTTCCTTTCTTCTATCAGGACGTCCAGGGAAGCAGCGTAATTCAATGGTGACTCCTTGAACAGTAGAAGGTATGTTTCATTTCCATAGTTCATCGTGGCGACCCTGTACTAATCTCTTCCTCTTTATAGGAGCCGCCTAGGGTCGCGTAATCTTCCCGCCAATTTTTTGGTGAAAGTACATTAGAAAAAACGGTTATGTCCAAAATTTCAGCCTCGTAGGTGCCCCCTAGCTCCAGTAATAAATGGTTGAATTTTCCAAAATTGCTAAAAAATGGCTATTTTCAGAAATTTGCACAGGATTACCTAGTCAATTTTTTTAATCTAAAATTTAAGGATCTTCTCGTTATAACATCAGTTTTCCGGCAAAAATAGTCCGAGAACCTCAGACCTAAAGGCGCCTTTCCTATACTGCAAAACGTAAACACTCAATTTTTTGTTTTTTTTGCGTATCTTCGATTACGTGTCATTTTCTTGTTTTGTAGACGATTTTAGCTCTCCAAGTCTTAAAATTTTCGTCTTGGAAAAGCCTTCAATACCTTTTTGAAAAACAAAAATTCATAATTTCAATAAAAAGTTACAGTCCTTGCAAGGAGGCCTAGTTTTCTAAAATCGATATATTGGCACCCCTGTATCTCAGGTCTATCTGCCTCAATCTAGCTGAAATTTTCATGAAAAATAGTCAAAATATAGTAGAAACAGATGTAATTATTTTGGTTTCGTATATTTGGGATTTAGCATGTCTAAGATGTCCTCGAAGTTGAGGTTCAGGGCTTTTTTTACCATATTTCGCGTTATAGGATGGACATTTGTTTCTGACATCATTCCCGCGTTTTCTATTTGTAACTGCATATTTTACAAACCTGAAATGTATGCTCTCTATTATCGAGTGCACGTCATAAATCGTAATAAATAATAAAATAATGAAATAATAAATACAAGCTTTCATATTTTTTTTCGAAATTCTTGTTTTTTGCTTTATTTAATATATGTTAAATTGACATTTGACTCTGAATCGAAGATACTAAAAATTATATAAGATTGGAAATTTGACGGGTACTGAATTGGATTAAAATTTCATTTAGTAATTGTAGCTGGCCCGTGATAAACGATCTCTTGTGGTACAGAGAAATAATGTTAATGAATTTTACTATCCTCCAGTCGGCTTTTGTAAACCGTAAATCGTCTCTCTTTTCGTAGTAGACTCCTGGGTTATATTCGAAGGATATTATTTTATAATGTTTGTACCCGCGGGCTGTGGTAACTAATGACCAAGTTAAGTAGGTAATGATGATTTTCCATGTAGACGTGGTAGTAGAATACATTTGTTTTCTAGAACAGAAATTACATTAGAATTTGCATTGAATCAACGCCCTTTTATATCTGTATACTCTCTCTTTTCGGGAAACTCGAGAACGTAACATTCTTGAACTTAGGACATGGAGTTGATTATTCTGATTATAACAGAATTGAGAGAGATGACTTTGCATTCCGTTTTCTTGTACCGTTGCTAAAAATTAAACAATGCCATTAAAGTGCAAGCTATCATTAACATCCCAAGCACCAAAATGAGAGAGACAGATAATGCTAATTGTTTCTTTATGATCGTTATGATGTTTTGACGCTGTAATATGGCTTCAAACCTTACGCTTTTGGGTATAGGTAGTAAATTTTCTGTTGATTTGTCAAGGTAATCATCATTACCGGAATAATCGATCAGGAGCATAACATTCAGAGGATAGGAACCTGTCAAAATTTGTATGGTTAAGTCAAGGTCTTGAGTGGAGTCACTGTGAAACAAAAATATGTCTACGCCTCAAACTATTACGACTTACCGCCGTATAAATATGCAATTAAGTGACACGTTTAATGTTTTGTCACTAGAAAAGTAATATCTGGATTTCTATGTTTAGGTTTTCAAGTAGTGCTTGGTTTCTATAGTAGCAGCCACGTCGCACAATTGAGTATTGAATGTGTTCACGTTTAAACAATGCATCGCTTTCACAGATTAGAACTGTATATGCACTATTTATTGTGTATTTATTTGGAGAGAACGTGGCGAGACGTGTACGTTTACAATTTCCTACAGAATTTAAGGTGGCGGGGCTATATGCTATTATAAATCTTTTCGTAGGAATCACATAGCCTCCCTTAATGTTACCTTTGGTCTTGGAGAAATACATCGGCAACGGACTAGCCTTGTAGATTTCTTCTGTTACTTTATCCAACAATGGGATTTTTACTTCAATTAGAAATAAAGGTTCATTATATGCTGCAGAAATGTCACTAATTTCTACCAAGCTATTTATGGAAGGAAAATTTTTACGTAGTGGCGAGATAGATTTGGGGGAACTTTCTTGTATTTATCTCAGAATTGAGTTTAACCAATTTTAGGATATATGTCGTAGCCATCATTTTTGTTGTTTTGCTAAAGTTATCGTGTTGAGAAAACTCGATATTTCTTCTCCTTATTCCTTGACTTAAGCAGTTCGATCATGTCTTGAGTCTGATTATAACTGTCCCTTTGGTTAAAATATGCCCAAAAACGTTTGTTGATATTGTAGGGGAAATAGTTCGTTTCCTTCGCAGTTATATTCAGAATGAAGGATTGTCTCCTTATAATAAGCATATCGAGACTTTTGATCATCGTCGACCCTTGTTGTATGTTAAATATGTTCTTAATTCTGGGCATGTATTCTTCAAATGGTCTGTTGAACAAGGGGTCTTGACTGGAGTCGACAGGGGCGATGATTATTCTCACCGAAATTACATTTGGTGGATTAGCGAATGGAGAGTTACTGATTTGATATGAGTCCCCTTCGAGTAGATTTTTCAAGGTGTTGAAGGTCATGCTTGTCCTTTGTGTCTTTACGTCTAGGTTTCTCCCGAGATATAGGACTAGTGACAGATTTTCTATAGGTTCTTCTATATCATCTATTATGTTGTTAAGTTTCCCCTGATTGAAACTGATGACGTAATTGTTTTTGTGTATAAGTATCCTCCAAGCTTGTTCACACTGAAATCTTCCTGATAAAATTGATCTAGTTGTAGATTCCCAAATCTTTCTTGCTGGTTTTTCTTCTTCATCTTGAAAACTTACTTTCTTCTCTGAGGATTGTTATCTGACAAAGATCCGGCTTCTGCATAATGTGTGCAAGCTTGTTTGTCTTGGTCTCTACTCATATCTAACTCTATACGACGGGACAGTTGCAGTGCATGTTCGAGAGTTTTGGATTTGTTCACGCTCACAGCATACAGTAATTCATCGGGGAGTCACCGCTTGAAAGCCTCCAACGCCATCCCCATTAGCATAAGTTCCATGTGGGTCACTTCAGCAGCAGCCAATTTTTCTTTAAGAGAGCTAGTCGCATCTCTTTATTCTGGCCGAAATTCTAGCTCTGTCTTGTTGCCTCGCATTCGATAAGCGTGTAACTCTGCACAGTTCCTTGAATAGTTGTTCCTTGCAGCAAAGTATTTCAGCGAAAATAATTAGGGCGGAAGCCCTCGGAAATGAGCAAGAGACCGTTTTCAAAACGTCTTGTATGAAAGATTTTAAAGGTAAATTTGTGCAGTCGTACGGCGGTAAGTATTGCAACTCCTAATTAACGGCTAACGTTTTCCTACTTGTACTAAGAACAGAATCGATAATTGTCTGATGTTGGAATGAATTCACAGTTTCGCCTGTAAGCTTCATCATCTTGACATTGCGTGTGTTTTTTTTTTGAAAGTCGATCAGGAATAAAACAAAATTCGTTAACAATAAAGGATGTTTTGTTAGCTATTTGCTGGATACTTTTTGGTTAGTTTTGGAAATGTTTTAATGTTGTTGCTCTAGAGTCTTGTTATCCGATAGAGGATTAGGGTTTGGTCGAGTAACGGGTTCGACACTTTTCGTTAGACGAGCCTGATAAAATATGTTACGACCGCATAGAGGCAATTTCACGCAACTGAGTTTTCTTGCCTCGTCTTTTACCCTTTTTATTAAACATCAGTTGTATTACAGGAGTAAGCCAAATTTAAGTTAATAACTTGACCTTTTGACCTATCTAAGCTCGTAGCCAGGCCGATGTCATATATATATATATATATATATATATATATATATATATATATATATATATTGTAACATGGCGAACTTTCGCCATGTAACAGGTACTTCGGGAGGAGCCGAGGCAGGGTCGTGTGGGTGTGTTGTGTGAATGTACTAACATTTCAAGCGTTTGTCTGCCCCTAGCAAGCAACGCCTGAGTAGGGGAGACATGCGAGAAGGTCATCCAGCACTGCCGTCATCGACAGCTTCCGCAGAGGATGAGTGGGTGCGGAAGAGGACGATGATACGGTTGGCGCAGACCTGGGATAGATGGTCGCCTTCATGGCTCAACGGGACGCTCTAATTAAAAATAAGGCGTCGGACGCAGATGGCGGAGCCTGGCGGAGTCTGCAGCATCAGAACCTGAAGCAGCTGAGTCGACGTTGCACTTCATCCGCAAAGCATCGGAGGCAAAAACGGTTGCGTATTGCACTCGAGATCAGCAACTGCCCACTCGAGCCAAGGAGCCTGATGTCAGTGGAACGTTGCTACCTCGGGCCCTGCGACTCAGAGTGCAAACTCTGAATCGTCTGGAGAGCCTCGGCTATCTATCGTCATGCGAGAGTTTGAATTTCGCGCGCGTCAGCTCCAGCATCGTGAGCGAGTAGACTGTATGGCGCGTGCGCCGCTGACCGGTTGAACCAACGCGAGAGCGAGCGAGATGCCAGGCCCGAGAGCGAGCGAGATACCAGGCCCGAGAGCGAGCGAGATGCCAGGGCTGAGCGCTGCTCGGCGGCACGGGAGAGGCAGCGGGCCTCGACTTATCGTCAAGCGCGCTCTCGTCACTCTCCTACCACGACTGATCCTGGAGACGAACCTGTAGCAGCTCGTTTCTTTGGCTTTCTTGGTGAATTTTATAATGATATCTTTATTCCTGACGGATTCCTGGGTTGCCTGGGCGCTCAGCTCCATGTTCGCGAATTTCTCTACTTCTTTGTTCTACCGGTCAGGTTATCTCTGTTATCTTTAGTATCGTGTAGTTTAGTTTACATTTTGGGTTTAGGCTTATGAGTGAAATCACGGTTTGGGAATAGTGTTATTATTCGTGGTCCTCGCTGGTAAGTCGTTGGATGCAGGGGAGAGCCACATTGGAGAGTATATGTAGTATTCGCCTCCAATTAATTAGATAAGGCGGGTATGTAAGAAATTGCCAAGGCGGGTAAGGGTGAATGTGAGCGAAAGTGTGGACCTCGGGGCGCGTGAGAGTCGCCTGCGTTATTGGTTTGTTTTGTTAGGGAAATTACGCTTAAAATACGGATATTTTGGGTATACGACAGCGGTCGTTTTGGTTGTCGTATTATGTTATAAAAGGTTATCTTACGTATGTGATTAGTTAAATTTGAATCGATGCGGCGGAAAACCTAGATATCTCCGGCTATCGGACTGCCTTTGTGTGTGTGAGTGGAATACGAGCGAGAGATCACGGTACTAGCCCTGGCCTCGTGATTTCAAAAGTGTAAAATTGGTTGTGGAAGAATAAAATACTTGTAATAAAGATAATCACACAAACTGTAATAGTCAGACTGTCTAAAACCCACCCCGCTCCTCAAACCCCTACGTAACATCCGACAGAGCTAGTTCAGCACTCCTCTAGCCTCCTTGTGCCAAGAAAACGAGTCGCAAGACTCGAACGATTGGCGGTGATTGCTTGGCGCCCTATTTATATATACAGGGTGTCCCATTTTAAAACCACCAACCGATAATCTCCCAACCAAAGCATTTTAGAGAAGAATTGTTTAAATAAAAGTTGTCAAGTTTCAAGGGGAACACACAACGATGACCTTGACCTTGACTTCGACCTTGACCTTCATCGTTATTTTAAGGTCAAATTGATTTCTTTAAATGGAAACCCACATTTTTTATACTGGAAATGGAAAGAGCGGAAAATTCTACGTCCGACTATGATCTTGACCTCAACCTTGACCTTCACCTTCAGGGTCAA
Source organism: Muscidifurax raptorellus (assembly GCA_020010945.3). Classification (NCBI taxonomy): domain Eukaryota; kingdom Metazoa; phylum Arthropoda; class Insecta; order Hymenoptera; family Pteromalidae; genus Muscidifurax; species Muscidifurax raptorellus. The sequence goes on from JAHUUD020000070.1 coordinate 389,804, forward strand.
TATGAGGTCAAATCGATTTTTTTATGTTAACCTTTAGTTTCATTTCCTATTCCGATAGTGCAAAAAATTCTAAGTATCAAATGATATTTAACAATTTCTACCCACTGACTTTTCTAAGGTTGAATAAAAGGGCTTACACCGCATGGCAAGGAAGCTTCCCGGAAGCTTCCCTGTGAGAATACGAATCTTGCAGGAAGCTTCCAGTAAGGTTCCATGCTATGTGAGCACCATACTTTTTGCACCATCCAGAGATAACGACGTGGACGTAGTAAGTTCTGTTTCCATTGGCATGCTGAATTATCGTGAGTCCCCTTGCCTCTTACCTTCGAGATGCTAGATTAACGTGAATCCCTTTGCCGCTCACTACTGTAACTATTAAGATTTTTAATCTCGCAGTGAATGTCTAAAGTGGCTGTCATTTACTGGAAGGCAAAAATTTACTCCACTTTGGGAATGTCGTGTGACCAATAAAATAAGGGTTTCCTTTTCAAATGATCGTTTTGACCTTATATTGACCATGAAGGTCAAGGTCAGGGTTGAGGTCAAGATCATAGTCAGACGTAGAATTTCCCGCTCTTTCCATTTCTGGTATAAAAAATGTGGGTTTCCATTTAGAAAACTCAATTTGACCTTAAAATAACGTCCATTGACAAAACCCATCTACTCCGATGTATTTTTGCGCACTGAGTCAGAATACGGCATTCGTTTAACCTCAGCACGTCGGGTTCAAGGGCATTTCAAGGTTGAATTGCAGAAATCAGCCATAACTAATACAAGACATCTATCTGTTAAGTTTTGGGGGGCGCTGAATCCAAATCCGGTATTTATTTTTCTCCGTGAAGTAAGTTTGAATGTCAGTTCAAGATCAAAGCTGCGTACTCTAGAAAAAATAAATATTTGACTGCAGATTCTGAAAAAGCGGGAAATTTTATGTCCAGATAGATATTCAATTTTTTTTTAATAGAACTGTTGTAATATAGTAAGTATTGTAATCTTGTTTATAAAGACTAAAACGGTACTCGTCACGCCATCTATTGATCCGCGACGATTTCGTGCAGTCAGACAAGCTCATGCGAGAGCAAGTGAACTGCGCATGCCTCGCGTGTACAATCTAAGCGCCGACTACGCTGTATACTCTGTACTCGCTCTCTTACCTGTAAGACTCCGATGTGATCGGACGTGCCGACTACTGGGCTCACAAGCCGACTTAAAATATTACAATATATTATTATTATCTAACCTCAGTCTTATTATTTATTCCACCACTACAACCAGAACCCTCAAGGTCTTATGAAGGTCACTTAATCTTGTTGGATGGTGGATTCGTATGACAATAAGATAATGGGTTTTCATGGGGCAAACTACTACACTGACGGATTGGAGGTCGTTTGAAGGTCAACTCCTAGACAATTAGTAAAATGGAGTCAAGTTATCATTCTGATATATTTTTTGCGCAGCTAAATCCAAATATAAAGACCGCTTAGTACCTCAGGGTCAGCGTCAATATTATCCCAAGGTCAAATATACATTTTTTTTACTAAAAAAGGAATTTTTGTTTTCCGGCAAAACTCTGGGGTAAAGGCATGAAGCCGTCACGGTCGGCACACGAAGAGGTACGATGCAGGATTTCGGATGCACAGTATCGGCGATTGGTCAGGATAATCAAGCAGGTCCGCAATCGCCGTCATCATGCGACTGCAGCTCTACAGTGGTTGGAAACTTGGTCTCTGTAGAGTACAACAATACAAGAATACGCTCTAATTCTCAAAGTTGTAAGAAAAAAGCGAATTCCTTTGGCTATGTATGTGGCAAAAAATTTTTGAAATAGTCGGATCTTCGACAATTTACAGATGATTTGAAATTAGTATACGATGAATGTTTCGGTTGTAAAGTCACTAATAGTGAGCAAGATTGGCTACCACAATTGATATGCAATAGCTGTAGGCTGATGTTTAGCCGGTACAAAAAGAACAAAATTTCTTTAAAATCTGTCAAACATATGATTTGGAGTGAGCCAGAAAATGTAGAAAATTGTTATTTTTGTATGACAAAAACTGAAGGTTCTAACTCATCTAATGTCCATAAAATTGTGTACGTGAGTGTTTCTAGTATGGTGTAGCCGTTTATAGCTTTAATAGAAGAAAAAGATACAGATATAGAAAGTGACCTTTCTTCCGCACTTACTAAATTAGATATTTCTAGTTCTGATGAGGCCCAGAGTGAAAGAGATAACAGAATAATAACTTGACTCCATTTCACTAATTGTCGAGAATTTGACCTTCAAACGACCTCCAATCCGGCTTGATGGAGACGAACGAACACCGGATCCGGATTCGGCGACTCTGAAAACATAACAATATAGTAGTTTGCCCCATGAAAATCTATTATTTTATTGTCATACGAATCCTCCATCCAACAAGATTAATTGACTTTCATATGACCTTAAGTGTTATATTAAAAGAAATTTAATATCTATCTGGCCGTAAAATTTCCCGCTCTTTCAGAATCTGCAGTCAAATATTCATTTTACCTAGAGTACACAGCTTTGACCTCGAACTGACCTTCAAACTTACCTTATGAAGAATTACAAATACCGGATTTGGATACAGCGCCTCCCAAAACTTAACAGATAGATGTCTTGTATTGGTTATGCATCAATTTGCCAGATTCGCAGTTCTCGGCGCGCAAAAATACGTAGGAGTACATGGATTTTGTTGATGGACATCCAGGTTCATTTTTCTTGTGGGCCTGTATTATCAAATTAAGAGATGTCAATATTAGTAGCGTCATTTTTATATATTTCGGAAACGAAAGGTTCGGTACTGCCTTTGTCCTCCCCAAGGAGTTCTCAATTAGGATTATATAACGGAAATAGTGCGTGGTATAGCGCAAAGAAAGATAATATTATGTTACGCGGATGACTTTCTCTCTAGTCAGGAAACAGTCGAAAGGGCTACGAAATTGGTATAGGACGTCAGTATCATAAACGCGAACGCAAACTTTACGATGCATGAGCGGGCCAGTAATAACGAGAGCACAATAAGTGCGGCCCCGGAGGCTTCCCGCACATCGAAGACGGTTAAACAGGGTATCTGCGTCCGAGGGGAAAACGCGTTTTAGGCATGGTTTGGTATACGAAGGACAAAACTTTAGGATTTAATTTGGGTATAAATCGGGTACCGTAGGATTTGATTGACGCGAGTAGAAAACCGACTAAGCGCGAATTTTTGAAGGTCTTTATGTCGGTCTATGATCCTCTCGGGCTGATTTTAATGCAGGAAATTTGGCACAGCGGTATCGGTTGGGACGAACCGATAAGGGATAAAGAGTTTGTAGATTGGTTATGACCGAAAAATTGCGCGTATTCGAAAATTAAATTACACACATTCTGCGATGCGCATAGCTTATTCTGCTGCGGTGTATGTGCATTTCATTATTATAAATGTTATCGTTTTGGTTATGGCTGAATTACAAATCTTTACAAAATATTATCTTAAAATGAGTACATTCATACAATACAAGAAAGTAGAGCTCGCTTGCTACGTCATAAAAATTGCTTAATACACAATTTCAATGAGTCAGCTCCCGCTGGCTGACATATACCGAGTCGCAATCGCATTGAAATTGCAAGCGCAACAAAAAGAATCAATGTCTGAGTTTAAATTTTGACATTTGCTTTCATATAAGATTTATTAAAGAGATTATTCTAGAATTTTTAAACAAACAAAAAGCTTACGTCGTAAGACGTAACATTAGTGAAAATTGGCCGCAAACAAGAAAAATGATGGGGTATTCTTTTTGCGTGTTTAACAACGAGAGCTATTCACTTGGAATTAGCCCACTCGTCGTTGACAGCAGGCTCGGCTATCATGGCTCTACAACGCTTATTAGCTAGGAGAGGTTGTCCTATAGTGATGTATAGCGATAATGGAACTCAATTCCGTGGTGCATGCACGAAGTTGAAACTTGCGGTTAAAGGTTTAGTTAAAAAAGTATTAACATACTACTATCCATCAAAACAGTATTTTATTTATTGGAACTATGAATTAAGTTGGAGCAAGCTACGTGCCAATGAATTGGCATTGGTTTTTTTTAATCAAAATTAAATTTTAAAAAAGCACTTTCAATACAGCTTAAATCAAAAGGTACTATGAATGTACGATAGCTCGTCATACCTTTAGGTAATAGGATATATGATATTCAAGTCCAAGCCATTGATACAATTTGTTAGTTTCTTTTTTTGCAGGAAATAGTATATGAAAGTTTTATATAAAAATGTTTTCCCAAATAATATTAGCTTGTAAGTTTTCAGCTAACCTCAACCAAGCAAGAAATGTTTGCAATTGATAAGGAAGCATAATATTACAAGCTTTTTCGAAAATGTTATGAATTTGATAGTCTTCTACTAAACCCATTGCAAGTGCTCTTTGTTTACAAGTATGATATGTGATATTACTATATTCCTTATTTACGTCGTTATCAATATTTTTTATTCTACAAAATGCTGTATCTCCACCTTTGTGTAAATAATCAAATAAATACTCTATACTATGAATAGAAGCACATTATTCAACTTTAATGTGACATTTATATCTTTGCAATAAAAGATCCTAAACTTATGAGAGTTGTCACCGAAAAGTAACTGTACGGGATGATTTGCTTTATAAGCGCAGATGACGACAAAGCTTTAAAACGCATCTTAGTGACATATGTGCCTGACTGCCTTCGCGATCTATGAAAGAACAGCGATTAGTAGCCACCGGAAAGTATTTTAAAACCGCAATTGATCTTTATGTATTTTTAGTCTAAATCCAGCACTGACATTTATAATGCAAATTAATCTTCCTTTAATAGTAAGTTAAAGAAGACATCACTTCTATCGTTACGATTGTATCACGATTTCCAAAAGTTCCTTAGTACTTTTGGAAGATGCGCATGAGTTTTCATGCAACGAATTGTGATAAGAGAAAGAAGGAAATAGAATATTTAGTGTCTTATCTTGTTTTTTGTTCTGCTTCTGACCTGCTCTCCCAAAGTGGATGGGTCGAATCGAAAATGGACGCCAGGGATCAGGAGCTTTCGGTTAAATGATTCACTCGCGATTTAAAATTTTAAAAGATTTATTCACTTTTCCACAAATTTAACTAGTGAATTGAAAATAATCTTTTGCTAATACGTAGAACGACGACCTACAACGTCATTGTACTAACTCCGAAAATATCAAAATATTCTAAGTATTTGAACCGCCAAAAATATTCTAGGTCCTATGATGTTATCCGGACCAAACTCGGGAAGAGCTTTCGCGTGGCGATGATTTTTTGAAGCGAATTGAGAACGTGATGACCTGTTGCTGGGCTCTTTTATAGACCCCTGGCGGGGTGGGCGTTTGGCCAATTGGAAGGCCTAGATGCAGCTTTATTATATTTTTGTTCTTTTTTAACATTGTTGTTTTACCTGAATCTATTATTATTATTGATTTCGTAACTGATTTTACTTAAAAAGTCGTGGCTTCTTTGTGGGAGGCACAAAGAGCCTTGTTCTTAGAAAATTTGTTATTTTCTCGATTTTATGCTATTTGAGGAAAAAGGATATGATTTGACGAGTATACATTTAAACACTGTACGTAAAGGGAAAAGCCTTTCCGCATAAAAACTCTTTTATTTAACACAGTACACTGGAATGATGTTATGATGGTGACAATTTTCAATTAAGTGACGTCGCGGAGAACAATGGCCGCACGCAAGACACTCACAGACAATTTTCACTCGGCACATTAAATATAGATTAGAGAACGAAAGCGAGATATATTTCGATTGGATGAGTGCAGAGTATGCACGCCGTTCGTTGAACGGAAAGTAGCGAGGGAGCTCCGCAGGTTATGATGGTTAGTCAAAGACTGCCGAACACGCCGCGGCGCCGGACAAAGCACGGGAGAGCGCTGGTTAAGATGGCGGCTACACTACCGTATGATGTTGTTACTGCGCTAGAAATGCCGGTTCTAGCTCCCTGCCAACACACACACACACGCATACTCACGCTAACTGCGTACGCAGGCGCAGAACTAATGTAGGATAAAAAATGTTGCAACGCAACATTACTTGTCAATATTCGAGTTTAATTATATTTTTATGTTTACTTCGCCTTACGTTGTCGTTCCTTGTTCTTATCTATTTAATTAATTAACGTTAATTAAATAGTTAGTTAGTTAGTAAACGTTAATTAAAAAAATAATAAAGTTAATTAACGTCTGTTTAATAATAATGTGATAGTATCTCGATGCCAAGTATATTGTTATACTTTGTACTATCATGAGCGTATCTTAATATACATGAATTCTAGCGGAAAGGGTATCGATCGATTTGCTTATAATAACTAACCTTACTTATTTTCAATATATGAAAATGCGAAGAAAGTAAGCATTTCACAATTTTAAGAAACGACCATAGATTTATTTACTAAAATAATTTGACCGCTTTTTCGTATTCGACATGTGTAATTATTTCGCTCATTGTTTTTTCTGTGATACTCTGGGTAACCATTTTCTTTTAATGTTGGAAAGTCACAAAATGGTTAAAGAATTTTTTTTGTAAAGAAATTTATCTTTGATGTAACTTGGAGATTTGTTAGTGTGTGAACCATGTAACATATGTTTAATTGCTAATTTTCGTAATTTTTCATTAATTTTATCCGTAATTTCTGCTGAAATATATTTATCGATTGATTATTGTGTCCTTAATTTATGATTTGGATGTAATGTAATAGCTATATGAGCATGGTAATCCTCTTTTTGAAATTCAATAGTATCTACTCGTACGCAGGCAATAAAGTTTCCAAAAAATTTATTTTTAATAATTTTGTTTGATAATAATTTAACTTTTGTATAAAATAATCGAACAGTTATATTAATAATGTCATTTGGAGTAGTTTCTGACGGAAAATATTGTAACTTTTCTTTCTTTCAGATTTCACTCATAAGGATGACAAATAAAAAATTAAAGAAGAAAAATCAAGAACTGATACTTAAAATTATTGTAATAGTATTTCAGTATGAATTAAGCTTAAAACTGTTCTCAAACATTGGAATAATCTTTCTTCACGCCACAGAGTTCATTCTAATAAGCATTCTGCAATAATCATTCCTAATGACAATGATTCCACTTTATTACTTCGTATCCCACTGCTAAGAAATACTTTTATTGCAGTATCTTTGGGATAAAATAAAATAGAATAAACATTCATTTCTAAAATAGGTATTAAAATTCTTTTTAAATAAATAAATGTGAGGTCAAGCAAAGAAACAATTATTCTAGTATAAACCCGATTGAGAAGAAAATATAACGTTTCTCTTTTAAAGTTCTAGCAAAATTATTTTTCTTGATTTTTGTAGTAGCAAAAGTTCAAATAGATCTTCTTGCGAGCTCGCGATATCACGAGTTATTCTTGCGCCTTTCATTATTTGCTATGGAATGCAGTTCTTCACGTAGATCAAAAGCTAATTATAGTCTTATCATTTGCGTCATTATACGATCATACAATCTTTTCCGTTCGTGGACACGAGGTCGAAGCGCAGTACTGAGCAACTTGGTCTGCCGCGCAAGCAGACGATTGGTCTGCGTCGCAGCGTGGGATACGCAGTCCAGCTTGCACTTCGTACTGTTTTGGGAGTATAGAGAATTTCCAGGCCGGAGAATACGCTATCCTTAGTAACATCGCGCAAATTTAAAATCGAATGATTCGGAGCGACGACAGCTGAATCTGATATTAGTTAGTTGTCGTGCCCTCCGAGTCGTGACATTTTTTATTTTTTTCGTGGAAGTTAGACAATCTCTTGGAAAAAGAGATGTTGGCATCGCTCCAGGAGGTACTGGCAGATAACGCCTACGAGTGGTTGCGAAAACGACTCGCGGAACAAGGTGAATGAGCCAACTGGGAAGACTTCTGGGATTGCATCAAGCGTTGGTATGAATACACGTAGGGATACTAGTAGAAGGTCCAAGTTGAGGCACTTGCAAGGACCTAAGGACCAAACGAGTCTGTGCGCGAGTATATCAACAGAGCGCAGGGTATCAAGCGCAGAATGGTGACTAGGCCAGATGCGAATCAGCAACTGGATAGGTTATACCACAATCTCATGGCGTCCATCAAGCGCGGGCTCCAAAGAAAGATGCTCAGAACTGTGGAGCAGCTACTCGCACGGCCACTGAGCGAGAGATTAGGATTTATTTTCTACAAGTCAAAAATACAAAGGTATCACATAACGTCATTATGTTTGTCATATAACTGATATGCCAATTAATTATGTACAATTTATATCTTATTAACTATTCTATCACGTCACATTATAAAATACTCTTGGTCTTAGCATTACAAAACAGAATAAATAATTAGACGGTACAATAATAGTTTACGATCTATCACAAAGGTATCACAAAGGTATCACAATAATCATCCTAGATGTCGACATATTCTTTTTCACGCTCGTTAATATGCCAACGCATGCAACCTTAAAATACATTAGCGATGGAAGAACTTTCAAAATGCGCGGGAGTGAGTTCCAGAGGCGTGCACCTCCAGCTCCGAACGAGTAAAGTCCAGCGTCCGTGCGCGAGCTAGGAACTACGAGCTCTTCTGGATAGCAGATGTTCTAGACCGATTTTTATCGAAAAGGGCAGCAGGGTATGGCGGTTGTTCTTTTGTAAAGCATGAGCGCTGCAAAATACTCCCTTCTCGCCTGCACTGAAATTCAGTATATCTTCCTCCTGTAGGGGGGAAATTTGCTCGTCCCTTCTAGCACCACAGATTTATCTCGCACACGAATTCTGCAACCGCTATAGTCTAATATTCTGTTGACCCGATATATCAAGATATACAAGAGAGCAGTAATCCAAATGCGGTGTTACAAGAGGGCTAGCCAGCTGCTTACGCAGTACTTCAGTGGTGCAGGATCTAAAGGATTGGCTAATCGTATCCACTCGCAGTTTCCAAGTCATAATCGAATCCATCACAACTCCAGGTTGGTTACAGTGTCAACAAAGGGAATGAAAACGCAATTCTCGATCACAATGCCAGGTAGTTCCAAACTTTGAACCATGTTAATATTATACTCTGATATTACAACTTTAGTCTCCCCAACATTGAGGCGAAGCACGTTCTCAGAGGCCTATGCCGAAACCCCACGTACCACAGCCAACAGGCGATTCACGCCCTCACTCAGCTCGTCTCTCGTCACCTTAGTATAGGTTTCGAAAGTCGTCAACATACAGCAAATGCTCAACACTATCTGATAATTTGCCCTCGTGGTCCTTGAAGGTACCCAAGACGTCTCAGAAATCATTGATGTAAACACTAAACAGAAGAGGCCCCATAACTGAGCCCTGTGGAACGCCGAGATTGATTGCGAGCCAATCAGAGTTCCAACTGTTTTCATAACCACTCGATGGTTACGACTTCTAATATATGACTTGATCTACAGAACAACCTAGAGAAGCCCATTCATATTAGTTTACAAAGAAGTTTGGAAAGTGAAATTGTATCGAACGCTTGTTATTATTAATACCCGCCTAATGTCTTCTGACAGACTCAGTAGTGCTGTTTGCGTGCTATGAAATCGCCGGAAACCCGTTTGGTATGAATCAAAAAGTTTTTTTGATTTTACGTACTCGGATATCTGATCATGAATAATCTTTTCCAGGACCTTGGCAACAAAACATAACAGAGCAATCGGGCGAAAATCTTAGGCTGCTGATGGAACAGACATTTTCTTGAGAGGCGCTAAACAAGCCTTTTTCTAGGCCACGGGGAAAATGCCATAAGACAGAGAGGAGTTAAAAATAGAAGCGAGATGGTGGCCCAGGACTGGAAGAAATTTCGCAATGACATCTTAAGGAATGCCAATCATCTTCTTTAGCCTGTGAAGAGAAGTGCGCAACGGCCAGAACTACGTCCGAAAGAGTAATGTCACAGGAGGTTAAACAAGCTTCACTGGCCGACGCAACAATTTCATCCAAATTCACCTAATTCTCTAAGTGAGAAAGGGAGAGCCCGCCGAAGTAAGCATTAAGCTCATCCGGGGAGAAACCATGCAGCTCCTCCCTGGTTGTGGAGGAAGTCCAAGGTTACAAGGTTCATTTTTTGCTGTTCTTTTTATTATTCAGAGCCTCCTATATTCTACTCTGAAAGAATGTCTCTCGTGCTTTAACTGTACGTTGTTCTGTTTGAACTACAAGAGACTGGAACACCGTCAAGAACCGAGAGTTACGAGTTCGTTGGAACCTTCGTCGGACAACCTCACACTTGTCATACAGATCCTGGAGTACGACCTTAACCCATAGTGCAGCTTTTTTGGGTTTAACTTCTATTAGGGGGGCAAGTTTATCAATAACACCGATGAAATTGCTGCTGAGTGAATCTAATTTGCTATCAGAGCGTCCGTGGCTCAGTTGATTAAGGCGCACGCCCTAACTAGCGGATACACGCTCGCTCAAGTGGTCGTGGGTTCGATTTCCGGTGAGGGCACTCAGAAATTTTCCAAGTTGTTTTCAGCGGTAAAAGTAGACAGGTCGGTAAAGTAGATAGGCCAATCCGATGCAATAGGCAAGGAAGGTCGGCCTTGCCGGCGGGCAGCTGGCTCCTGAAACATGGACCTTCTCCGAATTCGGTTTAACCTGGAGACGGACCCGACACCTTGTCAAAGGTAGAGAGCGTTGGCTTAACCAACGCGGTGCGTGTCTCATATGTCCTCACCGGAGAAGTCTTCCAGGAAGGATAAAATAGTAGAAAGGATATTGAGAGGAGAAGAAAGGATAGGAATGTATAAATTAAGGAAACACATTTTTTTTGGCGGTACGTCCCCGATCTTACAACATTTATCAAAGGGACCCGAGGCTGATCGCCCGGGCTAGAAGGCGAGTGCTCCCCACTACCGAAGTAGCAGGAGATACGGCGGCTCGGCAGTTCTCGATAGCGCCAGTGTCGGCAGAGTCGCGCGCCGCTTCACGACCCAAGCGGCGATACTTCGTTATTCCACCAGGCATCGACCTCCTTAACGAAAAGGTAGTGCACGTTATTCCCACCGAGGCAGCAAAGAAGAAGTGCAAGTGTCCCCGCCGTTCCGAAGAACAGCTCTAAGCTCCCTAAACGGAAAAGTCTTTAAGAAAGAAAAATTAAAACAATCAGCCCTTTTCAGGGCCACCAAATCCTTTAGTTGCCCTCTCCCCCGAGTGTTCAAAAAAACAAAGACCGTTGGCCGGTCGGCAATACTATATTTTTAAGACTTATAAATTGCAAAAATAATTCTTTACTTAACAATTCATTTATGAAAATTTTACCAAAAAGAGACATAGGTGAGGTCACTACGATTGCAGCAGAGGCGCGCGATGTCCAACCAGAGGTGGGCAGACACGAATCGGAAGACGAGTCAGGCAACTCGCGCGTAGAGTACGTGAACTTACCTTTCGACGCTGTAAAACTGCAACGAGAGGAGAGAGAAGACTTGCAGTTGCACTATCTTATGCAAGAAGGAGCATAAGATAGTGCAACTGCAAGTCGCGGCTATCGGAGCCTCAATGAGGTTATTAATCTCAGCAGTTAGCCTAGCGTACATCGAAGATAACGAACACGAGCAAATCTGTAGGATGCTGGATCGAGTCTTGCCGAAGGCTAGCCGCAAGATCGGACTCGAGAAGGTACTGCAACAAGTAAGCGATGCAGGGCTGACGATTAATCGCGAAAGAAGTGTATTCTGCTTAGAGGAGGTTAAGTATCTCGCGTCCTGGTTATTCATGATGGATTTCGGCCAGATCCGGATAAAATTGCGCTCATAATGGCGTATCCGGCGCCGAAGAGTCTCAAGCAGTTGAGACGTTTCCTAGGCATGGCGTCTTTGTATCGCAAGTTCTTGCGACAGTTTGCGTCCATCACCGAACCTCTTCATCGCCTGAAGACGAAGGACAAGAGTTAGGGAAGAGCAAGTATTGAAATTTGCTAGTAAAACCATTCATAGACCGAGAGAAATTACAGTGTCATGAAGAGAGAATGTCTCGCTGTGATCTGGACAATAAGAAAATTCAGGCCTTATATAGAAAGCTACAAATTCGAAGTTATCACTGACCATAGCAGTTTGCGTTGGTTGTGCAATCTGCATAATCCTATGGGCCGCCTGGCAAAATGGGCGCTCGAGATGTAGGGGCATATCTACAGCGTAGAGCACAAAAAAGGCAGGTCATCAAGGTCGTGACAAAATGTACGCAAGCTTCGCCATGTACTATACTGGCCCGGTATGTACGCAGACGTGGAAGCGTACGTTGCACGATGCGCCCCTGACAAGTCATAGCCGGCAACGTCATTGGACCAAAGCTCAAGACTAAGCATGGCAACGAATATATCTTCATATTCTAGGATCTATTCACCCGCTAGATAATATGTATCCCAGTGAACCAAGCGAACAGAGCAACGATCCTTAAATACCTGCAGGAGCGCATGAGTGCCCCGGAGATATTTCTTTCTGACAACAGCACAGAGTTCAGGAATCGGGAACTGAAAGGGTACCTTGTGTAACAGGGCGTGAGGCACGAGTTGACGCCACCTTAGCATCTAAAAGTGAACCCAGTGGAAAGAGTAAATCGCACCGTAATAAGCATGATTCGCTCGCTTATCGAGAAGAACCATGCAACGTGGGATGAGCGATTACGTGTGTCCA